>SJYX01020702.1:479793-527398 GCA_006410675.1 Oreotragus oreotragus
ATATACACAATGGAGTATTACTCAGCCATTAAAAAGAATACATTTGAATCAGTTCTAATAAGATGGATGAAACTGGAACCGATTATACAGAGTGAAGTAAGCCAGAAAGAAAAACACCAATACAGTATACTAACACATATATATGGAATTTAGAAAGATGGTAATGAGGACCCTGTATGCAAGACAGCAAAAGAGACACAGATGTGTAGAGCGGACTTTTGGACTCTGAGGGAGAAGGAGAGGGAGAGGGAGAGGGTGGGATGATTTGGGAGAATAACATTGAAATATGTATACAATCAATGAATTGCCAGTCTATGTTCAATGCAGGATGTAGGATGCTTGGGGCTGGTGTATGGGGGTGATCTGGAGGGATGATGTGGGGTGGGAGGTGGGAAGGGGGTTCATGTTTGGGAGTTCATGTAAAAAAAATAAATACCAAAAAAAAAAGAAAAAAAAAACTTTAAGAACTGTACTTTAAGTGTTTAGGATAAAAAAAAAAGAGAGAGAGAGAGAATTCAGTCTTCTCAACCTAGGTTAATTGAACCTTACTCCAGGAACAAGTAAAGGTGACTTTTCTCTATTCCCAAGATTAAAAAAGTATATAGCACATCTCAAAAGCTGAACTTTAAAACGTAGAAGTGCCTGTAGTTTTAAATTTGTAGGTTTAATGAATTGAAAATTAATGTAAGATTCAGTAACTCTAAATAATCCTTTATTTGCACAAGGAAAGATAAGTCAAGGACAAAACCACAAGACGCTCTAAATTAACAAATGGCAAAATTAGCACTCATGGGCCCTGAACAGAAGTCACAGCAGAGACTGCTTGGAACAGGAGACTGTGGCCCACAGGATGTAACAGGAATGACAAGAGGGAAAAAGAAGAAAGAACAGAGCTCCCGGACTCATAACTTGGTGCCTGGGCAAACGGGACTGTCACAGAGCACATTCCAAACAGCAACTGGGACAGAAATGGAATAAATGCTTGTCCACATGAGCCGCAGGTACTCTCTGGGATCTTTGAATATATTCTCACCCCAAAATACACAGTTCAAAACCAAAGTAAGGTATATAATTACAAATTAACTTCCCAAATGGGCAATCTTTCTTAATAAACCTACAAAACCAAGAGAAAATGGAATCACTATGCCAGAGAATAAAGAATGGATTGTTTTAATAAATTCCATAGCCAAATAACTACTTGTGATAACAATATGAAAAATGAGGTTGTCTAATAAAACACTGAGCTTTGGGAAAAATATTAACTCCCATAAAGCTAATTGCCAAATAAAAATAATATATAAAAACAAGTAAATTTTTTTAAAAAAATTGCCAAAATGATAACTAATCCTATGTACTTGTATGCAACAGAGAAGTTCATAGTGTTCATCACTCGATCTATCATCTAATTCATCCATGTTGTATATATGTATGTATGTACATATGTATCTTTTTATATCTATCATGTATTTTTCTTTCTTTAACCTCTCATCTATCTACCTATCTATTTAGCTATCATCTAGTTAGCTATCATCTATCTGTTGTGAAAGTGAATTTACTGAAAGTAAATCTATACATAGAGGAAAAATCAAGCCTCTTCAGTTCTTTATCTCACCAAAATATGTCTCAAACACTTTAGTTATGTAACGTATCACATCTAGCCTCCACATATTAATGCTCCATGTGAAATGGAGCAAGTTTTTCAATTTATCTAAATAGCAATTTCCTGACTTATTGAAGAGTTTTAACTTGTGATAGATAATTCAAGGATGGAGTGAGGTGATTTAGAAAAAAATGCTTAGTTGAGATCAATAGTTCCCATCTATGAATTAGAACTCTCCAGGGACCTAAATGTAGAAACTCACACCCCACACTAGACTTTGATTTCCTGCTGGTCTCAGGGGAGATCTAGATGCAAGTATGCAAGGCTCATGTGTTTGTTTTCATTGTAATTTTCTCCAATCGATTCTCATTCAGTGAGTAGATAGTGCTTAATAGGAAAACTTGTCCGTTTTTCTGTAAGTGGCAGATATCATCATTGTCACCATTATCAATTATATTACCTCAGTTCTGAATTGAACGTTCACAGCTAAATAAGTTGGCAACCACACATAGCTTGAAGACAAATACATAAAAATATTGATTTTAGAGGGTATTATAAATGTTGGAGAAGACTGTTGAGAGTCCCTTGGACTGCAAGAAGATCCAACCAGTCCATTCTGAAGGAGATCAATCCTGGGATTTCTTTGGAAGGAATGATGCTAAAGCTGAAACTCCAGTACTTTGGCCACCTCATGCGAAGAGTTGACTCATTGGAAAAGACTGTGATTCTGGGAGGGATTGAGGGCAGGAGGAGAAGGGGACGACCGAGGATGGGATGGCTGGATGGCATCACGGACTCGATGGACGTGAGTCTGAGTGAACTCCGGGAGATGGTGATGGACAGGGAGGCCTGGCGTGCTGTGATTCATGGGGTTGCAGAGAGTCGGACATGACTGAGCGACTGAACTGAACCATAAATGAAGTTTGCATTTATCTGTGGCAGAAACTGAGTAAGGATAACAATTATATTCATCACCATAAGTTGATTCTAAGGTCAGAGGAAATATCCAATAGTGTCTTATAAATGAAAGATTTCAGTCAGAATTTAAATATATGCAATTTTAATTAAATTAAAGTCTCTATAAAATATTGCATTTGAAAAAATACACTTTTAAAATATCAGTTATTTAAAAACTATGATACTAAAAATATCAGTTTTTTAAAATGTACATAGGTAGCCATAATAAGTTTTTCTTAAATAACTTACTTCTTGATAGTTTATAGCAACCTATGTGTTATGTATTATCAAGTGGGAAAAATATATAACACTGTACTTATAACTAATGCTTGTAAGTTTGGAACATATGAAGAAAACCAGAAATATAGTGTCTTGAGTTTACCAACAAAAGAATGATCTGTTGCAAAGCATATGAGTTATTAATGATTTTTGAATTATCATTACCTTTAGATTTTTCAAATTTGCTCAACATTCTGTCATTTTATAAATCCTTGAGACTTCCTTAGNCTGTACTTATAACTAATGCTTGTAAGTTTGGAACATATGAAGAAAACCAGAAATATAGTGTCTTGAGTTTACCAACAAAAGAATGATCTGTTGCAAAGCATATGAGTTATTAATGATTTTTGAATTATCATTACCTTTAGATTTTTCAAATTTGCTCAACATTCTGTCATTTTATAAATCCTTGAGACTTCCTTAGCACAATGTGGCATTTGAGATAAACTCAGCCTTGCAGCACCTACTCTGGGCCCATGCAGATAGGGCGTTAATTCTGGCTGGCTCTCCACTGCTGCTGAGGACACTTGACATTTCATCAAGGAGATATTCAAGGACCAAGTAGAAACTCGCTGGAAACCTAAGGGCCATCAGACACCGAGGCAGCCACTTGCAATTGATTGGTCCTATGAACAGCTCCCTTCTAGGCTTCTGACAGGAGCTGGGTATTTACAACTGCTTTCTTCATTTCAGTTTTGCTGTGACAGTTTTTGGTTCTGCTACGATGAAAGAAAAAAATGTTTCTTAAAAGACTGATAAATTTAGTGATGCAATGTGACCTTCCTGCTAGAATATTACTCAAAGTTGCTAGTGTTTTACCATGTAATAATAATAAAGAGAAAGGTTATTTATAATTTAGTAATAACTTTAGTGGTCACTGGGCAGTCATGTCTCGTGTATCTCCCTAAAATTTGGGGTTTTGTGGAGGGAAGCCAGCACGTTTCTCAGAAACTCAATGGGAAGCAGTTCCTCTCCACATACCCCACTGACTCTTTCATCCTATTTCACTCATTGTTTCATTGATATATATCTTGTATATTTTTTACTTACATCATTTCTATCACAAAATTAAAAAGAGAAACATTCCTAAAATGAGGGGAGAGATCTTAATTTTCTTTTGTAAAACTTTCACTCACCATTTGTCTTTTTCACTCACCATTGAAATTGAGAGCGTCATCATTAGGACTTTTAAAAGATGATTGAAACTAGCTAGAGAGGCCCTTCAGCAGGTATGCTGTGTTATCCCCCACAGGCAGAGACAAGCTCTCACTGAAGATCAAAGTCCTTATAGCAACAGATATTGAACCAAGCTGGAAATTAGGCAGGTGAGTTTGTGTCTTTATTTGTCTTCACAGTGAAATAAATGTCACTGGTCACCTGAATTTGTTGAATTATCTGGACTTCAGTGGGGTTTCCCAGGTGGCACTAGTGGTAAAGAACCCACCTACCAATAAAAGAGATGTAAAAGACTTGGATTTGATCTCTGATTTGGGAAGATGCCCTGGAGGAGGGCATGGCAATCCACTCCAGTATTCTTGCCTGGAGAATCCCATAGACTGTAGCCTGCCAGATCACAGAGTCGGCCATAACTGAAGTGACTTGGCACGCATGCACAGTGGACTTTAGTAATTCCTGAGATATGCAAATAGATCAAACCAGTCAATCTTAAAGGAAATCAACTCTAAATATTCGCTGGAAGGACTGATGCTGAAGCTGAAGTTGCAATATTTTGGCCACCTGATGTGAAGAGGCAACTCACTGGAAAAGATCCTGATACTTAGAAAGGTAGAGGCAGGATGAGAAGAGGACGACAGAGGATGAGATGGTTGGATGGCATCACCAACTCGATGGACATGAGTTTGGGCTAGCTCCTGGAATGGTGAAGGGCAGTTAAGCTGCAGTCCATGGGGTAGCAAAGAGTTGGACATGACTGAGCTGTTGAACAGCAAAAAAAACTTCATCTTAAACCATAAGTCCTAAGTCTGTCTCACTGATCCCAAAACCTACTTCCTTGGGCAGAGCTAAGGCTTTTGGTTTCTCTTCCAAAGATAAAAGTTATGTTTTTGACAAAAGTCTTATTTTTTTCCCCTGTCTACAGTGTGACTTACTGTCTTTTACATAAGTGAAAGTGAAAGTCAATCAGTCATGTCCAACTCTTCGCGATCCCATGGACAGCAGATTCTTTACCAGCTGAGCTACCAGGAAAGCCCTGTCTTTTATGCAAGAATGATATAAAAAAAAATGTCTCCTATCGTATGTCAGAAGAAATCCTTTTAGGGCCGATAATTTGGTCTGCTTCTCTGTGTACAGTGCCTCTTTAGAGAAGGAAATGGCAACCCACTCCAATGTTCTTGCCTGGAGAATCCCGCGGACAGAGGAGCCTGGTGGACTGCTGTGCATAGAGTCAGACACTACTGAATCAACTTAGCATGCATGCATGCATTGGAGAAGGAAATGGCAACCGACTCCAGTATTCTTGCCTGGAGAATCCCAGGGACGGAGGAGCCTGGTGGGCTGCCGTCTATGGGGTCACACAGAGTTGAACATGACTGAAGCGACTTAGCAGCAGCAGCAGCAGCAAAAGCATATATACTTGCACCTTACCTCTCTGTGAGTTGAATCTATACTTTGTGATCAAACACTTATTTTCCAGACAAGAACTAGCTTTCTGATATATCTTTATCATCCCTTTCCACATTTTTATAATTTATTTTTTCTATCCTAATAATAACTGTCTTTTGAATGTTCTATTATTTCATATTGACTTAAAGTTATTAGAATTTTTAACCTTATTTTTATTAAATAGAATTTTTTCTAAATCAAGCACTTTGGGGAACATTTTCTACAGTTCAGAAAAGGAAGCAGTTACATACTTGCTACTTTTTTTTTTTTCCAATTAAAGTTAACAGGGACACTTTTCTTTAAAAGTGTCCTAAAAGTATCCTAATTCTCTAGCTTATAAAAGTGCCCTAAAAGTATCCTAATTCTCTAGCTTAGTTTATCCTAAAAAATGGATATAAAATAAGTCATTTTCTCCCAGTTTTTCTATGAGATTCATTAAATTTCTGCATGGCAAGCCTGGGAGAGGGCTGGAGTAGAGAGGACTCCATATGCTTTACCACAGAAGCCAAGTCATGGGACGTCAGATTTCTTTATACTGAATGTCATTATTTTATTAATAATGTCTCACATCAAATGACACAGATCTTGTTCCCAAAGCAGCTGCTTCCCTTCCTCACCTCCCTCAAAACATCGCTCACCAAGAGCAAGTTTGCTGGGTCGTGTTCTCACTCTCTCATTAGAATAAAAATAGACAGTCACATTAATGTCAGCCCTTCATGAGACTGAGACCCAGAAGCTGCTCTGAATCACTTCCATCTCATGAGCCCTCACATTTTCGCCAATGTTCAAATGCTCCTTCAGCCATGGGGTTTTGGAGTTCGTCTGAGATGCAATTTCTCATCTCATTGTGGGAGTGAAGCAGTGAACAAGGCAAGTGAGATTTCTCCTGATGGGAGAGAGAAAAGTGATGAATAACGTACCCGAATGTGTTAGCCAGAAATGAGTGCAAGGAAATTTCAGGGAAGAGAGAGAGCCTGGGATGCTGTGAGTGTCCAGGGTCTCAGGCAGGGTCATGGGGCCATTGCCACATTGATTTCTTGTCTGGGCCACCTGCTTCTTTTTTGAGGACTTCAGGAGCTCCTATGGTTTTCTCCAATAGGCAAAATCTGGCTTCTCTGTGTCCTTATTCCATCTGGACTGAGTGATAGATTTCTTGAACTATAAGATTACTCAGAGTAATGCTTTCTTGATTCCAAAACACTATTCAATTTTTTAAACATATTTGTATTCTTACTGAAACAATTCTATTTGTATAGCACTTACATTTCGTAATTTCCAGCAATGCAGTGTATATAGTGAAATCTGGACAATAGGTAAGCATTAAAATGAAAAACAAAAGTGTAAAATTCTGTCAACCTGAAGTGAAAGGCACTCAGTCGTGTCCAACTCTTTGTGACCCCATGAACTGCAGAGTCCATGGAATTCTCCAGACCAGAGTACTGGAGAGGGTAGCTGTTCCCTTCTCCAGGGGAATGTTCCTAACCCAGGAATTATACTCAAGTCTCCTGCATTGCAGGCAGTTTCTTTACCAGCTGAGCCACCAGTGAAGCCCAAGAATAATGGAGTAGGTAGCCTATTCCTTCTTCAGACTGTCTTCCTGATCCAGGAATCAAACCAGGTTTTCCTGCATTGTGGCTGGATTCTTCACCAGCTGAGCTACCAGGGAAGCTCTATCAACCTAAAGCCCCAGCATTTTGATGGATTTCTAAATGGTCTTTTCTTTTCTATGTGTGTATGTACATAGATTTATTTTATTATAAAATTGAAATCATACTTCTATAAAATATTTACTCCTTATAAGTTAATTTTATTTAACAATTATTGAATGATGGTTTTAATTATTTAATAGTGTTATATGCAAATTTTGTGCACCTCTGATTGCTACTTAGACCTATTTATCTAGTTGTGATGTCCTTAGGGCAAAACTATAACAACTTTGTCATTCAACAGAAAGTGTCAAATATATTTCAGACAGAAAGAACTCTGGAAAAAATTGCAATTCTATTTTGGACTCATCTCTCCCAGTAATTTACATTATCTAGGAACAGACTCTGAGGGCAAAGAACTCTGTACCAGGGGCTTTGTGCATTTTGCAAGAGGACCAGCACTCCAAAGACGAAAGTAAAACTACATTCTAATCATCAGGACCTGTCAGGGAGAAGAGGAAGTCTATTTTAGAAGGCACCATGGAATAAATGAGTTTTCACGAATGGATAGACATCATTTACCCTTCACATTGCAAGGACAGCGAGTGAGGCAAAGCTGAGCTTGTGCACTTATCAATGCCATTCACTGATATTTGCAGAGAGGCATCGCCTGATTGGATATTCTTGGGCAGTCTCCTTGTTGGTGAGATTCTCTGCCTGACTTGACTGAAGACTCATTCCATTAGTCAAAAATGATTAGCTACAGGAACATTGCATTGAGTCTGTCCCTGAATGTTTCTGTGAAATTGTCAATAGATAGAAAAGTCCTATAGCTGACTGCTGCTGGGGTAGAGCCTGTTTTGTCCATCATTTAAAGTCAGTGAGAAATAAAATGGAGAAATGGAGCAGGTGACAGAATCCCATGCCTCTCAGAAAAGTTGCTTGCATTCTATTCTTTCCTTCCTAGCGCTCAGACACTACATAAGTTGGAATTTCCCTGAGTTTATGAGTTTTCTCACCTTCTCTATCTCATGTTTTCTCTAAATTTATTTTCACACTAAATGCTCTCCTGAATCTCTTTGTTGTCCATCTCAGTACTTGATGTCAGTTCAGTTCAGTTAAGTCGCTCAGTCATGTCTGACTTTGGCGACAACATGGACTGCAGCATGCCAGGCTTCACCGTCCATCACCAACTCCCGGAGCTTACTAAAACTCATGTCTATCAAGTCGATGATGCCATCCAACCATCTCATTCTCTGTCATCACTTTATCCTCCTGCCTTCAATCTTTCCCAGCATCAGGGTCTTTTCCATTCAGTTGGTTCTTCACATCAGGTGGCCAAAGTGTTGGAGTTTCACCTTCAGCATCAGTGAATATTCAGGACTGATTTCCTTTAGGATGGACTGGTTGGATCTCCCTCTCAAGAGTCTTCTCCAACACCACGGTTCAAAAGCATCAATTCTTTGGTGCTCAGCTTTCTTTATAGTCTAACTTTCACATCCACACATGAATACTGGGAAAACCATAGCTTTGACTAGATGCACCTTTGTTGGAAAAATAATGTCTCTGCTTTTTAATATGCTGTCTAGGTTGGTCATAATTTTTCTTCCAAGGAGCAAACGTCTTTTAATTTCATGGCTACAGTCCATCTCCAGTAATTTTGGAGCCAAAAAACCAAAGTCTGTCACTGTTTCCATTGTTTCCCCATCTATTTGCTATGAAGAGATGGGACTGGATGCCATGATCTTAGTTTTCTGAATATTGAGTTTTATGTCAGCTTTTTCACTCTCCTCTTTCACTTTCATCAAGAGGCTCTTTAGTTCTTCGCTTTCTGCCATAAGGGTGGTGTCATTTGTGTATCTGAGGTCATTGATATTTCTCCCAGCAATCTTGATTCCAGCTTGTGGTTCATCCAGCCCAGCATCCCTCATGATGTACTCTGCATGTAAGTTAAATAAGCATGGTGACAATATACAGCCTTGACATACTCCTTTCCTGATTTGGAATCAATCTATTGTTCCTTGTCCAGTTCTAACTGTTGTTTCTTGACCTGAATACAGATTTCTCAAGAGGCAGGTCAGGTGGTCAGTCTCTTTAAGTCCGAGTCTTTAAGTCTGACTTTAAGACTCTTAAAGTCATCTCTTTAAGAATTTTCCAGAGTTTGTTGTGATCCACACAGTCAAAGGCTTTGGCATAGTCAATAAAGCATCAATAGATATTTTTCTGTAACTTTCTTGCTTTTTTGATGATCCAATGGATGTTGGCAATTTGATCTCTGGTTCCTCTGCCTTTTCTAAATCCAGCTTGAACATCTGGAATTTCACTGTCCACATACTGTTGAAGCCTGGCTTGGAGGATTTTGAGAATTTTGCTAGCATGTGAGATGATGTCACCCTTTACCAAATTATTCAGTTTAGTTGATGTCACCCTTTACCAAATTTATCAAAACAGATACTGGGTGGAGAACAGTTTGCCTTTTCTTCATTGCCTTTACTGATTCTGCCTATGAGTACGTCCAAATCTCATCTTCTTTTCTCTAACTGTGCTTTGGCCACACTCATATGGACTCTCTTCATTTCTCACCTGCACATCTGAGGTAATGCCCAGACTGATCTACATATTTTTGTTATGTGACCTTACATACAGCTCATTCTCCAGACAGCAGAGAGACAAAGGAACCTATATACTTGATCATCTGTGACTTAATACAACCTCAAGGTTTTTCCTTGAATTTTTATTAGAATCTGTTTTTCTTTAAACCCACATTTCTTACCTATCAGATAGAGACAATGAGAACACTGAAAATCTGGCCTCTTTCACTGTGTCACATTTCCCAAGTCTCAGGGACAAGCTGTTTTGCCTAGAATCACATGGATGTCTCCTTTTCTTCACTTATAACATTATCCTCATAAAAAATAATTGTATAGCCTCCTCTTTGTTTAAATCGGCTCTCTTTTTCACAAAACATCCTCTAATTGAATATCATCTTTTTTTCCTCCTTAGTACTTACCAACATGTTGTTTGTTTGTATTTGGTTACTTTTTGTCTTTCTCATCGTTTGATGCTTTATAAGTTCTTTGTCAGTTTTTCACCAAAGCCTAGTGTATAATAGAAACTCAACTTGCAATTGACTATAAATCTTGATAGGATGAAATATTGCTTCAATCAACTCTGTGTTATTGATAAGGTCTTTTTCTTTAAGAACCTATACTTTTATATTATTGGCATATTAAATGTTTTTCCCTTTCTATTCCTTTTGAAGAACTGAAATAATACAGAAAAGAAAGAACAGAAGAGAAAGTAAAAACCAAGAAAATATAAAACTTACTTCACCATTAGAAATAATCATCATTTATTTTATGAGAATATCTTTCCAGAATTTTTAAATAATAATTCAAATATTTCAGAGAATATAGAATTTAAAAATTGCTATAAAAAGATCAAACTGAATATTTATATTATTATAATCTGTTTAATGTATTTCAATATATCTTAATTGAAAAGAACTGAAATAATACTGAAGGAAATTGGATGACTCTAACAAATACCTCTTCATCACAGACATATTGCCTAAAAGATCATCATTTTTTTAAATTTAAAAGCAATAAAAATAAGAAATAATTATCAGAGTTAATGTGTTGCATAAGAAGAAAGATATGAATGATATATAGCAGAAATGGAAGGATTTACATTTTTAAATTTTGAAGAAACACAGCTAGACTGAAGAAGAGAAAAGAGGCCTTACAAAGACAGATCAGAAGAGTAAGAGTGAGAAACATGGACATGGGTGAGGGGTTGAGGGAGATAAAGAGAAAAAAAAGGAGAGAGAGAGGAAATAAAAGAGAGGTAAGCCATTGCACTGGAGAAGGAAACGAAAACCCACTCCAGTGTTCTTGCCTGGAGAGTCCCAGGGATGGGGGAGCCTGGTGGGCTGCCGTCTATGGGGTCGCACAGAGTCGGACACGACTGAAGCGACTTAGCAGCAGTAGCAGCAAACCATTGCACAGTTGTAAAATGGTTTACATTGTAATATTAATGACAAAGACAGGAACAAAGAATAATGGCTAAATGAAATTTTATTTAGTTTAGTTGGATTTACTTATTGTGCATTTTTTTTTAAGTCCATTGGCATTGTTTACACTGATTTTTCTTTAACATTTGAGAGAATTTGGATTTTTGCTGTGCTGGTTGAATATGAAACGTGTAGGTACAACATTTTCAGTAACCACTGGCTAGGTGGTTTTCTTCTGACATTAAGAGTAACTGTGCAGAAATCTGAAGTTGATTCTATTTTGTATATAGGCTTCTCTTTGGGTTTGGTTACTTGAAGGATTCAGTTCAGTTCAGTTCAGTTCAGTTCAGTCACTCAGTCGTGTTCGACTCTTTGCAACCCCATGAATTGCAGCACGCCAGGCCTCCTTTCCATCACAAACTCCCAGAGTTCACTCACACTCACGTCCATTAAGTCAGTGATGCCATCCAGCCATCTCATCCTCTGTCGTCCCCTTCTCCTCTTGCCCTCAATCCCTCCCAGCATCAGAGTCCTTTCCAATGAGTCAACTCTTCACATGAGGTGGCCAAAGTACTGGAGTTTCAGCTTTAGCATCATTCCTTCCAAAGAAATCCCAGGGCTGATCTCCTTCACAATGGATTGGTTGGATCTTCTTGCAGTCCACGGGACTCCCAAGAGTTTTCTCCAACACCACAGTTCAAAAGCATAAATTCTTCAGTGCTCAGCCTTCTTCACAGTCCAACTCTCACATCCATACATGACCACAGGAAAAACCATACCCTTGACTAGACGGACCTTAGTCAGCAAAGTAATGTCTCTGCTTTTGAATACGCTGTCTAGGTTGGTCATAATTTTCTTCCAAGGAGTAAGTGTCTTCTAACTTGATGGATTACTCTAAGGCAAAATTATTTGGACATCAATCAGAGGAGACTATTTTTGGAAATGATTCTTCATCCTATTGCATCTGCTGATTCAATGGTTTTTTTATATTGGTAAATTATCTTAAAGGAATCTTCTGTGGTCCATTTCTCTATTTATCAGTCATTTTTACACTGGAATGTTAATAGCAAGTTTTAAAAATGGTAGCCAATAGTTAAGTAGTTCTTGAAAATATAAACATATGGATAGTAATAATTGCTGTTTCTGAACAACCGGACACTCCCCCTTTCAGCCTCCCCTCTGACTCCCAGAAATCACACCAGTATCAGCTTAACATTTATCCTTCCTCTTTTCCTATATTTTCATCATCTGAAGAATATAAAAGGAGGAAATCTGTGGTATAAAGGGAAACAGGTGAAAGTAGGTTGGCAACTAATAAACACTGAAGCTGGGTGTTGGGCCCATGGTGATTTGTTACAACATTTCATCAACTTAAAACTATGTACTCATGCTTGTTTTCAGTTCAATATGTTAGAATATATCACTGCCTTGCTTTTGTTATTCAAGTTTTACCAAGATTATTGCTTTTTTTTTTTTTTTTTAATGTGAACTTTGAAGCCATCATTTCTAACTCCAAAATTAACCTTTTCAGTATCTTCTTTCAGGTCAGTTCAGTTTAGTTGCTCAGTCACGTCCAACTCTTTTCGACCCCATGGACTGCAGCACATCAGGCTTCCTTGTCCATCACCAACTCTCTGGAGTTTGCTCAAACTCACATCCATCGATTCAGTGATGCCATCCAACCACCTCATCATCTGTCATCCCTTTCTTCTTTGCAACATATTAAATATTTAGAGTAATTCAGAGAAGGGTGATATCTATAGTGTATCATTCTATCAAAAAACAAAGGTATCTTTCCATTTGTTCACATCTATGTTTGTGTTTTTCCAGAGACTTTTCGGGGTTTTCCTAATGTGATAGTCACATATCTATTCTTAGGTTTATGTCCAAATCTGTCAACATCATCTAGTCCTCCTCCTGCTCCTCCACTTTCTCTGCCTCCTCTTCCTTCATCTTCTTCTTTTGGGCTATTTAGATAAAGCCTGGTAGGGTACAGTCCATGGGGTCACTAAAAGTGGGACACGACTGAATGACTTCACTTTCACTTTTCATTTTCATGCACTGGAGAAGGAAATGGCAACCCACTCCAGTGTTCTTGCCTGGAGAATCCCAGGGACAGAGGAGCCTGATGGGCTGCTGTCTATGGGGTTGCACAGAGTTGGACATGACTGATGTGACTTAGCAGCAGCAGCAGCAGCAGATAAAGTTTGATTCTTTTTTAATCATTTTATATAAAAATAATCTTTATCTTCAGATTGACTTAAGCACTTTTAAATTATTTTATTCATGGTATCGTTGATTCTCTTGGGTTTTCAGCTCTATAATCTGGAATAGTGATGGATTTACTACTTTAAAATTGCTTATTCTTTTCTGGTTGATTTGGTTGCTTTCTCTAAGGCTGCATAAAGTAGTGGAGTAGTACGTGTCCTCGGTTTTAGTGCCGCAAGTGAGAATATGTCTATTGTTTCTCCATTTTATTTTATAAGATGTTGTCTTTAAGAATTCTCTTGTCAGTCAGTCATTTCAGTCATGTCTGAGTCTTCTACTATATTATAAAGTTTGTGTGTGTGTGTGTGAAGGCACTGCAGTCATGTCCTAGTCTCTGCAAGTCATGTCCTAGTCTTTGCAACCCTATGGTCTATAGCCCACCAGGCTCTTTTCTCCATGGGATTCTCTAGGCAAGAATATTGAAGTAGACTGCATTGCATTGTCCTACCAAACTGAAACTTATTCACTTTATTCATACTTTAAGCAATTTATTTAAGTATTAACTGTATAAAATGTGCATATTATGAATATTTTCTGTTGTTTAAGTCACTAAGTCATATCCAACTCTCTTTGACCCCATGGACTGTAGCCTGCCAAACTCCTCCATCCCTTGAATTTCCCAGGCAAGAATATTGGAGCAGGTTGCCATTTTTTACTCCAGGGGATCTTCACAACTGGGGGATGAGCATGCAGGTTCTTTACCACTAGCGCTATCTGGAAAGCACAGACATCATCACAAGCTTGATTACACAATGACCTTGAGAAGCCCTAAGACAGCTGCAGGCCAGACACAAGCAGGCAGGTTAAATCAGGGTCAGAGGATGAAGAGAGCGTGTTCCAATGGTTGTTTTGCAAGGAAAATAATATTAAGTCACCTGCTTTTATCCTGTTTGTGTGTAATTAAACACCAATCCAATAATACTTTTTTAAAATTGAGTATTTGAAATTATACTAAATTATTCTAGATAATGGATGGAAAATTATTTTAAATTGTATACATTTCATGGTTTCTAGTCACATGTATCCAGAAATGTTATAAAGTAGATTTAGAATGGTGTGTTTTATCATTAGCTCTGACACTTAGTAGCTGTGTAAATTTGACTAAGTTATTTATCTTTGCAATAAAACATAAAACATCCTAAGGGCAAGCAATTAATCTTTTAATGTTTAACTGAAAGGTAAATGCTTATAAATGTCTAATGAAATAACTCATATTATTTTCTCCATGCTCACTGATGCTTCTGGACTAAAACATCAAAATTAGTAGATACTGAAGGGAGTTCCTGGAAGTTTTAACTAGTGAGTGTATTTTCTATTTTTTTCTCAAATATAATGAAATGAAGATATCCAGATGTTTAGGAACTAGTTTCACAAAAAAAAAATGTTAGATATCTAAATTTATGAAAAAATAGAGAATTAACTGAAACTTATTGAGACACATTTAAGAATAGTATGGCATAACTATTCAGTTTCTACTACCATGATTTAATATGTATTTGGAATTTTAAAGAAAATATCTAACATATATATAAATATATGTACATATGTTACAATAAAAAGTCTCAAGTTTATGACAACATTTTAAACTATATTTCCAGAGGAACTTTTTGCAGGATATTGTATAAAATGCTAACCCCATTTTTTTCTTTAATACTATAAAATATAAAGCTCATAAATAGAATAAAATGCAAGAAATCCAATTTCTGAAGTTGCAATCTGGAGTAATATTGAAAAAAAACTCCAAGCAGACTTACAGAATTATGGCATGCAATAAAAATCTCATTACAGGTATTTTTTCATTAAATTCTAGATATTAGTGATTATACTTTACTCTTTCTGGAAGAATAGTTTGTTTTACCTGGCATTGTGGTCATGTGATACACCACTATGCAATACAATAGGTAAAAATTATATAAATCATTTCTTCATATACTTAGTATTGTGTGTGTGTACGTGTGTAAGATCTGTCTCTTATACACATCTAGATGTGTATAAGAGACAGGTAGGGTACAGTCCATGGGGTCACTAAAAGTGGGACACGACTGAATGACTTCACTTTCACTTTTCATTTTCATGCACTGGAGAAGGAAATGGCAACCCACTCCAGTGTTCTTGCCTGGAGAATCCCAGGGACAGAGGAGCCTGATGGGCTGCTGTCTATGGGGTTGCACAGAGTTGGACATGACCGATGTGACTTAGCAGCAGCAGCAGCAGCAGATAAAGTTTGATTCTTTTTTAATCATTTTATATAAAAATAATCTTTATCTTCAGATTGACTTAAGCACTTTTAAATTATTTTATTCATGGTATCGTTGATTCTCTTGGGTTTTCAGCTCTATAATCTGGAATAGTGATGGATTTACTACTTTAAAATTGCTTATTCTTTTCTGGTTGATTTGGTTGCTTTCTCTAAGGCTGCATAAAGTAGTGGAGTAGTACGTGTCCTCGGTTTTAGTGCCGCAAGTGAGAATATGTCTATTGTTTCTCCATTTTATTTTATAAGATGTTGTCTTTAAGAATTCTCTTGTCAGTCAGTCAGTTCAGTCATGTCTGAGTCTTCTACTATATTATAAAGTTTGTGTGTGTGTGTGTGAAGGCACTGCAGTCATGTCCTAGTCTCTGCAAGTCATGTCCTAGTCTTTGCAACCCTATGGTCTATAGCCCACTAGGCTCTTTTCTCCATGGGATTCTCTAGGCAAGAATATTGAAGTAGACTGCATTGCATTGTCCTACCAAACTGAAACTTATTCACTTTATTCATACTTTAAGCAATTTATTTAAGTATTAACTGTATAAAATGTGCATATTATGAATATTTTCTGTTGTTTAAGTCACTAAGTCATATCCAACTCTCTTTGACCCCATGGACTGTAGCCTGCCAAACTCCTCCATCCCTTGAATTTCCCAGGCAAGAATATTGGAGCAGGTTGCCATTTTTTACTCCAGGGGATCTTCACAACTGGGGGATGAGCATGCAGGTTCTTTACCACTAGCGCTATCTGGAAAGCACAGACATCATCACAAGCTTGATTACACAATGACCTTGAGAAGCCCTAAGACAGCTGCAGGCCAGACACAAGCAGGCAGGTTAAATCAGGGTCAGAGGATGAAGAGAGCGTGTTCCAATGGTTGTTTTGCAAGGAAAATAATATTAAGTCACCTGCTTTTATCCTGTTTGTGTGTAATTAAACACCAATCCAATAATACTTTTTTAAAATTGAGTATTTGAAATTATACTAAATTATTCTAGATAATGGATGGAAAATTATTTTAAATTGTATACATTTCATGGTTTCTAGTCACATGTATCCAGAAATGTTATAAAGTAGATTTAGAATGGTGTGTTTTATCATTAGCTCTGACACTTAGTAGCTGTGTAAATTTGACTAAGTTATTTATCTTTGCAATAAAACATAAAACATCCTAAGGGCAAGCAATTAATCTTTTAATGTTTAACTGAAAGGTAAATGCTTATAAATGTCTAATGAAATAACTCATATTATTTTCTCCATGCTCACTGATGCTTCTGGACTAAAACATCAAAATTAGTAGATACTGAAGGGAGTTCCTGGAAGTTTTAACTAGTGAGTGTATTTTCTATTTTTTTCTCAAATATAATGAAATGAAGATATCCAGATGTTTAGGAACTAGTTTCACAAAAAAAAAATGTTAGATATCTAAATTTATGAAAAAATAGAGAATTAACTGAAACTTATTGAGACACATTTAAGAATAGTATGGCATAACTATTCAGTTTCTACTACCATGATTTAATATGTATTTGGAATTTTAAAGAAAATATCTAACATATATATAAATATATGTACATATGTTACAATAAAAAGTCTCAAGTTTATGACAACATTTTAAACTATATTTCCAGAGGAACTTTTTGCAGGATATTGTATAAAATGCTAACCCCATTTTTTTCTTTAATACTATAAAATATAAAGCTCATAAATAGAATAAAATGCAAGAAATCCAATTTCTGAAGTTGCAATCTGGAGTAATATTGAAAAAAAACTCCAAGCAGACTTACAGAATTATGGCATGCAATAAAAATCTCATTACAGGTATTTTTTCATTAAATTCTAGATATTAGTGATTATACTTTACTCTTTCTGGAAGAATAGTTTGTTTTACCTGGCATTGTGGTCATGTGATACACCACTATGCAATACAATAGGTAAAAATTATATAAATCATTTCTTCATATACTTAGTATTGTGTGTGTGTACGTGTGTAAGATCTGTCTCTTATACACATCTAGATGTGTATAAGAGACAGGTAGGGTACAGTNACAAAGTGGTCAGAATGGAAATATAAAATGCAAGAAATCCAATTTCTGAAGTTGCAATCTGGAGTAATATTGAAAAAAAACTCCAAGCAGACTTACAGAATTATGGCATGCAATAAAAATCTCATTACAGGTATTTTTTCATTAAATTCTAGATATTAGTGATTATACTTTACTCTTTCTGGAAGAATAGTTTGTTTTACCTGGCATTGTGGTCATGTGATACACCACTATGCAATACAATAGGTAAAAATTATGTAAATCATTTCTTCATATACTTAGTATTGTGTGTGTGTACATGTGTAAGATAGAAAAATAAAGCATATTACTTTAAAAGATAATACCAAAAGATCACAACATGCTTTTCTTTAGCCCTATATTTTTGATGTATCTAATCAAATTTCTTAACAAACCAAATCAGCTATTTCATTTAAAGGCTAACTATTAACATTCACATTCTAGTAGTCCCAGAACTGGAAGTAATAGAGAAAGGGGAAGAAAACATATATTTGAATATAAAATAACAGAAAACTTTCATATCTTCCAAAAGAAAATAGACATTTATATCAAAGAAGTACAGAGAGTCCAACAAAATCAGATCAACTACAAGACGTATCCACCAAGACACTTTGTAATAAAAATGGAAAAAAGTTAAAGATACAGAAGGAATATTAATAGCAGCAAGGGAAAATAAACTAATTATATAAAGGGAACTTCCATAAAATTATAAGTTGACATTCTGGCAGAAACTGTGCAGGCCAGACGGAGTTGTAAAATATATTTAAAGTAATGAAAGAAATGGTTTCCCAGGTGACGCTGGTGGTAAAAAGCTTAGCTGCCAATGCAGAAGACTTGAGAGACATAGGTTTGATCCCTGGGTCCAGAATATCCCTTGAAGAGGCATGGCAGCCCACGCCAGTATTCTTGCGTGGAGAATCCCATGGACAGAGGAGCTTGGTATGTTACAGCCCATAGGGTAGCAAAGAGTTGGAAATGACTGAGGTGACTTAGCTCACATGAAAACAAAGGCCTAAAATAAAAAATACTCTACCTTGCTAGTCTTAAATTCAGATTTGAAGGAGTGATAAAGAGCTTAACAGATAATCAAAAGTTAAAAGTTCAGCACCACAAAATTGGCTTTATGAGAAATGTTAAAGACAGTTTTCTAAGTGGAAAATAAATGACTGCAACTAGGAATATGAAAATTAGGAGATGGAAAAAAAACCTCACTGGTGAAGGGAAATATACAGTGAACATAACAGATCAACTGCTTATAAAGCTGGTGGCTCATATGGTAAATAATTTCCTAAAATGCAGAACCAGGTTCAATCTCTGGTCAAAAAGCTCCCCTGGAGAAGAGAATGGCAGCCCACTCCAGTACTCTTGTCTGGAGAATCCCAGGGACAGAGACACCTGGTAGGTTATGTTTCATGGGGTCACATAGAGTCAGACACAACTGAGCGACTAACACATTCACCAATAAATTTAGTAGAAAGTTAAAAAACAAAAGTAGTAAAATCACTTCTATTTCCAGTAAGTAGTGAAGGATACACAAAACAAAAAGAGTTAAAATATATCAAAAGCATTAACTATGGGGTATGTAAAAATGCAGATTGGGTAAAATGCATTCGAATGTAAAAGATTATCAGTTTAAGAATACTGCTATTATATCAAGCATCTTTCCCAATCAAAGGCAATGATACTTGAAATCAAGTACAAAAAATACAAACAACAAAATAAACCTACAAAATCACAAACACAGGGAGGGTGAACAATATGCAATAAACAACCACTGGTCACTGAACAAATCAAATGAGAAATTTAAGAATACCTAGAGACAAAAGAAAAGGAAAACAGAGCAATGAAAAATCTATGAAGTGCAGCAAAAGCAGTACTAAGAAGGAAGTTTAGGGAGATGTATGCCTATCTTAGGAAATGAAATAAAAATATCTCAAATAAACAGCTTAACTGTACATCTAAAGAAACTAAAAAAGAAAAAAATAAAATTCAAAGTTAGCAGAAGAAACTAAATCATAAATATTTGAGGACAAATAAATAAAATTTAGATATTAAAAATGCAAAAGATCGAAGAAACTAAGAACTTGTTCACTAAAGGATAAACAAAAATAATGTCTTTAGCCAAAACCATCAAGAAAAAGAGAGGACCCCTCACACAAAAATAAAATTAGAAATGAAACATGAAGTGTTGACTTGAAACCACAGAAATTAAAAAAAAATTATCATATGAGATTACTGTGAACAATTATACATCAATAAAATGGACAAACTAAAAGAAATGGCCACATTGCTAGAAATGTACAGTTTCTAAAGCCTGAATCATAAAGAAAGAGAAAAGATGAAGGGATCAATTACAGTAATGAAACTGATTCAATAATAAAAACAAAAAAATAACAGAACACCTAACGTACAGAATTCCAGGACCAGAAAGTTTCATATGCAAATTCTACCAAACATCTAAAGAGGGATTAATACCTATATCTCAAACTTTACAAAAATCTCCAGAGGAAGGAATACTTCCAAACTCACTAAACAAGGGCAGGGTTGCTGCTGCTTCAGTCGTGTCCGACTCTGTGTGACCAAATAGTCGGCAACCCACCAGAGTCTCTCGCCCTGGGATTCTCCAGGCAAGAACACTGGAGTGGGTTGCCATTTCCTTCTCCAATGCATGAAAGAGAAAAATGAAGGTGAAGTCATTCAGTTGTGTCTGACTTTCTGCAATCCCAGGAGCCCTACCAGGCTCCTCTGTCCATGAGATTTTCCAGGCAAGAGTACTGGAGTGGATTGCCATTGCTTTCTCCAAGGACAGGGTTACACTGATATTAAAAATCAGACAAAGATTCCACAAAAATAAATTTATATGATAATATTACTGATGAACATAAATGCAGAAATGCTGAACAAAATGTTAGTAATCCTAATCAGTAATACAATAAAAGAATCATACACCATGATCAAGTGGAATGCACCCCAGATATGCAAGAAGGATTCAATATTTGTGAATTATGATATGCCATATTAACACATTTAAATAAATTCATACAATAATCTCAATAGATATGTAAAATTTTTTTGAAAAATTCAAGATCCATTTATAATTTAAAATTTCAACAGAATAATATGGAAGGAATATAACTCCGCATCAGTTCAGTTCAGTCGCTCATTTGTGTCCGACTCTTTGCGACTCCATGAATCAGCATGCCAGGCCTCCCTGTCCATCACCAACTCCCGGAGTTCACTCAGACTCACGTCTATTGAGCCAAAGATGCCATCCAGCCATCTCATCCTCTGTCGTCCCCTTCTCCTCCTGCCCTCAATCCCTCCCAGCATCAGAGTCTTTTCCAAAGAGTCAACACTTTGCATGAGGTGGCCAAAGTACTAGAGTTTCAACTTTAGCATTATTCCTTCCAAAGAAATCCCAGGGCTGATCTCCTTCAGAATAGACTTTGGATCTCCTTGCAGTCCAAGGGACTCTCAAGAGTCTTCTCCAACACCACAGCTCAAAAGCATCAATTCTTTGGCTCTCAGCCTTCTTCACAGTCCACCTCTCACATCATACATGACTACTGGTAAAACCATAGCCTTGACTAGACGGACCTTAGTCAGCAAAGTAATGTCTCTGTTTTTGAATATGCTATCTAGGTTGGTCATAACTTTTCTTCCAAGTAGAAAGCGGCTTTTAATTTCATGGCTGCAGTCACTATCTGCAGTGATTTTGGAGCCCCCCCAAAATAAAGTCTGACACTGTTTCCACTGTTTCCGCATTTATTTCCCATGAAGTGATGGCACTGGATGCCATAGCAAATAGCGTATATGACAAATTCACAACAGAAATTATACTGAACTATGAAANTTTTTTCGGCTTTTATATTTTTTCTCCTACCTGCTTTTGAAGTCAGTGCTCTGTTTTTCTGGGTGCCTGATGTCCTCTGCCCGCATTCAGAAGTTGTTTTGTGGAGTTTGCTCAGCCTTGAGATGTTCTTTTGATGAATCTGTGAGGGAGAAAGTGGTGTCCCCGTCCTATTCTTCCGCCATCTTGACCGGAACTCAAGAAAAGGTTTCTTTTAAGACCAGGAATAAGACACAGATGCCCGCTTTTGCTCAACACAGTAGTAAAAGTCCTAGCTACAGCAATCAAATGAGAATTTAAAAATACCAGGAATCCAATTTGGAAAGGGAGAAATAAAACTGTCACTGTTTTTAGATGACAAAATATTATGTATAGAAAAAACTCATAATGTCACTAAAAAGTAAAACAAAACAAAACAAAACTCATCAATGAATTCAATAAAGTTCCAAAATACAAGATTAATATATATGTCTGATCCATTTCCATACTCTAACAATGAGCTCTAGAAAAATAAATTAAGAAAGCAATCTCATTGACATTCACCTAAAAAAAAACATTCTCTAGGAATAAATATAAATAGGTAAATATATGTGTGCATGCAAAGACAATGATGAAATAAATTGAAGATAATGCTATCAAATAGAAAAATACATAGTGAGCATGAATTAAAAGTATTCATATTGATAAATAGTCATAGTGCCAAAGAAATGTACAGACTTAACACAATATTTATCAAAATGGCAATGTAATTTTTTCATAGGATTGAAACAAATACTTCGAAAAGTGCCGGGGTCCAGGCCCGGTAGATCCAGGGTAATTCGAAGGGGAAACGGAATCGGCATCCTAGGAAAAAACTTATTTAATTACAGATATAGAAAGAGATTAGAAATGGATAGTGTAGTAGGAAATATTAGTGGAGAAAAAGAGGCTGAATAACTTGGTTTACGTGGAATACCAATAAAACTCCAAGACAAGGAATTTGCACCATCTACACTGGGCCACTGGCAATCGTTTGAATATTGGAGGGTGTCCCGCCTTGGGCTCACTCTCTCACAGATCTTAGAAGCCAGGGCAAGTAAATAGATGTGGTGAGTACCCACACTCCAGATGGGAATTCAGCTAGAAGGGGAAAAAAAGAACGACATGGGGGAATCAGTCTTTCCAGAAACTGATCCGATTTCTTTATTTTTTAGGTTTGCTTATATACCTTTTGTTACACATAGAGACAAATGGCAATTTTAAAGTCACACGGGGGTCAGCAGTCCTGACCTTTATCAAAATCAGGTGCTTCATATAAATGTATAAAAAATGGTCTGAGGGGTTTTATCATCTGGCCATGAGGCCTGCTGACATTTTACGATCCTTTCTTTCTGATAATGGTCAGTTAACCAGAAAACTTATTTTTTCCAGGGATGTTTTTTCTTAAACCAGGTGCCACCCTCTGAAGGTAGCAGATAAAGTTGCATTCCTATAGGGTGAGGATGTAGTGGGTTACAACTAAGAAAGGAATTTATTTAACCTAAGGTTAACATGATTAATCTTAAAGGTTAATACTTATTTTCCCTATATGCTAGTTATATTCATTATAAGGGCAGGGAATATGGAGATTTAGCAGCAAAACATCAGCCCAACAAATGAAAACCCTTCACCAATGTTCCCCTTAAGATCTATTCATCTTAAGATAGTAATAAAGTTACATTTTTACATAGAAAGGACACAGTGATTTATAACAAAGTACAGTGATCTATAACAAAAGAGAAAATTCATTAACTCAAAAAGTCTAGTATTGCTAACATCAAAAACTACTATATTTCCTTTTCTATATTCCAAATACATTGATTAATATATTCCCAGTGCCTAAGGATATGGAGGCCTGGCAGCAATCATTGACTCAACAATGAGAAAAGCCCTATTCTAATTAAGACTTTCAAAATACTCGAAACTCTCTGTGCTGTTTATGGTTGAGAGGTTGTCACACAAGCTAGTCTTTCAGCAGAGAGGTTTGACCTGAGACACCCTTGTCACACCCAGGGCAGGGAATTAGCAGCAATTATTGGCACAACGAATGAAAAAACCCTTCACCAATATAATTCCTAACAAACCCGCTATACTAATGATTTCTAACTTCCCAAAAGAATCTGCCTTTAGTAAGTCCAAAACATCTCATGCCTCTCACGGTTGGGAGGCTGTAAACAATCACATGTGGCTGGACAAAACTGTACAGGTAGGCTAGATAACCTTCAGAGGAGTTCATAAGTTGAAACACTCTTGTCACGCCCAGGAATTTTTATTGACTTGCAGCCGCAAGTTTACTCCTTCTCCGAGAGAACTGGTGGGGAACAGCTCCCTGTAAAGTCAGAGGTGTAGGTGAGAGCATGAAACAATAAAGTAGGTAGACTCTGGTTTTGGAGATAGATGCTCGGGAACAGGGGGCTTCCTGAGGCTCGATCCCACCTTTGCGTATGCCGAAGCCTCCTTCTTCATGACCTTTGCCATAGGTGGAGTTCCTCACGCTGGCTCTGGGCAGAAAAGTTGTATGAAAAGGCAAAAAAATCCCAAATAGTAAAAATAATATTGAGAAAGAACAAAGATGGAGGTGTTATTATGCTCCGTGTCTTCAGTTTGTGCTACAAATGTTCAATAATTGAAGTCCTGTCATCCTGAAACAAAGACATGCATAGATCAATGGAACAAAGTAAAGATTTCAGAAATGAATCCATATTTATATGGTCAATTAAACCATGATAAAGGATGCAAGAATATACAATGCAGAAAAGACAATCTCTTCAATCCATGATTTTGGGAAAACTGGTTAGCTTTATTCAAATAAATAAACTGGAATATTGTCTCACACCATATACAAAAATTACCTCAAGATGGATTAAATACTTAAACATGAGACTTGAAACTATAAAACTTCTGGTATAAATATTACACTCTTTGACATCAGCCTTAGCTTTTTTTTTTTTTTTTAAATTTCCCTTCAGGCAAGGAAAACAAAAACATAAACATAGGAGACTATATTAAACCAGAAAGTTTTAGCACAGCAAAGAAAACTCTCAAAAAAATATAATGAATAGCTACTGAAAGGAAGAAGATATTTGTATATAACATATGCAATAAGACCAAAATATCAAAAATTTACAAAGTCATATAGCAACATCTAAATACAAACAACCAGATTTAAAAAAAAAAAAAATTAGGCAGAAGACATGAACATACATTTTGTCAAAGAAGACATACAGATGCCCAACAGGCAAAATTAAAGATATTCAACAATGCTACTAATCATCTGGGAAATGCAAACCAAAACCACATGGAGGTACTACCTCACACACATCAGAATGGCTATTATCAAATAGACAACAAAGAATAATTATAGAGGAAAATTAGGAGAAAAAGAGACCCCTGTACACAGTTCTGTTGTGGGACCTATAGGTTGGTCAACTATTATAGAAAACAATAGGAAGTGTCTTCAAAAAATTAAAAATAGAACTGTCATATGATTCAGCAATTCTACTGCTGAGCATTTATTCAAAGAAAACAAAAACACTAATTAGCAAAGATATATGCATCCTCATGTTTGTTTCAGCATTATTTACATTATTCAATTATGAAAGCAACCTAAGTATCACCAATAGATAGTGAAGGTGAAAGTTGCTCAGTCCTGTCCAACTCTTTGCAACCCTATGGACTATACAGTCCATGGAATTCTCCAGGCAAGAATACTGGAGTGGGTAGCCATTTCTTTCTCCAGGGGATCTTCCCAAACCAGGGATCGAACCCAGGTCTCTCCCATTGCAGTTGGATTCTTTCCTGGTCTGAACAGACAGGAAATGCCATATATAAAATATCATTCAGACATAANGGACTATACAGTCCATGGAATTCTCCAGGCAAGAATACTGGAGTGGGTAGCCATTTCTTTCTCCAGGGGATCTTCCCAAACCAGGGATCGAACCCAGGTCTCTCCCATTGCAGTTGGATTCTTTCCTGGTCTGAACAGACAGGAAATGCCATATATAAAATATCATTCAGACATAAAAATTAAGGAACTCTTATCATTTGTGACAAATTGGGTGGACCTACAATGTACTATTCTAGTGAGACAAGTCAGGTAGAGAAAGACATTCATTGTATAATTTTGCTTATATGTGGAAACTAAGAAACAAAACAGATAAACATACATTTCAAAATAGAAACTGATACATAAAAGTGATTTTTGAGGAAAGAGATATGAAGGATGAAATTAGATAAGCAAGATTAACAGATACAAATTTAAAATCTCAAAATAAATGTCACAGACCTAAAATGCACAGTGTGGGGAAAACAGACAATAATATTGTACTATATTTGTATGTTAATAGATGATAACTAGAATTATCATGTTGATAATTTTCAAATGTAAATTTTCAAATGTGCATCTGAAACTAACATAGTATTGCAGGTCAATGTTACTTCAAAAGAAACAAACAAGTTCATTGAAAAAGATATCAGATTTGTGGTTGGGGGAATGGGGAATTGGGTAAAAGTGGCCAAAAGGTTCATAATTCTTGTGTAAGATAAAACAGTATTAGGGATTCAGTGCCTGATGTGATAAATAGAATGAACACTGTTCTATTATGTCACATAACATGTTATATATGAGATACACACACACACATATATATATGCACTATGTTGTACATGAGCACTCAGTTCAGTTCGGTTGCTCAGTCGTGTCTGATTCTTTGCAAGCCCATAGACTGCACACACCAGACTTCCCTGTCCATCACCAAGTCCCGGAACTTACTCAAATTCGTGTCGATTGAGTCGGTGATGCCATCCAACCCTCTCATCCTCTGTTATCACATTTTTCTCCTGTCTTCAGTCTTTCCCAGCTCAGGGTCTTTTCAAATGAGTCAGTTCTTCACATCAGGTGCCCAAAGTATTGGAGTGTTCAGCTTCAGCATCAGTCCTTCCAATGAATATTCAGGACTGATTTCCTTTAGGATGGACTCGCTGAATCTCCTTGCAGTTCAAGGGACTCTCAAGAGTCTTCTCCAACACCACAGTTCAAAAGCCAATTCTTCAGTGCTCAGACCTCTTTATAGTCAAACTTTCACATCCATACATGACTATTGGAAATACCATAGCTTTGACTAGATGTACCTTCATTAGCAAAGTAATGTCTCTGCTTTTTGATATGCTGCCTAGGTTGGTCACAGCTTTCTTTCCAAGGAGCAAGCATCTTTTAATTTCATGGCTTCAATCTCCATCTCCAGTGATTTTGGAGCCCCCGAAAGTAAAGTCTGTCACTGTTTCCCCTGTTTCGCCATCTATTTGACATGAAGTGATGGGACCAGATGCCATGATCTTCATTTTCTGAATGTTGAGCTTTAGCCCAACTTTTTCACTCTCTTCATTCACTTTCATCAAGAGGCTCTTTAGTTCTTCTTCAATTTCTGCTATAAGAGTGGTGTCATCTGCGTATCTGAGGTTATTGACATTTCTCCCAGCCAGTCTTGATTCCTACTTATGCTTCACCCAACCCAGCATTTTGCATGATGTGCTCTGCATATAAGTTAAATAAGGGTGACAATATACAGCCTTGACATACTCCTTTTCCAATTTGAACCAGTCTGTTCTTCCATGTCCAGTTCTAACTGTTGCTTCTTGACCTGCATACAGATTTTTTTGGAGGTAGGTCAGGTATTCCCATCTATTTAAGAATTTTCCAGAGTTTGTTGTGATCCACACAAAGGCTTTGACAGAGTTAATAAAGCAGAAGTAGATGTTTTTCTGGAACTCTCTTCCATTTTCGATGTTCCACTGGATGCTGGCAATTTGATCTCTGATTCCTCTACCTTTTCTAAATCCAGCTTGAACATCTGGAAGTTCACAGTTCACCTACTGTTGAAGCGTGGCTTGGAGAATTTTGAACATTACTTTGCTAACATGTGAGATGAGAGCAATTGTGTGTTGGTTTAAACATTCTTTGGCACTGCCTTTCTTTGGGACTGGAATGAAACCTTACATTTTTCAGTCCTGTGGCTAGTGCTAAATTTTCCAAATTTGCTGGCATATTGAGTGTAGCACTTTCTCAGCATCATCTTTTAGGATTTGAAATAGCTCAAGTGGAATTCCATCACCTCCACTAGCTTAGTTCATAGTGATGCTTCCTAAGGCGCACTTATCTTTATATTCCAGGATGTCTGGCTCTAGATAAGTGATCACACCATCGTGATTATCTGGGTCTTGAAGATCTTTTTTGTATAGTTCTTCTGTGTATTCTTGCCACATCTCCTTAATCTCTTCTGCTTCTGTTAGGTCTACACCATTTTTGTTCTTTATTGTGGCCATCTTTGCATGAAATGTTCCTTTGTTATCTCTAATATTCTTAAAGAAATCTTGAAGATATGAGCACTGTAATATCTTGAAGTTATGAGACTTCAAGAGAGTAAATCCTAAGACTTTTCATCCCAAGAAAAAAATTTTGATTTCTTTAATATTTTATCTAAATGAGATGACGAATATTTAAAACAGTTATCGTAGTAATCATTTCATGGTGCATATATTTCAAGTCATTATGTTGTATATCTTAAACTTGTATAGTTTTGTATGTCAATTATAGCTCAATAAAACTGGAAGGAACAAATATATGGCTTAAAAACATTTACCTGCCAGTGTGTTGGCTGAAATGCATGGCTTCTCCATCAAAGACCATCATTTTGTGCTAAAATTAAGCAACATTAGCAACAAAAAGAAATATAAGCTTAATAAAAAGTGTGTCAAAATTGTCACAATTATATTTCTTGGCCTAAACCAGATATTCTATTGTAATGTATCTGATTAAAATACAGAAAGTGAGAATGAAAATAGGGAGAAAATATGATAAAAAATGCATCAAGATAAAAATGTGAGTATTTTTTAAATCATTAATACCTAAAGCCAATTTTTTTTATTTTTGGAAATATCCCTAAAATTGTGATGGAGATAGATATTTTAGGGATTGACTTCAATAGGGAAACTCAATATTGTGAATTCAGGATGTGGTAGAAAAAGCCACATGATAGAAACCGAAGGAGAACTAAGTTCCCAGATTTAACCCAGTATGGTGTCTCGGCATCACTGGAGAAATAGGGTTTGAAAATTGTGCTTCAAATAACTCAGGGTTTCCATGGTGATGCTGTGGGAGCATTTTAAATCATTCTGGTTGTTTGAACATAAAGGAAACAGAGCGTGGCTCTGGACCCCTATTCTGCTTAAAAAAAAACCCTATCTTTTCTCTTCTTGTATACTGGGACTCCATACAAGTCCATGATTGCTACAGAACAACTGAAAAAGAAAAAAAATTTATTATGCAAATTGTGGCACAACATATTTCAGTGGTGAAGTACCTTTCAAAATGCTAGGTTCTATGGAAATGCTTTGAAAACTAAGCACAAAAGTGGATCATATGTCTCTAAAAGAACTTGTAAATATGTGTCTATGATTGTTGCAGTTTTAGAAATATTTAACGAAACTGAAGAAGCACAGAATTTGAAGTGATGCATGAGTGTGGAGGTGTCCACATAATAATGATTTCCTGGATTGGGTATGTCTGTCACCAGAAAAACATGCTCAGGGTCATTTCCTCTTCCCTAAATCAGACCACCTGCTTTAACCTGTAACTGATTCTATATTTTGTCTTAGATGAATTAAACAATTGATTTGTACTTTCATCTATTAAAATAGGTATAATAACAATGTAAGCATTTTTGCCAAGGGGAAAAAAAATGCATGGAGGAGAACTGTTTCTGGGAATATTTTGGGGTAGAACTTACAAACTTTGTAATCACAACAGTAACATAGTCAACCTGGTCACTCACTTCAACCACAGGCTGCCTCTGGGGATGTTTTATTATTTTTTTAATTTATTTTAATTGGAGGTTAATTACTTTACAATATTGTATTGGTTTTGGCATACATCAACATGAATTTGGGTCTTGTATACACAGATATACATGTGTTCCCCATCCTGACCCTCTTAAAGCTTAAAAAAAAGCTAACTGTAATTTAACTTGTGCTTGAAGATACAGAGACCATTCAGATGGAAGTTCTGAGGGCAGAAGATGCAGATGCCCAGCTAAGCAAGGCTAGGTCTGTCTCTCTAGAAAGGAAGCCCTGCCTGCAGACACCTATTTTTATTTTTTAACAACTTTATTGTGGTATCTTTGGCATGGAATCAAGTATACATACCTGAAGGGTTAAGACTGATAAATTTTGATGTATGCAATATATCTGAAAAAATCACCACATCCAAAGTAATGAACACACCCGTCACTCCCCTGCAAACCTCACATACTGTTTTGTAGTTCATGTCTCCCTTACACTTTCTTTCTCAGGTACTTACTCGTATACTTTCCATCCCAATACATAAGTGTGCATTTTATAATTTTATAAAAATATAATCATAAAACATGATTGATTTTCCTCTGATTTACTTTACTTGCCATAGTTATATATATATTCATAATATTATGTGTATGAATAGTCTCTTCCTTTGTTGCTGTATAGAAGTCTGTTGTATTAACAGACTATAGTTTATCAGCTGACCTGGTAATGAACATTTGCGTTATTTCACTACTTTGACTATTATAGATAAAATTGCTATGAACATGCATTCAGAAGTATTTGTGCTGATACCTGATTTATTTAATCTTAGATAAATAATTGAGTAGAATGGATCATCTAATAAGTGTATACTTAAATTTTTAAGACACTGTCACATTGTTTTCCCAAACGATTGTATTGAACCATTTTAAAATCCCATTAGCAGTATATGAGTATTTGGTTTGATCTCCTTGCAGTCCAAGGGACTCTCGAGAGTCTTCTCTAGCACCACAATTTGAAAGCATCAATTCTTTGGTGCTCAACCTTTTTATGGTCCAATTCTCACATCCATACAGGACTCCTAGAAAAAGCATAGCTTTGGCCTTTGTCAACAAAGTGATCTCTTTGCTCTTAAATATGCTGTCTAGGTTTATCATAGCTTCTTTTCAAGGAACAAGTGTCTTTTAATTGTATGGCTACAGTCACTGTCTGCAGTGATTTTGGAGCCCAGGACAATAAAGTCTGTCACAGTTTCCATTTTTCCCCCCATTTATTTGCCATGAAGTGATGGGACCGGATACCATGGTCTTACTTTTTTGAATGTTGAGTTTTCCACCAAAGAATGAAGAAGGATGACAAGTAAACATACAAAATTGCTTTGTTCAGTTTCTAAATACTGGAGAATTACTTAGCTATATTACTATTATCAGATGTTTATGATTAAATTTCATTGTAACTTAAGACTATACTTTGTAAGATTTGTATTCCGTTAAATTTGGTAAGATGTACTGAATGTCCCAGAATATGGTGTATCTTGGTGAATGTCCACATATGCTTAAGAAAAATGTGTATTCCTCTTTTTATTTTATTCTGAATGTTGACTACTGTGAATATCAATTAGATCAAATTCATTGATAATGTAGTTCAAGATATCTATGCCCTTACTCGGGGAAGGCAATGGCACCCCACCCCAATACTCTTGCCTGGAAAATCCAATGGACGGAATAGCCTGGTGGGCTGCAGTCCATGGGGTCGCTAACAGTCGGACAGACTGAGCGACTTCACTTTCACTTTTCTCTTTCATGCATTGGAGAAGGAAATGGCAACCCACTCCAGTATTCTTGCCTGGAGAATCCCAGGGANCTCTTGCCTGGAAAATCCAATGGACGGAATAGCCTGGTGGGCTGCAGTCCATGGGGTCGCTAACAGTCGGACAGACTGAGCGACTTCAGTTTCACTTTTCTCTTTCATGCATTGGAGAAGGAAATGGCAACCCACTCCAGTATTCTTGCCTGGAGAATCCCAGGGACGGGGGAGCCTGGTGGGCTGCCATCTATGGGGTCACACAGAGTTGGACATGACTGAAGTGACTTAGCAGTAGCAGCATGCCCTTACTAATTTTCTTCCTTCTTGAATTATCAATCACTGACAGAAGGTCATTTTCAGTCTCCACCTTAAATAGTGAATTTATTTTTCTTCCAATTTTATCTGTTTTACCCATGTATGTTAAGTTCATATTAGGAACATACATGTTTAGGACTGTTATATCTCATTGGAAAATTAACTATGCAGTTGATCATTATGCAGTGTCATAATTTAACCCTAATAATATCCTGTTTCCTGAGGTCAGGTTGTCTGAAATTAATATTGCTACTACAGTTTTCTTTTGATTAGTGTCAATATGGTATACCTTTCTGTGGATCATGTGCTCTAGGCACATGGGCTTTAGGAACTGTGCCACTCAAGCTTTGTTGTTTCATGGCATGTGTGATCCTCCAGGGCCAGGGATCGAAACCATGTCCACAGCATTGACAGGCAGACTCTCAAACACTGGAATACCAGGGAGCACCCATCCCTTTATTTTTAACCTAAATCTTTAGATGTAGTATGCAATTTTTATAGATAGCATACAATTAGGTCTTGATTTTTTTAATTAGTTGATTTACTTATTAAGAATTTTATTGGAGTATGGTTGATTTATAATGTTGTGTTAGTTTCAGGTACACAGCAAAGTGATTCAGTTATACATACGTCCATTCTTTATAGATTTTTTTGCCATAGAGGCCATTACCAAGTACTGAGTAAAGTTCCCTGTGCTGTACAGCAGGTCATTATTAGTTATCTGTGTGTGTATATATATATGTATATATATGTATATATATATACATATATATATATATACATTTCTATATTTATATATATAGTAGTGTGTATATACCAATCCCAACCTTCCAATCTATGCCTTGCCCCTCCCTCTACCCCTGATCTTTCTCTGCCTGACTTATTTCATTCACTGTGACAATCACTGGATCCATCCATGTTGCTGCAAATGGCATAATTTCATTCTTTTTTATGACTGAATAATATTACATTGTTTTATATACCTACCATACCTTCTTTATCCATTCATCTGTCAGTGGACTCAGGTTGCTTCCACTTCTTGGATATCGAAAATAGTGCTTATATGAACATTGAGAACACATGTGTATTTTCAAATTGTGTTTTTGAAATATATGTTCAAGAAAGGTATTGCAGTAGGTCTATTTTTAGTTTTTTTAAGGAACCTCCATACTGTTTGCCATAGTAGCTGTACCAATTTATATTCCCACTAATAGTGTTTTTCTTTCTTTTTCATTTATTTTTCCTTCAGTTTCAATTGAACATTTTATGATTCAGTCTTTATCTCTCCTGACATATAATATATATGTATATTTTAAAAGGCATAATTTCCATAGAATGTACAATATACAATATACAAATATACATATCTAGGTCCCTTTTAAAATAAGACTATATAACTTCACATACAATTGACATTCTGTGTTTAATCGCTCAATCGTGTCTGACTCTTTGCAACCCCATGGACTGTAGCCCACCAGGCTCCTTTGTCCTTGGGGATTCTCTAGGCAATAATACTGGAGTGGATTGCCTTATCCTTCTCCAGGGGATCTTCCCAACCTGGGGATCGAACCCAGGTCTCCTGCATTGCAGGCAGATTCTTTACTGTCTGAGTCACCAGGGAAAACTCACAAAACAGTGGCCTCCTTACTCAAAACAGCCCATTCTCCTCCCTGGAGCTTTTAAATCTCAACTTTATCCACATGGAACTTCCAGAAATTCCTCACATTCAGTTTAAGTGTTCCTCCTAGTATTGACTCTAGTTATAGGAGTCTATTACTAGGATTCTGCCTCCAAAAAGCTATCATCCTTGGTTCCTTTCTTTCTCTTCACTTTTGGAGCAGAAGTTTGCTATCTGACTTCAATTATCTAATGGATCAAATGAGTTATTCACTATCAGGTTTTTTGTCGTTGTTGTTGTTGTCACTGTCATTGCGAGGATGGGAGTAATGTCTTCCAAACACTTTACATATTGTATCAGAAACTGGAAGTTATAATAGCTTATTTTAAAATCTAATATTTTCATGTTTTAATTATGTAAGTTTCATTTTGTTAGTTTTTGCTCCCACTCGTTTTACTTTGTTCTGTATTCCTGAATGTTACTCGTGTTTTTAATATCCATATTTAAGCATTTCATTTACTTTATTTCTTGCTTTCTATTTCTCTTGTCAGTTTTGATATTCAACTAAGCCTTGTCTTCTCATATTTTTTTTTAATTGAGTTTCAGATTCAGAATGTAGGGATTATAGACATATGCTGAGGTCAGGAATGCATTATGGGGGTTTATGCATTCTTCTTCTAGGCAGTCAGGGCAGGCTCAGCCCTCAGTATATGAGGATTACAGCACTCTGAAGCTGTATCTTAAAACTTGTTAAGCCTTGTCGCTTACAGGTCACTCTTACTTGAAGGACACCATTCTTCCCTTAATATGTGTCATGGCCCCTTCTCCTTTGCAGGTCCTGATTTTTTTTTTTTTTTTTTTTTTTGTCTTCTCACCAGGTCCCTGGAATTTAGAAGCTCTTCTTGGCTTCTTAGCTCCTCAGCTTCTACTTTCTCCTACAGGTATGAAATGAGGTCAAATTCTACAATCTCTTGTCCAGTCTTCCATCATCTCCAAAATCTGACAATTCACATTACCTTAAGAAGTCTTCAGATAGAGGGTTTTCTTGTTTCATTTTTGATGTAGAAGAATGCAGCTTTTATTTCTCAAAGAGAAAATTTGTCTGAAATGTTTGATTTGTCTCTGCCAATAGCTGAATTCCACTTAATAAATGTTGCTGCTGCTAAGTCACTTCAGTCGTGTCCGACTCTGTGCGACCCCACAGAGGCAGCCCACTAGGCTCCTCTGTCCCTGGGATTCTCCAAGCAAGAATACTGGAGTGTGCTGCCATTTCCTTCTCCAATGCATGAAAGTGAAAAGTGAAAGTGAAGTTGCTCAGTTGTGCCCGACTCTTAGCGACCCCGTGGACTGCAGCCTACCAGGCTCCTCTGTCCATGGGATTTTCCAGGCAAGAGTACTGGAGTGGGTCGCCATTGCCTTCTACATAATAAATTGTTAGGCAAATCAATAAAAATAAAGTAATAGAATAATAAAAGCAATCAATCAATGGTTATCCCACTTAATTGAACTATTTTAGTTTAATTTAAACCAAGTTTAATAACTCCTTTTTTATATCAGATAGGAACATATCCTAGAAACTTTTTCACATATGCAAGATGTGTGTTTGGTGACTAAATTTCAACAAAGACTCTAAAAGGAAGTGAACCGTTCTTATCCTTGTGTCAATAAATTGACTTGAAATTTTGGAAATACAAAAGCAACACATAACATAAACAATCTTTGGCTTCTTTTACAAGATTTTAAAATTCTTTTAAATAGGTCACTGCATGAGAGGTCTTTAAAGGAGTTACAATATTCTCAAAGAAATAAACCAGAGGATTTTGATGCATATCTGTTGAAACATGTCATGTCTGCCAGGGTATATGCATACGGTTATGGTGCCGACTGCCAAGTAGATGGAGTAGCCTAATGTTAGCCAGTTAATTAGCTTGTCCCCAAATATAAGTAATTGATATTTGTAAAACAAAATCTGTGAATCAGGCAGCAATTCCCTCATATTAAATATAACATTATAAATATTGACTAACTAGAAATTACCTACACTTTTCATAGAAGCAGTGAAAGGATGAAGTGAAATAAAACATATGGAGTCATTTTTCATTTGAAACAATATCAACTATTCCATCATGGGCTGTAAAATTGAGTGATAAACTTTTTTGCACTTTTTTCCTTGAGTCAGAAGTCACCACACTTGCTGAGTAAACAATACTGTTTTCCTTCTGAAAATTCTTTAGGGAATTATTTGAGTCCTCATTCTTAACATATTTTGTAGCTTCTTGCATACTTGAGACTGAGGTCTAAAACATTAACAGCAAAATATTACCACACAGATAAGTGCCTACTGTATAGCACAGGGAATGCTACACAATATCCTGTAATGACCTCAGTGGGGAAAGAAGCTAAAAAAAAAAAAAGAGTTGTTACATGTATATGTATAACTATATAGCAGAAACTAACGCAACCTAGCATTGTAAATCAACTATATGTCAACAAAAATTTAAAAAATACAAGAAATCCTTCCTTATATGTCTCGGAGACTCAAACTACACAAAACTAGAAATTAATCAACAGTCCATAAATTAATTAACATTACAAAACTTCCCGTATTTAAAGATTTTGGTGGCTGTTTTAGATAAGTTTTTCACTCTATTTTAAACAATGTCTTGGTAGGTCTGTTTTCTTCACTGATTAAATCATTTTGGTACAAAATTGTCTTACCTGTGGTTCAACTGCACAGTATCCAATTTTATCATTTCATTGTTGTCAAAACCACAGGATTCCATCCCCAAATGTGGGGCAGTTATACTTCTCAAACTTAGTATGGTAAAGAAAAAAAAAAGGGTTTATTGGGAACACAGTATCATATAATCAGAGGTTTTGTGGAAACAAAGGCTTTACATATAAATGTACCCACACAAACAAACTAGAATTTCATTGATGTTAAAAACAGTTCCACAAGGAACCATCCTCTTTAATCATGTTCTCATTTTGCTCAGAAAAAGTTGCCAAAGCTTTTCTCCCTTCCAAGGCAGGGTCTCCAGAAATTTTGGTATTATGTAACTATATCATTAAACCTTTACCTGGTTCTTACTGAATTTAAACTTAATGTTTTTTTCACTGAGATGCCCTCTCCCGCACCTGCCCCCACAACCTCATTCACTCATCCACTTTCTTATTTCACAAATTTTAGCAAACCACTGACATTTCTACCAGATGCAGAATTAATATTAAGGAACAAAGAACATATTCCTTAAGCTGATCATCTAACAATTCCTATAGTACCAACATTACAGTCGACATTAAATTAAGAAAAAGTGAAAATAGTTGAGGAAATATAATGCTATTTCATCCTGAAGTGTTACTGAAAAAGCAAATGGCTGAGTGAAAACTTGGATTCCACCCTTCAGCTCAGTTCAGTTCAGCAGCTCAGTCATGTCCGACTCTTTGTGACACCATGGACTGCAGTACCCCAAGCCTCCCAGTCTATCACCAACTCCCGGAGTTTCTGACCTACAGATTGAACTCCTGTCTCTTACATCTCCTGCATTGGCAAGCAGGTTCTTTACCAATAGCGCCACCTGGGAAGTCCTTGTTCCTTCTGGTTACAACTTATTGCTAGGACAGCTTATTGCTAAATGTCTGTTGAGATCTGCAGATGGAGTCATTCTCTTTGCTTGATTATGGCTGGGCACTGCTCAGGTGAGTACCAAGGAGAACATGAAAACACTGTGAAATTTTAGCATTTAACCCTCAGGGCAGGAGTCAATACAAACATTGGCATAGTTATTAGTGAAATATGCCAATATCTCTATGTAAATTTGCAACCTGTAGGCATCAAGCTCTGGATGAGATGAAGTGGACTAAGATTACCTGAGAAGTCAGTCTGTGTATTAACATAAGTTTGTCTTTGGTGAAACCTGGCATTTTGCAGAGCACTGCGGTTTAAAGTTTAAGTTAAAATTGAGTAATTATATATTCTATTTATATATTTTGGCTGAATAAGTCTAGAAAAGGTGTGTTATTTATAGCACATTAGTTTCTGTTTATTTGCATAGCCATTTTACCAGTCAGCTCAAAACTGTTTTTATTTCCAAAATTAAAAAAAAAAAAAGTCAGTCTCACTGTTAAATGCTCCCCCCAAATCCCCGATGGTATGTAGTTCAAAAGTAAGCTTGTAATTTTTTAAACAATTTGTTGATATGCAGAAAGTTTCAGTGTGTGTATTATAGTGCTAGTTGTTTCCTATCTTGACTCAGCGGTGTTCTAATTAAGACAATTAGGCTGGAATTTTAGGGCATATGGAATTGCACACTGTATAAGTCTTAATATGGAAAGGCTGTACTTTCTTCAAGAAGAGTGTTCACAGTTCCATCTCCATTTCCATAGTTTAATTAGCCATCTGTTTTTAACTCCTGGATACTATGAGGGTAAACCTAAGTTTTTAGTGACTTAACAGAAAAAAATTCCTCTCTTGAAACTATAAATTGATATCAATAATACTTCTTATCAGTAGACAGCATTTTCTCAGACAGGTTTCAGGATTTCCCCCAACCACCAGTAGCTTTGCAGTCCCAAATCTGCAGGCAGTGGAGGCTCACCCCAGGAACAACCCACATCGTATCACTCATGCTTCATTTTGATAGTAACTCAAAGAGCTCATGTCAAAAGAAGATGGGAAAGAAATGTGGGCCCTGGGTGGAAAACCAGTTCCTATAGCACCTCTGCTGTGAGAAGTGTGACATGAATACAGTTGCCTCTGCCAAACAAGGATCCTGTTGTGTTTACCTTTTTTAAAGTCCTGGGAAGTCAATGGGGCCTTCCCAATTTGCACTAGTTGTAAAGAAAGCCACTGCAATGCAGGAGATATAAGAAACTCAAGTTTGATCCCTGAGTCAAGAAAATCACCTGGAGGAGGGCACAGCCACCCATTGAAGTATTATTGCCTAGAGAATTCCATGGGCAGAGGAGTGTGGTTGGCTATGTTTCATAGGGTTGCAAAGTGCCAGACATGACTGAAGCAACTTAGCACACACATAATGGGGAATCAATGAAGCAGATTTCCATACACTGCTTCAGTCTCCCATGTCCTATGTGTTGCCCATTGCTGTTGTTCATAGGATATATAGCAGAAACTTGGTGGGGATGGTCTGGAAAAGCAGGAGAGAAATGATAAAAATCTCCCTGTTCTCAGGGACGAGATGGCACTAAAACCTATCATTTTTCCAGAATCCAGAAATATTTAGTCAAATAATAGAAATTTTCAATTATAAAATTAATGTATTTCTATTCAAACTTTGCATAAACCAAGTCATCCTTTGCCCATAATTGCTTTATTGGTGTATTTTGAATCCAATAAGAAATATGTTGGGGCTTCCCATGTAGTGCTAGTGGTAAACAACCTGCCTGCCAATGCAAGAGACATAAGAGATGTGGGTTTGATCCCTGGGTTGGGAAACCCTGGAGAAGGGCATGGCAACCCACTCCAGTATTCTTACCTGGAGAATCCCATGGACAGAGGAGCCTGGTGGCCAGTCAGACACAACTGAAGTGACTTAGCAATCATGCACAATAATTATATTATCCTAAAAATATGGTTCTTCTTGTTCTTTATTGACACTGGCTTTTTCCAACAGGTGCTGAAAGTCATTATCTGCTGTTTGTTCCTTGTCAAAACCATGCCTTTCCTCACCCATTTCATTATCAGCTACTAACCTGGTAATGATTGGTATGAAATGATCCTATGAAAATCATTATGACCACCTACTTTGTTTCAATGCATGGTGTACTACTATTTCAGATCCAGTTGAAAAAAGAATGAGAAAGTGTACATTTTTAAAAGATAATTTATACACACACACACACACACATATATGTATGAAACAGAGTTCAGATTCAGGGTGGCTAATCTGGTGTCATATACCCAACAATAATGATAGAGTGCTAACAGTTCCCACTCATAGTTCAAAAAAAGCCTTACATAATTCTGGCAAATATTTCCTCACTTTATGGATCTTTAAAAAAGAGAGAGGGGAATGGCTCTCAGTCTCTGAGGAAATACTCACCAGCTTAGAAAGGCAACTCCATCTCTAGTCAAGACCATAGACACAATTGCCAAAATTTAAGTCTTAGAAAATCCATTATTGATCTCAACATAAGTGTTTTCCCTAAATATAGCTATACCCCAAACTTGCTGCTAACTGCTCTAATATTTTGAGTCTTCCCAAAATAATTATTATTGTTATAATAACAATAACTACAAAATAAAAATCATGGAACATTCATTTCACATCAGGAATCACCTAAATTCCTCACAAATATATTACAAAGGAAGCATTAATACCTTTGTTTAAATGTGAATAAGTTCACCATGTCTTTAGGTAAAAATGGTGACCCTTGTTTTCTGTAGGTGTAGCAATGCAAACTCACTTCAGGCGCCTCTGAATTAGGAGGAAAGAATTAAAGCATTCCTGTTGGCTGGTAGGTCTTCCAGGGGAAAATCTTAAGTCCAGTCATGAAAATGCACAGAAGAAAGGGAAGATTAGGTGCAAATTTATCTAAATGCATGCATTTAGGAAAAAGAGAAATGTAGGGAAAGATCATACACCATGACCAAGTGGGCTTTATCCCAGGGATGCAAGGATTCTTCAATATTCACAAATCAATCAATGTAATTCACCACATTAAGAAATTGAAAAATAAAAGCCATATGATTATCTCAGTAGATGTAGAGAAAGTCTTTGACAAAATTCAACATCCACTTATAATAAAAACTCTCCAGAAAGCAGGACTAGAAGGAACACACCTCAACATAATAAAAGCTATATATGACAAACACACAGCGAACATTATCCTCAATGGTGAAAAATTGAAAGCATATCCCCTAGAGTCAGGAACAAGACAGGGGTGCCCACTTTCACCACTACTATTCAACATAGTTTTGGAAGTTTTGGCCACAGCAATCAGAGCAGAAAAAGAAATAAAAGGAATCCAAATTAGAAAAGAAGAAGTAAAACTCACTGTTTGCAGATGACATGATCCTCTACATAAAAAACACTAAAGACTCCACCAGAAAATTACTAGAGCTAATCAATGAATATAGTAAAGTGGAAGGATATAAAATCAACACACAGAAATCTCTTGCATTCATATACACTAATAATGAGAGAATAGAAAGAGAAATTAAGGAAACAATCCCATTCACCATTGCAACGAAAAGAATAAAATACTTAGGAATATAGCACCTAAAGAAACTAAATATAGAAACTATAAAACACTGGTGAAAGAAATAAAATAGGACACTAATAAATGGAGAAATATAACATGTTCGTGGATCGGAAGAATCAATAGAGCGAAAATGTGTATACTACCCAAAACAATGATGCGATGAAATCCCTATCAAGCTACCAACGGTATTTTTCACAGAGCTAGAACAAATAATTTCACAATTTGTATGGAAATACNACCCTTCCTGACCTTCAACGTGAGATGGCTCCTCTAGGCCCTCCTCCACCAGCTGCCCCTGGCCTCAGGCGTGGGATTGCTCCTCCTGGCCCCTGACCCTGGCCTTGTAGGCAGGGTGGTTCCTCCTGGCCATTGCCCCGACCTCGGACGCGGGGTGGCTCCTCCTGGCTGTGACCCCTGACCTCGGACGCAGGGTGGCTTCTCTCGGCCGTTCCTGTGCCGTCGCAGCCTGGCACTCTCAACTGCTGCCCCTGACCTCTGACGTGGGATAGTTCCTCTCGGCCGTGCAGTGCACCAGCCGTTGCAATGCACCAGCTGTTGCAGCCGCTTGCGCTTAGTGCACTGGCCATCACAGCCGCTTGCACCGCTATTGTTTTGCTTCTGTTTTCAATCTAGTCATTCTGATAAGTAGTACTGTAATTTACATTTTTGTTATAATCATGTAAAGTATATTTTCATATTTATGGCTATTATTTAGAAGTTTATCATTCTGATAGACTTTTAATGAAGTACATTTAAATTTCTTCCTCAGTTTTAAAACTTTGTTTTCTGCCTTTTTCATAGTAATTGTTAAAAATTCAGAAGTCTCTCTATAGTGTTTTCATTCTGATATCCATAAAATATGTCCAACTGAAAGTCTTAATTTTAGTGTAATCCAATCTACCAAAATTTTTTTTTTTTTCTGCTGATTCATGGAGTATTTATTTCCGGAGTTATTTCCTTTTTTTTTTTTTTTTAAATTCAGAAGTCTCTCTATAGTGTTTTCATTCTGATATCCATAAAATATGTTCAACTGAAAGTCTTAATTTTAGTGTAATCCAATCTACCAATTTTTTTTTTTTTTCTGCTGATTCATGAAGTATTTATTTCCGGAGTTATTTCCTTTTTTTTTTTTTCCAATTATTTTCTCTATTAGGACTTTTTATGCCCTGTTTAAGAAAATTTTGCCTACCCCAAGATTATAAAATTATTGTCATATAATCTTCTATAAACTTTATTGATCTTCCCTAGTGGCTCAGATGGTAAAAAAAATCTGTCTGTAGAGTGGGAGACTCGGGTTCAGTTCCTGGGTCTGTACGATCCCTTGGAGAAGGGAATGGTTACCCACTCCAATATTCTTGCCTGGAGAATTCCATGGACAGAGGAGCTTGGCAGGTTACAGTCCATGGGGTCACAAAGAGTCCGACACAACTGAGTGACTCACACTTTCACTTTCATAAGCTTTATTGTTTTACTATTCACAGTCAACCTATAATCTACCCACTTTGATTTCTATGTATGAAGGGCAATAGAGATTAGGATTCATTTTTTTCTATTTAGATATTTGATACAGCATATTTATTAAATCTATCATTTTCCTCTTCTGTGTTCTGTTTGTGTCTTTGTACATTACTAGCACACTGTCTTCCTTACTATATTTTACTATTCACAATCAACCTATAATCTACCCACTTTGATTTCTATGTATGAAGGGCAATAGAGATTAGGATTCATTTTTTTCTATTTAGATATTTGATACAGCATATTTATTAAATCTATCATTTTCCTCTTCTGTGTTCTGTTTGTGTCTTTGTACATTACTAGCACACTGTCTTCCTTACTATAGTATTATAATGGATTTTGATGTTTACAAGTGTAAATTAACTCTTTCTTTTTGAAGATTAATTTGGCTAACCTAGGGCTTTTGCATTTCCATATTCATTTCTAAATAAATGTAAAATATTTCACCAAAAGAAATAAAAAGTAGTTTAGATTTTATTTAAGATCATAATAAATCAGCAGGTTGATGTAAGAAGCACTGATAAAGTTATTTCATTGACTCTTTCATCGCTTAATGAAGAATATCATTTCTTTTATTTAAATCCTCTATATTTTACCTGAATAATATTTTTCAGTTTTCTGTGTCAGTCCCTTGGAAATCTTTTTCTAAATTCATTTCTAGATTTATTTTGCAGTATTATAAATAATACCCCTTTTTGAAAATTTTATCTTCTAATTATTTGTGGCAATACACGTATAAAAATTATTTGGTTTTTTTGACCATGATCCAACAATCTTACTAAATTAACTCAATAATTTTAAAAATTTACCTGTAGATTCTTTTGGATTTTCTAAGTTAAACCATGAATGGGTGCTAAATTATATCAAATAAACTTTCTGTAACTATTGAGGTGATCAAACAAATGTTTTCATTTATTTTGCTAATATGATGAATTACATTGTTTGATTTTCAAATGTTGAAGAAACTTTTATTACTGGAATAAAAACTGTATTTATGATTCATTACCCTATTATCCTATTAATGTACCTCTGAATTTAAATTGCTAAGACCATGTGCAGAAATGTTTGCAAATAGACTCATAAGAAGAATTGGTATTAATTACTCTTTCTTATAATATTTTGAGATTTCAAGATTAGTCTGGCCTCACAAGAGGAACTGAATAATATTCTCCCATTAATTCTGAATCCAATTTCTTTAATAGATATAGGACTATTCAAAATTTCTATTTTTCTTTGGATGTATTTTATTAAATTCTATTTTTCTAGAATTGTTTCCATATCTTTTAGTTTTTTTTTTTAATTGATTCACATAGAGTTGTTTGTGATATCATTTTACTAAGTTTTCATGTATGTGAGTTCTGATATGGGTGACTTGTGTAGTATACTTTTTTTTTTCTCTAGATTAGTCTTGCTTGGTGATGAATAGTAAGCTTTCATAAAGTAGTAAGTCTTTATATTTCTTAAACATCTTTATTCTGATATTCATCATTAGTGTAATATTAAAACTAGTGTAAGCATTCTAAGCTGAATACTTTAAAGATAATGGTTTATCAACCTTGTCTATTTTCCATGATGAAAAGTCTGTTGTCAATCTAACAACTATTACTCTGTAAAAATTTGCCTTCTCCCTCTGGTAGACTTTGAAAATAATTTTCTATTTATTCTTTATATTAGTGAAGAGTCACCCTTTCCTTTTTAAAGGCAAGTCTATGTATTTTATTTAAAATAAAATACATTTTATCTATCCTTCATTTTTGTTTGGAAGAGATAAGAAAGGTTTTATTTATTTTCCTTCAGTCATGTGGACCTAGAAGAGGTTTACAGATGTTTAAATGAGAAATGGAATAGCTGTGGTAAGACTTTGTAAGATATGACACATAATTAAAACATATATTATTAATTTTAATAAATTTGTGCTTTCTTAGGACTGGTAATTACCTCATTTGCATTGTTTCAAATGTCTTAGTATATCTATTCTGTCCTAATCTTATTTTTCCTCTTTACCACTTTTTCTAAAGGCTCCGAATACCTCAATTTCCAGCTAAAATATGTGTTAAACTTCTAACCATTTTAGTACATTTCTTTAAATTATGTAGAAGCAGAGTCCTTAGTTTATTTTATTTCACAAATGAGTCTTAAGAAAGAAGATGATGTTATCTTGCTATCTTTTAAGGAGAAAATGGAGAAGATGGAGGGAAAAAAAATGGTGGTATTTGTCTGAATTTTCTGTAAAATATAGATAATGACTATATCTTTTTACCAAAATGATACAAGATTATTTTGATAATTGAATGAAGTAAGCAAGTAAAAATAATTTTAAAGTAAAAATGTATTTAGCAGAATTTCTATGTATGTGTGTATGCAAATACACACATGATAGTTTTCCCTTTCTTGAGAAAAATGCAAATTTCCTTTTTAAAAATAAATGATATGGCACTAAAAAATAATTTTGTTTCAGAATTATGTGTTTTGTATCTTTCTCTTTTTAAGGGTGACTAGATGTATAGCATCAATACATATTGATAGCTTCTGAAACTAGTTCAAAGATATCTTAGGTCAAAAATGACAGAAACTGCTTACTACAGAAAAATGTAAGCACATTGGAAAAGGAGAAAATGCTGATCATCTTCAAATCATGAAATCCTCAAATCCAGCTGCTTCCTCAGGTCTCAAGATGATCTCACCCATTTGGACTCTGAACTTTGAAATACTTCCCTTTCTTTTTGCCAGCCCCATTACCAAAATAATCATATATGTAGTTGCCTAATGTCAGTAGCTGCCACAGAGAAAACTATCTGTACTAATTCAAAAAGAAACAATACAAAAAGCATGACCTGTAGCGTTATAGCCTTACAGTTAAAATCCTAGTGTCACTGTCAACAAGTAAACTCACAATCTACCTAGATCTTAATTTCTGTTTCAAGAAAATGAAGATAGAAAATGAATACAGGAATATTGTCTTTTGCAATAATTATGGTTTGTGAAAATGAACCACATGTCAAATGTGGTGCAGATAAAGCATGCAGACCCTAAACTAAAATCACTGCAGATGGTGACTGCAGTCATTAAATTAGAAGACTCTTGCTCCTTGGAAGAAAATCTATGATCAGCCGAGACAGCATAATAAAAGACAGAGACATTACTTTGCCAACAGAAGTCAGTCTAGTCAAAGCTATGGTTTTTCCAGTAGTCATGTATGGATATGAGCATTGTACCATAAAGCTGAGTGTCAAAGAAATGATGCTTTTGAACTGTGGTGTTGAAAAATACTCATGAGAGTCCCTTGGACTGCAAGGAGATCAAACTCATCAATCCTAAAGGAAATCAGTCCTGAATATTCATTGGAAGGACTGATCCTGTAGCTGAAGGTCCAGCACTTAGGCCACCTGATGCAAAGAGCTAACTCATTGGAAAAGTCCCAGTTCTGGGAAAGATTGAAGGCAGGAGGAAAAGGGGATGACAGAGTATGAGATGGTTGGATGGCATCACTGACTCGATGGACATGAGTTTGAGCAAACTTAGGGAGCTGGTGATGGGCAGGGAAGCCTGGTGTGCTGCAGTCCATGGGGTCACAAAGAGTTGGACATGACTGAGTGACTAAACTGAACTGACTGAATATTCATTGGAAGGACTGATCCTGTAGCTGAAGGTCCAGCACTTAGGCCACCTGATGCAAAGAGCTAACTCATTGGAAAAGTCCCAGTTCTGGGAAAGATTGAAGGCAGGAGGAAAAGGGGATGACAGAGTATGAGATGGTTGGATGGCATCACTGACTCGATGGACATGAGTTTGAGCAAACTTAGGGAGCTGGTGATGGGCAGGGAAGCCTGGTGTGCTGCAGTCCATGGGGTCACAAAGAGTTGGACATGACTGAGTGACTAAACTGAACTGAACTGAGCAGTAAACCTGAAACAGCCCAAATCAAGTATGAGCATTGAATGCTACTATTTATAACACTATGCTATGTTATATACAAAATATATAATGCTATTATTTATATGTAGAACACTATATTATAATTGTGCACTATCATAATAATATTCTCAATATCTATCATGTTTTACAAGAATTTTTTTTCATATATAAGGTTCAATTTTTTGTTTAATTGAAGTTTAGTTGATGTACAGTATTATTTCAGGTACACAGCATGAAGATTCAGGTTTGATAGAATGGATTGACTATACATAATGCATCTGTCTGGCAAGTTACAGAAACTGTGAAAACCACAAAGGGAATACAGATCCTGGAGAGAGGGTGGCGTGACTAAGCCTTAGGGTGTCACTGAAACCGTGCAGAATGTTTGCTTCCGTTAAACTAATTCTTGTACCAGCATTTACATACAACCCGCTTGCAAATTTATTTTAATTCAAACCTTAATGACATTCAGTGCAGCATTCTACAGAAATTAACAGCTCTCCCACAAGCAGCAGCCAGTAGTTTATGTGGCACTAATATGCAGCTAAGTAGTTTGGGCAACTCAGACATCTGGTCCATGTGAAACAGCTGGAAAAGCACAGCGATTAACCTTTCATTTACAGTAAGAGGTATTCCTACAGATGCCAAAATGTTGTGGTAGGTTCCGAAATGCCTCATAATAGCTCAGACAACATTCCTAATTGCAAGTGATGGTGTTATGCTTCCTTGCTTCATCATTAGGAAGGAGAGTCTCATCTAGTTATTTCTATTTGATTGATGTCATGGGCTTCTTTAATTTAAGCACTTCAGATTCAGGCAGAAAAAAAAGGTTTTACAGACACAGGCACACACACAAAAAAACATTATTCCATACCTAAAACCAAGAAACACTCTATTAACCAGAGAGGAAATAAGATGAAAAAGAATTTAAATCAATTTTTAGGACTCAAGAACTACAGTGATGACAGCTAACCTGATAGATGTTGGTTATTTATCTACTTATTTTCATTTATTAATGTTCACTGAAACTGTCTTTACAGAAGGAGATGAAGCAAAGAGAACTAGTGTGAGTTGTCCAGAATCAGACACTTAGAATATGGCCATTCTGAAATAGAACCCAAGAAATTTTTATAGACATTCCATGTGTGTGTGCGTGCTAAGTTGCTTCAGTCCTGTCTGATTCTTTGTAACCCCACGAACTATAGCCCACCAGACTCTGTCAATGGGATTCTTCAGGCAAGAATACTGAAATGGGCTGCTGGGCCCTCCTGCAGGGGATCTTCCCAATCCAGGAATCAAATTTATGTCTCTCGTGTCTCCTGCATTGGCAGGTGGGTTCTTTACCACTACTACCACCTGGGAAGCCCATAGACATTCCATACAATTTCCTAAAAGGATCAAATTCTAATTTTTGTCTATAATATTTTCAAATCTGATTAAAATTTTGAATGATCCAAATAAACTCTATGTAATAATATATTTGTCTGAAATGCCAATATCCATATATTTTAGATAACTGGTGTGTTGCAGTGATTATTTGTTGTAGAAAAATGTGTAAGGGAGGGATGACATCTCCCACAGCATCTTAGGTAAAGAGGCTGATGTGTGTAACTCATCTGTTTAAATAATTTTTTTTATCTGAAGGATAATTGCTTTATAGAATTTTGCTGTTTTCTGTCAAACCTCAACATGAATCAGCCATAGGTACACAAATATACCCTTCCTTTTGAACCTGCCTCGCATCTCCCTCCCAACCCCACCCCTCTAGGTTGATACAAAGCAAGTGTTTGAGTTTCCTGAGCCATA
>SJYX01020702.1:566271-599294 GCA_006410675.1 Oreotragus oreotragus
GACTCATTGGAAAAGACTCTGATGCTGGGAGGGATTGGGGGCAGGAGGAGAAGGGGACGACCGAGGATGAGATGGCTGGATGGCATCACAGACTCTATGGATGTGAGTCTGAGTGAACTCTGGGAGTTGGTGATGGATAGGGAGGCCTGGTGTGCTGCAATTCACGGGGTCGCGAAGAGTCGGACACGACTGAACGACTGAACTGAACTGAACTGAACTGAAGTGCTATCTCACTGTTGTTTTAATTTGCAGTTGTCTAGTGACATAAAATGGGGAGCGTCTTTTCATATGCTTAATTGCCACCTTTGGTTGCAGTGTCTTTCAGCTCTTTGGTCTACTTTTAACCAGGTTGTTCATTTTCTTATTGTTGAGCTTTATGAATTATTTTATATTTTGGATAACAGTCCTGTAACAGATTTCTTATACAAATATTTTCCAAGGTCTGTGACCTGTCTTCTTATTGTCTTAATCAATAAATTTATTCATCTTGATTACATATTTAAATGATTTTTTAAGAATGATTAAGTTTAGATATAGTGAATTAAATAAAGGATATGATTAAAATTCATTTTACTGTTTTACCTTTGACTTTTCTTAACGTAGCTAATAAAAATTTTAAGTTTGTAAGGGACTTTGACATTTTTGTTCAATTTTATTCCTGTTGAGCACAGTAGCCTAGAATATTACACTTGTCTTTTGAAACATCTCCCATTTCATTGTGAAGCCTGTTACAGAAAGCAAGTATCAAGAGTTCTGAAATGAAAAGTATAGTAATGAAGTGAATTGTGCAGACCATTGAAAATAATTTACTGAAAAAAAAATGATCATTCTATGTTATGGCAGTCAAGTAAACTATCATGAAAAAGGAAACAGTTGCCTTAAGTCAATTACACTAGCAAAAGCAAATGTTATTGTTTTTATCCAAGACTGATTATCTATAGGATTATGGCCTCATAACAGAAACTGAATGTCAAGTATTTTCTTCATTTCTAAAATCATGCATCTATACACTTTCTTAAAATGACTGTTTGCCCCCTGTACATCAGACATCACTTCTTACCTACCTCCCTCAGATCCTTTTGGATTTGAACTCTTCTGTTTCAATGCCTGGTCTTCTTGTTGCTTAAGTAGCTCTCAGTAGTCATGGAGAACATGGGGCCCCAGAAGTCCTGGTTCCTCCTGCCATTAGTAGACTTGAATGAAGAACCACACTGTACATGATCTGGTTATCTGGATAACTGTCAGTGTAGCCAGGTGATGCAGTCCAGATCCATGAAGAGGGAAACAGGGGGCTTCCCGTTAATAGATCTTGATCAATAGGAACCAGAAAATAGCAATTATGCTCAGATTCATCTCTTCACATTTCTTACTTTCTTCTGGCACAGCTGTCTAGAGTGGGCCTGCAAAGCAGTGAGCCTGCCCTATAGAGCATAGGGCAGTACACTGACTACTCCCAGGTACTTCCTCCCTGCTTCATGTACCTGCTGCTGCAAATGTCTGATTCCAAATTTAGGATGTGAGCTATAGGTGGGACAAAAAGAGAAGAAAAGCTGTCATAGTTTCATAGTCAGTGAAAAAGTAGTTGAGGTCATGGAGCAAAGGCCTCACGATTTGGAGATGATAACTGGAGTTGAGGACAGCAAAAACAGACTTCTCCAATTTAAAAAAAAATGTTTATTTCAAATTAAGATTTTTTTTAATTTTCATGCAAAATGAGGGAGACTATCTTTCTAAAGTATATTTCCAAAATCAGTTAACTGTCTCAAGTTGAAATAAACTAGCTTCTGTAAGTACCAGTTGACCCATTTTTTTACTCTACAGTTAGAGTTAAAATAACATTTCTCCAATAGAAAGCTAATCTGACTTATTCTTAGGTCAGCTCCTTCTAGTTGTGAATGTGACAGGAAAGCTGTCTCATTAGTGCTCTATACATGCTTGTGTTGGAAGACTTAGAATCCTATTTTACTTAGCTATTTGACATTTTTCTCTTTAATGTGCAATCTATCGAGAGAAGCAAATCCTCAACTCATCCTGCTCAGTGGTAAGTAAATAAATTGCTAATTATCTCATCGTGAATCCACAAGTACTGTAAAATCTGGTTTGGGTTTTTTGTCTACAGTATTAATGAACTAATGCTCGTTCCTTCATGTGTTGATATAGAGGTGGAATGACTACTGAACTAGCCTTTGTATTTGTACTGGGCATAATAATTCAGAACACAAAGGAAAAGTTCCTTCAATTGTTTGTAAGTGGCTGGGATCCAGTTTTGGCACATTTTCATGGGAACAAATTTAAAAAGCAGCTGCTGAGGAAAAAAAAACAGAAAAGCTGGAAAATAACATAATATACCCAAGTGAAGGACCCCTTTCTAAAAGAATAGTCACCTATAATATAGAATAGGGAACTCTACTCAGTGCTCTGTGGTGACCTGAATGGGAAGAAAAGCCAAAGAGGAGGAAATATATGTGTATATATATATATAGCTGATTCGCTTTGGGGTATAGTAAAAACTCATTATAAAACAAGTATATTCCAAAAAAAATTAAATACAAATTTAAAAGAAGTCACAAATGGTCCAAACTTTGGGCTGAATTCAGCTGACAAACAAGTTTTCTTCAGCTTATTTAAAATTTTAAATAAAGTGAATTAGTTGCCAAAATTTAAAAATTGACAGATTTCACACAATAAGGCAAACCATATTTCTGACTTCTGAAGAAGAGGTTCATGGAGCAAACTGATCCTTAATTCCATGTGGCTTCTATTGTAGGAAGCAGAGGATCATGCTCTGGCCAGTTCACCTTGATCTACTTCCCTCATCATTATACCTTCTTGCCACCTGAAGCTATTGATGTTTGCATTCCCTGTTAAGAATTTCTCCACATTTAAATTGCATCTGTGAAGAAAGCAATGGCCACCCACTCCAGTGTTCTTGCCTGGAGAATCCCAGGGACGGGGGAGCCTGGTGGGCTGCCGTCTATGGGGTTGCACAGAGTTGGACACGACTGAAGCGNAATCAATGAATATCGTAAAGTTGCAGGATATAAAATCAACACACAGAAATCCCTTGCATTCCTATACACTAATAATGAGAAAGTAGAAAATGAAATTAAGGAAACAATTCCATTCACCATTGCAACGAAAAGTATTCTAGCACAATTTAAAAAGTGTATCCTCTTTTAAAAATCATAGTCTTTCTCAATTTCATGAGGAAATTTTCCTATGCTTTATTTTAGATGCTTAGTTATTTGAGGTTTGTGATTTCTCTCAAATTTTTAAATGCTTTAAGTTTAGATTCATTGTTTTTCTTCTGTATGGATTTCCAAATGCCCTTAGGTCATTTGTTGAAGAGGAAAATCTTTCCCTACAGATAAATAATGAAGATTTTGTCTTAAGTCAAATAAACAATTGTGAGTCCATTTCAATATTCTTAATTCTTTTTAGTTGGTCTCTGTCATATTTTTGTACCGATATTCCACTACCTTATTACTTACACTTTTTCTATTAAGTGTTGATATGACAGACCATCTGTATGATTTGTTCTTTGATATTTCTTGCCATGCTGTAGGGGCTTCTCAGGTGGTGCTAGTCTTAAAGAACATCCTTGCCAATGAGGAGACGCAAACATGTAGGTTCAATCCCAGAGTCAGGAAGATCCCCTGGAGAAGGAAACTGGCAATCCACTCCAGTATTTTTGCCTGGAGACTCTCATAGACAGAGGAGCCTGGTGGACTACAGTTCATGACATCACAATTAGTCAGACATGACTGAGCATGACCCTATCATGAAATGAAAGTGAAAGTCACTCAGTCGTGTCCAACTCTTTGTGATCCCATAGACTATACAGTTTATGGAATTCTCTAGGCTAGAATACTGGAGTGGGTAGCCTTTCATTCTCCAGGGGATCTTCACAACCCAGGGATAGAACCCAGGTCTCCCACATTGCAGGTGGATTATTTACAATCTGAGCCACATGGGAAGCCCAAGAATTCTGGAGTGGGTAGCCTATCCCTTCTCCAGCAGATCTTCTCTACCCAGGAATCCAACTGAGGGCTCCTGCATTGCAGGAGGATTCTTTGCCAACTGAGCTATTAGGGAAGCCCATACCATATAGATCATTTGAATTTTATGTTTTTAAGAATGAGCTCATCAATGTACACACACACACACACACACACATACACACACACACACACTTGCTGGGATTGTCTAGAAATCACATTGGTTTGAGGCGATTCTGAATATTCATAATAAGTATGAATATTTCTTTTCATACTTTTCATCATGAAAAGAGGAACTTTTCATCTTATGGACATAGTATTTTTCTCAATTGCTTTAATTTCTTTAAATACAAACTCCATGTAGACATATTATGTTATAAAATACATTTATTCCTAACTAGTTTTATTTTTTTACAGTACAAGTGATATTTTAAGATTCATTATTATTTTTTATGGAGTATATACAGGCAATATTATGTTAGTTTCAGGTGTACTACATAGTGATTTGATATTTGCATGCATGATACAGTGATCCTCATGATGAGTCTAGGAATCATCTGTTCCTATACAAAGTAATTATATTGATCATATTATTTATGCTGTATATTTAGTCCCTGTGGTTTATTTTTTATAAAAACAGGCCCCCAGCATTTATTTTTATCTGGTAATAGCATAAGGATGAGCAAATCAATATGAATACATGCTTTAGAACTAACTGACAAAGTCTCTAACAAATGACACCTAAAAAAACAACTGTTTTTTCAAATGTTTTCTTTCTTCATTGATCATTTCTAGTTGGATACACTTTGGAGCAGTATAATGTTATCTCCGTTTAACATTATCTGACCCATTTATTTTCTTGATTTTATTTATTTTTTTTATTTTTTTTTTTGTGTGTGTAACAAAGTTTTATTAAAGTATAAAGGAGATAGAGAAAGCTTCTGACATAGGCATCAGAAGTGGGTAGAATGAGTACCTGCTTGTTAGAGTTAGCAATGAAGTTATATACTCTCCAATGAATTAAAAAATGTCTGGAGGTTGTAAAAACCTCACCAGACCTACTCCCATAATTTACATTTTAAGATAACAGAATTAGCCAGAAGGTTTAATCCAGAGACTGTCCTCAGGCAGAATACATTGTTGTTATATAATCCTAAGAAATGTAGAGAAGAAAAAAGTTTGTCCTTTCTTCCTCCTTGAGAATGCCAGACCCCTCTCTCCTTGGGGACCCCTAGACTTCTTATCAACCTGCCTAGGAAATGACTCTCTCATTCCCCCCTTTTCTTTTAGGAGAATTATGTTGCCTAGGGAAAAGGGGCATCGTTCTCATTCCATAACTGCTTCCAAGCTGAGAAGGGGCGTTGTCCCTAAATTGACGTTGATTTTATTTTAGATTGACTCTCTTTTGCATCATCTAATACGAGGTTCATATACTCATCAAAACAAATGATACAGCCCTCTATCCACATATTCACTTGCTCATAAAGCCACACTTGAATCTGAGATCTATTTTCCAAATATCTGAAGATGAGCTTGATGGGCTGCACCATCATTGTTTGCATGTTCAGGTCCTGACCCAAGTACTTCATGGTGGAAGTTCACAAAGACCTGTGGCTTATTTATTTCATAACTGGAGGTTTGCACCTCTTAATAACCTTTACCTATTTTGCCCAGACCACACCTTATCACTTCTGCCAACCATCCATTTATTCTCTGAATCTATGAATCTATTTTCATTGTTTTATTTTTTGTTATAAGTAATATCATGTGGTATTTGTCTTTTCCTGTTTCACCAATCATAATTCCCTCTAGATTGATCAATGTTGCCAGAAATGGCAGTATTTAATATTTTGTAGTTTAGTAACATTCCATTGTAAATATATATCACATCTTTTTAATAGCCTTCCAAGCTTGTCCCTCTTAACTTTCACCAATATTTCAACCACCTAAAATACTTGCCACTTCTTGAGACACATCCATGACTTTGTAATGTTTTTCCATTTATTTGGGACTCCTGTTTCATCTTCAGCTGTCAATCCCTTCAATTCCCATAGGACTCAGCTTTCTTCTATAACAGCACTTAGTTACCCAGTCATCTATTTACGTCTCCACTCTCTTATTAGGTTGTGAGTGTTTTAAGGTCAGAGGTCATGCTTTATTCATCTATTTATCTTCAACTGTCCTTTGGGCTTGTCTCATAGCAGCCACTTGGTCTGTGTTTGTTGACTAAATGAAGACCCAAGTTGTTCTTAACAAATTTGTCAATGGGAAAGTCAGAAGGAAAGGACCTGTAAAGACTGGTGAAATAAAGCTTGAAACATGGGTCACTGAAATAGAATGTGTGAAAAAGTTGTCCTTTTAGTGAGATAAGTATTGAAGTCCTGCATCTTATTTACAAAATTTATTCCACAAGTGCCAGTTTGAAAAGGTGGTGTATTCATTCATGAAAAAATGACCAAAGGATGGAATTTTCATTTGAGCTAATAATAAGCCAGAATATTTACAATTAGATTCTTTTACACACTCAACCACCTACCCATTTATTAGCTAACATAGGCACCAGGGCCCCCTTGATGAATCACAAACTTGGGTGTCGTGGCAAAGGGGCTTGTGTCATAGCTCATAGCTATGACGCTATGAGCCATGCCATGAAGGGTCACTCAACACTTCATGAGTCACAATGAAAAGTCTTGACAAAACTTGGCCCACTGGAGGAGGAAATGGCAAACCGCTCCAGTTTTCTTGCATGGAGAACCTCATGAACAGTAAGAAAAGGAAAAAAGTTGTGACCCCAGAAGATGAATTTCCCAGGTTGAAAGGTGTCCGATGTGCTACCAGAGAAGTGAAAGTGAAAGTCACTCAGTCATGTCCACAGTCTGTGGAATTCTCCAGGCCAGAACTGGAGTGGGTAGTCGTTTCCTTCTCTAGAGGATCTTCCCAACCCAGGGATCAAACCCAGGTCTCCCACATTGCAGGTGGATTCTTTATCAGCTGAGTCACCAGGGAAGCCCAAGAATACTGGAGTGGATAGCCTATCCCTTTTCTAGCAAATCTTTCTTAACTAAGAATCAAACCAGGGTCTCCTGCATTGCAGGTGCATTCTTTACTAGCTAGGCTACCAGAGAAGGCCATAAAGGTTAGAGTGGAGGGCAATTACAAATAGAATGAAGCGGCTGGGCCAAAGTGGGAATGATGTGCCTGGTGTGTCTGGTGGTAAAGTGAAGTCCAATGTTGTAACATTGGATATTGCATAAGAATCTGGAATGTTTGGTCCATAAATTGAGGTAAATAGGGCATGGTCAAGCAGGAGATGGAAAAATCGAACATCGACATCTTAGGAGTCAGTGAACTAAAATGGACAGGTGAATTTAATATAAAATAAGTGGATTTAATTCCAATGACCATTATATCTACTACTGTGGATGAGAATCATGGGGAAGAGATGGTGTAGCCCACATAGTCAACAAAAGAGTCTGAAATGCATTAGCCAGAGACAGTCTCAAAAACAGCAGAATGATCTCAGTTCATTTCCATGGCAAACCATTCAACATCACAGTAATCCAACTCTATGCCCCAACCACTGGTGTTGAACCAGCTGAAGCTGACAATTTATGAAGACCTACAACACCTTCTAGGACACACACACACACATACAAATGTCCTTTGTATCAATAGCAGACTGGAATGCAAAAGTAGAAAGTCAAGAAGTACCCAGAATAACAGGCAAGTTTGGCCTTGGAGTGAAAAATGAAGCAGGGTAAACATTACCAGAGGTTTGTCAAGAGAATACACTGGTCATAGAAAACATCCTTTTACAACAAACCAAGAGATGACTCTACACATTGACATCACCAGATGGCCAATGCCAAAATTAGATTGATTATGTTCTTTGAATCCAAAGATGGAAACGTCCTATACAGTCACTAAAAATAAGACATGGAATTAGCTGTGACTCAGGTTATGAGCTCCTTATCAAACAATTCAGATTTAAGTTGAAGACAACAAGGAAAACCACTAGGACATTCCAGTATGACATAAATCAAATCCCATATGATTATACAGTAGAGGTGACAAATAATTTAAAGGCTTAGATCTGGTAGACATAGTGTCTGAAGTACTATGGACAGAGGTGCATAATACTCTACAGGCAGCAGTGACCAAAATAATCCACAATAAAAAGAAATGCAAAACTGTAAAGTGGTTGTCTGAGGAGGCTTTAAAAATAGTTGAGGAAAGAGAAATGACAGGCAAGGGGGAAAGGGAAAAAAAAAACCAAATGGATGCAGAATTCTAGAGAAACAGCAAGGAGATAAGAAGGCCTCTTAAATGAATAATGCAAAGATATTGAGGAAAAGAATAGAATGGGTAAGACTAGAGATCTCTTTAAAAATTGGAGATATCGAGGGAACATTTCTTGGAAGCATGGGCACAATAAAGGACAGAAACCATAAGGAACTACCAGAAGCAGAAGAGATTATGAACAGATTGCAAGAATACACATAAGAACTATACAGTAAAAGTCTTAATGACCTGGATAACCATGATGGCTCACCTAGAGCCAGACATCCTGGAGTATGAAGTCAATTCGTCCATAGGAAGCATTACTATGATCAAAGCTAGTGGAGGTGATAGAATTCCAATTGAGCTATTTCCAGTCCTAAGTGATGATGCTGTTAAAGTGCTGCATTCAATTCAGTACAGTTGCTCAGTCTGACTCTTTGTGACCCATAAACTGCAGCATGCTGGGCCTCCCTGTCCATCACTAACTCTCAGAGTTTGCCCAGACTCATGTCCATTGAGTCAGTGATGCCATCCAATCATCTCATCTTCTGTCATACCCTTCTCCTCCTTCCCTCAATATTTCCCAGCATCAGGGTCTTTTCAAATGAGTCAGCTCTTTGCAACAGGTGGCCAAAGTATTGGAGTTTCAGCTTCAACATCAGTCCTTCAAAAGAACACCCAGGACTGATTGCCTTTAGGATGGACTGGTTGGGTCTCCTTGCTGTCCAAGGGACTCTCAAGAGTCTTATCCAACACCACAGTTCAAAAGCATTAATTCTTTGGTGCTCAGCTTTCTTTATAGTACACCTCTCACATCCATACCTGACAACTGGAAAAACCATAGCCTTGACTAGACGGACCTTTGTTGATAAGGTAATGTCTCTGCTTTTTAATATGCTGTCTTGGTTGGTCATAACTTTCCTTCCAAGAAGTAAGTATCTTTTAATTTCATGGCTGCAATCACCATCTGCAGTGATTTTGGAGCCCCCCCAAAATAAAGTCTGACACTATTTCCACTGTTTCTTCATCTATTTGCCATGAAGTGATGGGACTGTATGCCATGATCTTAGTTTTCTGAATGTTGAGCTTTAAGCCAACTTTTTCACTCTCCTCTTTCACTTTCATCAAGAGGCTCTTTAGTTCTTAATTTTCTGCCATAAGGGTGGTGTCATTTGCATATCTGAGATTATTGATATTTCTCCCAGCAATCTTGATTCCAGCTTGTGCTTCATCCAGCCCAGCATTTCTCATGATGTACTCTGTCTATAAGTTAAATTAGCAGGGTGACAAAATAGAGCCTTGATGTATTCCCTTTCCTATTTGGAACCAGTCTGTTGTTCCATGTCCAGTACTAACTCTTGTTTCCTTACCTGCATATAGGTTTCTGATGAGGCAGATCAGGTGATCTGGTATTCCCATCTCTTTCAGAATTTTCCACAGTTTATTGTGATCCACAGAATCAAAAGATTTGGCATAGTCAATAAAGCAGAAATAAATGTTTTTTCTGGAACTCTCCTTATTTTTTGATGGTCCAGGGGATATTGGCAATTTGATCTCTGGTTCCTCTGCCTTTTCTAAACCCAGCTTGAACATCTGGAAGTTCATGGTTCATGTATTGTTGAAGTCTGGCTTGGAGAATTTTGAGCATTACTTTACTAGCATGTAAGATGAGTGCAATTGTGCAGTAGTTTGAGCATTCTTTGGTATTGCCTTTCTTTGGGATTAGAAAGAAAAATGCCTATTTCCAGACCTGTGGCCAGTGCTCAGTTGTTCAAATTTGCTGGCATATTGAGTGCAGTACTTTCACAGCATTATTTACTTTCACAGCATTATTTTAGTATTTAAAATAGCTCAACCGGAATTCCATCACCTCCACTATCTTTATTTATCGTGATGCTTCCTAAGGCCCAGTTGATTTCACAGTGCAGGATGTCTGACTGTATTGATTATCTGGATCGTGAATATATTTTTAGTACAATTCTTCTGTGTATTCTTGCCACCTCTTCTTAATGTCTTCTGCTTCCATTAGGTCTATACCATTTCTGTCCTTTATCGAGCCCATCTTTGCATGAGATGTTCCCTTGGTTTCTCTAATTTTTTGAAGAGATCTCTAGTCTTTCTATTATTTTCCTCTATTTCTTTGCATTGATCACTGAGGAAGGCTTTTTTATCTCTCCTTGCTATTCTTTGGAACTCTGAATTCAAATGGGTATATCTTTCCTTTACTCCTTTGCTTTTCTCTTCTCTTCTTTTCATAGTTATTTGTAAGGCCTCCTTAACAGCTTTTTTTTTTTTTTTTTTTTTGCATTTCTTTTTCTTGGGGATGGTCTTAATCCCTGTCTCCTATACAACTGCATGGGCCTCTGGCTATAGTTCATCAGGCACTCTGTCTATCAAATCTAGTGCTTTAAATCTATTTCTCACTACTAGTCTATAATCATAAAGTATTTAAGTCATACATGAATGGTCTAGTGGTTTTCCCCACTTTCTTCAATTTAAGTCTGAATTTCATGATAAGGAGTTCATGATCTGAGCCACAGTCAGCTCCTGTTCTTTTTTTTTCTGACTGTATAGAGCTTCTTCATTTTTGACTGCAAAGAATACAATCAATATGATTTCAGTGTTGACCATCTGGTGATGTCCATGTGTAGAGTCTTCTCTTATGTTGTTGGAAGAGGGTGTTAGCTATGACCAGTGTGTTCTCATGGCAGAACTCTTTCAGCTTTTGCCCTGCTTCATTCTGTACTCCAAGGCCAAATTTGCCTGTTACCCCGGGTGTTTCTTGACTTCATACTTCTGCATTCCAGTCCCCTATAATGGAAAGGACATCTTTTTTGGGTGTTAGTTCTAAAAGGTCTTGTAGGTCTTCATAAAACCATTCAACTTCAGCTTCTTCAGTGTTACTGGTCGGAGCATAGACTTGGATTACTGTGATAGTGAATGGTTTGCCTTGGAAATGAACAGAAATCATTCTGTCATTTTTGAGACTGCATCCGAGTACTGCATTTCAGACTCTCGTTGACCATGATGACTATATTTCTTCTATGGGATCTCTGCCCACAGTAGTAGATATAATGTTTCTCTGTGTTAAATTCATCCATTTCAGTTCATTTTAGTTCACTGATTTCTAGAATGTCAACGATCACTCTTGCCATCTCCTATTTGACCACTTTCAATATGCCTATATTCATGGACCTAACATTCCAGGTTCTTATGCAATATTGCTGTTTACAGCAATGGACCTTGCTTCTATCACCTGTTACATCTACAGGTGTGTATTGTTTTTTCTTTGACTTCATCCCTTCATTCTTTCTGGAATTATTTTTCCACTGATCTCCAGTAGCTTATTGAGCACCTACCGATCTGGGGAGTTCATCTTTCAATGTCCTGTCTTTTTGTCTTTTCATATTGCTTATGGGGTTCTCAAGGCAGGGATGCTGAAGTGGTTTGCCATTCCCTTCTCCAGTGGACCACATTCTGTCAGATCTCTCCACCATGACCTGTCCATCTTGGGTGGCCCCACATGGCATGGCTTGGTTTCACTGAGTTAGACAAGACTGTGGTCCGTGTGATCAGATTGGCTAGTTGTCTGTGATTGTGTTTTCACTCTGTCTGCCTTCTGATGCCTTGTCTCAGTACCTACCATCTTACTTGGGTTCCTCTTACCTTAGACTTGAGGTATATCTTCACAGCTGCTGCAGAAAAGTGCTTTCACTGTTTCTTCTATGTCGGGTAGCTCCTCTCCATCACTCATGCACTGCGCAACCTGCTACAGTCAATACATGTGAGCAAACTTGGAAACCTCAGTGGTGTCCACAGGACTGAGAAAGTTAGCTTTCATCCCGTTCCTCAAGAAGGGCAATGGCAAAACATGTTCAAACTACCATACAATTGTGGTCATTTCACGTACTAGGAAGGTAATGCTTAAAATTCGTCAAGCTAGGCTTCAGCTTCACATGAACTGAGAATTTCCAGATGTTCAAACAGAATAATCAGATATCAAATTGCCAACCATTGCTGTATCTTGAAAAAAGCAAGGGAGTTCCATGAAACCATCTACTTGGTTTGGTTGACTATGCTAAATCCTTTGACTGTGTGAATCACAACAAACTGTGGAAAATTCTTAAAGAGATGGAAATGCCAAACCACATTATGTACCAAACCATGTCGCCAAACCACGTTACCTTCTTGACCTATATGCAGGTCAAGAAGCAACAGTTAGAACTGGATATGGAACAACTGACTAGTTTAAAATTGGGAAAGGAGTAGGACAAGGCTGTGTATTGTTACCCTCTTTATCTAATTTATATGCAGAGTGCATCATGTGAAATGCTTGGCTGGATAGATCACAAGCTGGAATTGAGATTGCTGGGAGAAATATCAACAGACTCAGGGTATGCAGATGATACCAACCTAATGGCAGAAAGTGAAGAGAAACTAAAAAGTCCATTGATGAGGGTGAAAGAAGAGAGTAAAAAAGCTGACTTGAAACTCAACATTCAAAAGCTAAGATATTGGCATTTGGTCCCATCACTTCATGGCAAGTATCATTTGAAATGAGCACAACTGCTTATGCCACCAAAAGGGACTTACTTCTGATCTAAGGACACACACAGACTGAAACTGATAGAATGGAAAAAAACATTCCATATAAATCAAAACAAAAAGAAAGTTGGTGTAGCAATAGTTGTATAACATCAAAGAGATTTAAAGAAAAAAAAAGTTGTAACAAGGAAAGAGATCAATCCAGGAATAAAGCATACAAATTGTGTACATATGCATTTAACACAGCAGCACCTAAACACATAAAACCAACATTATGAAACAGTAAGGGGTGAACTGACAGTAACCCAATAATAGATGATAAGGAACTTGACACCCCACTTATATGAATAGACAGATCATCCAGACAGAAATCACTAAGGAAAAGCTATCTTTAGATGACACATCAGCCCAGATAGGCCTAATGGATACATATACAAATAATATCACATCCAAAAATAATAGAATTTACATTCCTTTCAAGTGTACATGAAACATTTTTCAGGACTGATAATATGCTAGCCAACAAAGCAAGTGTCAGTGAATTCAAAAGGCTGAAATCACATAGAGCATCTTTTTGACTACAACTGTATGATCACTAGAAATGAGCTAACAGAAAAGAAAAAAAAATACTGCAAAAAATACACAAGAAGTAGAGTCTAAATAACATATTACAAACAGTCAATGAGTAACTGAAGAGATTAGAGAAAATCAACAAATACATGAAGACAAATGAAATACAATAATTGAAAATTGATGGGACACAGTAAAATCAGTTCTAAAGGGGATGCTTACAACAATGCAAGCCTACCTCAGGAAACAAGATGAATTTTAAATAAACCATCTAATTTTGTGCCTATGGAACTAAAAAAGAAGTACAGACAAAACCTCCTATTAGTGGAAGAAAAAAGTAAAAATCAGAGTAAGCGTAAATAAAGCAGAGACTGAAAAATAATAGACAGGTCAATACAAATAAGGCCTGGTTATCTGAAAAGATAAAACTTTAGGCAGGTTCAGCAAGAAAAAAATGAGAGCGGTCCCAAATAAACAAAATTAAATATGAAATCTTATAATAAAAAACAAAAATGCAAAAGATCATAAAGTGTTACTACAAATATGTACCAATAAAATGGACAACTTAGAAAAACTGACAAATCCCTAGAAATGTACAGTCTCTCAGGACTGATGGAAGAAGAAATAGAAAATATTAGTAGACTGATTACCAGTAATGAAATTCAATCATAAATCAAAAAAACATTCCTAACAGACAGAAGTGTAGGAAAGATGGCTTTACAAGTCAGTTCTATCAAATATTTAAAGAGGAGTTAACACCTACACTTCTCAAGTTATCTTAAAATTTGAAGGAAAAAAAACACTTATGAACTCATTTTATGAGGCCAACGTTATCATGATATTAAGCTAGACAAAGACATCACACACACACACACACACACACACACACACACACACACACACATTGTAAATAGAACTCCCAGAAGAAAATCAGACTCTTCGGCAGAAACTTTGCAGGCCAGAAAGAATGTCATGATATTCAAAGTGAAAAAGGGTGGGGGGAATATCCTACACAGTAAGGCTATCATTCAAATTTGAAAGAAAGATTAAGTTTTATAGACAATCAGAATCTTAAAAACTTCACCATCACCAAACTGGCTTTACAAGAAATGCTAATGGAACTTCTGAAAGAGCTACAACTAGGGGAAAAAGAGACTTTGTGTGTGCATCTACATATATAAATATGTTCCCTGCTGGCTTAGTTGGGAAAGAATCTCCCTGTAATGCTAGAGACCCAGGTTCGATCCCTTAGTCAAGATGATCCCCTGGAATGGCAATCCATTCCAGTATTCTTTTTTTGTTTTTTAATTAATTTATTTTTTAATTGAAAGATAACTGCTTTACAGAATTTTGTTGTTTTCTGTCAAACCTCACACTCCAGTATTCTTGCCTGGAGAATTACATGGACAGAGGAACCTGACAGGCTACAGTCTATGGGCTCTCAAAAAGTTTTACATGACTGAGATCTAACACTTTTCTTTCTACATATATATACATACGGTGTATGAAGATGCACAAATTCTCAATAAAGTATTAAGAAATTGAACTCAACAATACATTAAATGTATTAACAATACATTAAGATGCAAGAATGGTTCGTTATCCACAAATCAATAAGTATGATCTATCATATTAGCAAACTAAAGAGTAAAAATGACCTGATGAGATCACCTCAACAGATGCAGAAAAAGCTAGCAGCAATATTCAACACTCATTGATAACAGAAACTCTCCACAGACTGAGTATAGAGTAAACACCCCTCAATATAACAAAAGCCATGTATAACCAACATACATCCAAAATTATTCTCAGTGTTGAAAAGCAGAAAGCATTTGCTCTTAAGATCAGGTGCAAAACAAGGATAACCACTCTCACCACTTTTAGTCAACACAGTATTGTTTTCTGTTCCTGGAGTTTCGTTGTTGCTGTGTTCTCTTCTTTTGCTCTCTTCTCTTGTATTTTAGTAGTTATTTTTAGTGTTATGTTTGCATTTTTTTCTCTATTTCTGTGGGTATATCTATTATAGATTTTGGTTTGCGGATACTATGGGAGTTATACCTATCAACATATACATGTATAATTATTTTAAATTAACAATCTCTTAAGTTTAAACGCATTATAACCACCATACATTTTTACTTCCCTTCCTATGATTCATATATTTGAAGTCATTTTTTACAGCTTTCTTCTTTGTGCATCCCTTAACTACTTACTGTAGATGTAGATGATTTTCCTACTTTTGTCTTTAACATTTCTACTAGCTCCATAAATGATTGATCAACTACATTTGCTATATGGCTTTATCAGTGAAAATTTGTCTTTCTTTTTTCCCTAGTTGTAGCCCTTTCAGTAATTCCATTAACATTTCTTGTCAAGCCAGTTTAGTGGTGCTGAATTTTTTTAAGACTTTGATTGTCTGTAAAGATTTATCTTTCTTTCGAATCTGAATGATAGCCTTACTAAGTAGGATGTTCCCCATCCCCACCCCCATTTTTCACTTTGAATATCATGACATTGCGACTGGCCTGCAAAGTTTCTTCCAGAGGGTCCAATTTCCTTCTGGGAGTTTTATTTTATATAAGGATTTTTTTTCCCCCCTAATTTTGCAGACTTTAACATTCTCTATCTTTGTGGCCATTTTAATTGTAATATGTCTTGATGTAGAATTCTTTTGGTCTATCTTGTGTGGTTCTCTCTGATTCCTGGACTTGGATTTCCGTTTCCTTCCTCATGTTAGGGAAGGTTTATCATTTCCTCCAATAAGTTATCTGCTCCTTTCTCTCTCTCTTCTCTTTCTAGGACCCCTATAACTGGCATATCAATATACCTGATATTGTCCCAGACATTTCTTAAATGATCCCCATTTTTAAAATTGTTTTCTTTTTCTGTTCTGCTTGATGATCTTCACTATTTTGTCTTCCAGATCCATTGACCAATGTATCATAGATCCATTCCTCTATATCATCTACTCTATTGCTGATTCTTTCTAGTGTACTTTAAGTTATAATATTTCTTAGCTCCATTTGATTCTTCTTTATATCTTATGATTCTTTGTTGAATTTCTCACTGTACTTATCCATTCTTCTCTCAATCATGTTTAGCAGCTTTCTGATCATTACTTTGACCTCTTTATCAGCTGGATTGTTATTCAGTTCATTTTCTAATTCAGCTTCTTGGTCCTTTGTTTAGAACATAGTTCTCTGTTCATCTTACTCAATTCTCTGCTGATTTCTACATGTTAGGTAGGTTGGCTATGCTTCCAGATATTGGAGAAACAGACTTACCTTGGAAAATCCTACAGGACCAAGCAGCATTCTCCCCTCTGATCACCAAGGTGACTCCTGTGTGGTGGTCTGTGCCTTTCTGTTGTGACTACTATGGACATGCTGATGGGGAGGGATGGCTGCTTCTTAACTGACTATGAGGCTGTGACTTTTGCTGTGGTTGGGGGCCTGCTGGAGAGCAAGGTAGGTTTAATACACAATTGGTTGCATACATGGAAGAATGTAGCTCTAGTGCAAATATGCATGTGGGTGGGACTGGATCCTTGGCACTGATAGGCTAGAGGGAGGATTCCAGCATAGAACTTGCCATCACTGGTATTAATTTCATAAGATAAGCTTAGAAAATTTGCTGCCTGCCTCTTCCTGAATGTATCCCATATGCCTTTTGTTTCTCCAGGAGGCTCACCAAGATCACCAGTTGGGTCCCACTTAAGCTCCTCTTGAATTACTGCCAACGTATGAGACTTAGAACATGAGATTTGCAAGTGCTGCTTAAGAGTAGAGAAACATCTATTTGCATTGTCACAACTCGAATAAGAGAGAGTGAATGTACTTTCTCAAATCATTTTAATTAATTTATTTTATGTTATGAATTATAGCCAAAATATAGTCAATGTAATATTAGCTGGAGGATTGTCAAAGAGCATGGAAAAAACTATATTATAGAGGTCATGATTTAAACATAGAGACTGAGAAACTTTTTGTTAAAGAAATCTGAGTAACAGAATTCTGATGGATCAATGAGATTATGTGATTAAATTATTTTTAAAATAGAAAAAAGCAAAAGCAAATTATAATTATTCAGTAAAAAGTATCATAAATTTACTGACACAATAAGACTTCCCAGAGTGTTTTGCTTGCACAAATAAGGAGAGCATCCAAGAGGAGCTGGCATTTGAATTGAATTTTGAAAGATGAATATTATTTCTTCAGGGACCTTAGTCTGATGGCTTAACCAATTTTAAGTATGGTAAGTATCGTTTTAATTTAGATAAATTTCTAAACAGACCTATATCAATTCAACTGTTTATTTAATTTTCATCAACACATTACCAATTTTAAATTGGATGAGTGAATTGTTGTTCAAATTGATACTTAACCTTACAAAACATCAGGTAATTGTTAGTTGATTCCACGTGATGATACTCTAGAAGATTAAAGAACTTCATGCATTGCATTAAAAAAAAAAAAAAAACAGAAAGAAAAAAATCACAGCAAGTAGACTTTTTTTCATTGCCTTTTTCTGTGAAGAAATTTACATTTCTTTATAAGGTTGTTTAAAGTTTTGTCAAGCTCTGCTCCTGTGACTTTTCTTTGCTCCCGTACATTTCCCACCAGGGATTTAAACCATCTGGTTCTGAGAGATGGTGCACTGTATTACCTTCCTAGTGAGTGCATCTTGCTAATAAGCAGTGATCTACAAGACATTTTAAGAGCTTGTATTTGACATCACAAATACACATATAAGTAAATTTCTGTACTTTACACTAACATTTTGTAAGTACCTTTCTTGTTGAAACATTCCATTGGGAAAAACAATCTATTTTGCTAATGTTTTAAGCTCTTTAGAGAATAACTTCTGTGTTTTATATGCATGGTTTAGCTTATATCTTATCATAGGGGAAGCAAAGAGAAAATCTGTTCCTGTGTGTTGTTACAAATGCAACTGTATGAGAACTGGCAGTTGGCCTATTTTCTACTAGCTTAAAGAAAAAAAAAAAAGCTATGCTAGAGAAAATTAAGATGGATGCTATTGTAAGTGTTGATGAATAATGTAATTAAAATTGGAGTAAGATTCCTTTAAATAAATGAGATTTATCTTTTCTTTTGATTTCTTTTCATTCTCTCTCTTGTATGATTTAAATTGTTATCATTTAGTTTTTTCTTTCTAATTTTAAAACTTTTTTTTTCCTGAAATAACAGTTGATTGCACAGGAAATAGTGTCATTCATTGTTTATCTATTTTGAAAATTTGTCCAGTAACTGTTTATAAAGAGTTTTGACCATATCCATTAACTGAGAGACTGTCTTGGTTGATAAAAAAGAAAATTGTTTTCTAAGTATAGCCATGTTCATTAACTCTATTAATGAAAGTAAGAAAATAATAGATAATCTTGTATTTTTCATTTGTATCTAACTCTAATGTTTCCAAGGACAGAGTAAAGACAGTTTTCCTTAATAAAATATAGAACTGCAGGCCTTCAGAATAAAAAGTAATACTAGAGATAAAGCGGAGAAGGCAATGACACCCCACTCCAGTACTTTTGCCTGGCAAATCCTGCAGACAGAGGAGCCTGGTGGGCTGCAGTCCATGGGGTCGCTGGGAGTCAGACATGACTGAGTGACTTCACTTTCACTTTTCACTTTCAGGCACTGGAGAAGGAAATGGCAACCCACTCCAGTGTTCTTGCCTGGAGAACCCCAGGGATGGGGGAGCCTGGTGGGCTGCCATCATCTATGGGGTCGCACAGAGTCGGACACAACTGAAGTGAGTTAGCAGCAGCAGCAGCAGAGATAAAAACCTCCCCTCTGAATGGTGAGCACTGACTTTGCAATACATCTGGTCCACACATTGCACAAAGCAGCAGAGGGTCAGGAGCTTTGATTAACTTCCCGTAACGTCTGCCACATTTCATGTTTGCCACTGCCAAGTGTTTTATTTTCTTTTATCTTATTTGATTCTTATAACGATATGGTGAGTTTCCTGTTACTATGGATTTTCTTTTGAAGATATGGAAACAAAAACCTACACTAAGTGGTTTTCTTCAAAGTTATACTGTCAGTAAGAAGTAAAATGTAAGTTGCATACTTATCTTGAGCTTTTCTTTTTCTCTCAACTATAATAACTAATATAAATAAGTGGATACCTTTGTGCATGTTTCAGACCCTATTACTGTATCACTAATTATACAAAGCAGACATAAAATAGCTATCTCAAATTGCTCATACTTCTGTCAGTGGTGAAATTAATATTGGTTCTCCTAGGTATTAGTTGCTTGGGATCTTTTGTGTAATTTCAGTCAGATATAAGCTGGAACTGCAGTCATCTGAAAACTCAACTGGGCTGGATCAAAATAGTGTATTTCCTTAGCAGTGAAACGATACTGCTATTGGCATGGCAGTCCACTGGAGCAGGCATGAAGCAGAAGTGGTTACTTCTGGACCCTAGAGCACATTAGTGTCAGTATCTCCGACCCTCTTCCATAATATCTAGACCCTTCCAGAGAAAGCATGGCCGGAGAAATAAGGAAGCTGCAAACAGTTTTAAGAGGAGGAGAGAGAGGAAGAGGAGGATGCCTTAAAGTTACAAAGCACCATTTTCATTATCCTCAGTTAATCAAAGCAGTCACAAGGTCACACAGTGGCAAAAGGATGAGGCCAATTGTACATCTTAATAGGAAGGATGTCAAAGTATGTGCTCAAACTGCACAATGTAGATTAATGTGTTAACTTCATTAGCATCTGTGTTTTTTCCAGTAAATTATTTACCAATAATTTACTAAGGGCCTATTACTCTCAAAAGAGAAAATTATATCACTTTTTCTTAGTTCTTTAGGTAACGTGCATGTTTAGCTTGTTCTAAAGAGCATACCCCATGGGGTGAATGAGCATTGCTTAACGACAAACTGATGAAAATCTACTCTGAAGTAGCTGCCATTACCCATTTCTGGTCATATGTCAAAGGGTGCTTCATTGGACATGGAAGCAATTACAAGTTATTAACATCCGTTCTCTCCACATGATAGTCATAGGGTTGTTCCGTTGGAGAACTTCACCTCATGTCATAGATCAACAATAATATCCTTTCTGTTCTTTTGTTTGTTTGTTTACAGATAATTTTTTTTTTTTTCAAAATCAGGTCTATTTTGATGGAAGTTAGCTGGTGGGCTGCTGTCTATGGGGTCACACAGAGTCAGACACAACTGAAGTGACTTAGCAGCAGCAGCAGCAGCAAGGTGCTGTGATTTGACTATTACCTTCACTAATTGTTTGACCACAATGTGTAAATAATTATCTGGGATATGCAGCTATGTAAACACCTATGATTTATGCCAGTCTTACTTTTTCCCTTGTTTGGAAAATAAATAACACTTTCTGGGAGCTAAAACTAATCATAAGTACTGTAAGAGAGACTTAAATTCTTCGTTATTAATTTTCAGGTTCAAAATAAAATGGGAAATATATGTCAAGAAGCACAAGCTAGCATTTTATTTATAAGTAAGTATTTATTTTTAATCANTTTATCTTATTTGATTCTTATAACGATATGGTGAGTTTCCTGTTACTATGGATTTTCTTTTGAAGATATGGAAACAAAAACCTACACTAAGTGGTTTTCTTCAAAGTTATACTGTCAGTAAGAAGTAAAATGTAAGTTGCATACTTATCTTGAGCTTTTCTTTTTCTCTCAACTATAATAACTAATATAAATAAGTGGATACCTTTGTGCATGTTTCAGACCCTATTACTGTATCACTAATTATACAAAGCAGACATAAAATAGCTATCTCAAATTGCTCATACTTCTGTCAGTGGTGAAATTAATATTGGTTCTCCTAGGTATTAGTTGCTTGGGATCTTTTGTGTAATTTCAGTCAGATATAAGCTGGAACTGCAGTCATCTGAAAACTCAACTGGGCTGGATCAAAATAGTGTATTTCCTTAGCAGTGAAACGATACTGCTATTGGCATGGCAGTCCACTGGAGCAGGCATGAAGCAGAAGTGGTTACTTCTGGACCCTAGAGCACATTAGTGTCAGTATCTCCGACCCTCTTCCATAATATCTAGACCCTTCCAGAGAAAGCATGGCCGGAGAAATAAGGAAGCTGCAAACAGTTTTAAGAGGAGGAGAGAGAGGAAGAGGAGGATGCCTTAAAGTTACAAAGCACCATTTTCATTATCCTCAGTTAATCAAAGCAGTCACAAGGTCACACAGTGGCAAAAGGATGAGGCCAATTGTACATCTTAATAGGAAGGATGTCAAAGTATGTGCTCAAACTGCACAATGTAGATTAATGTGTTAACTTCATTAGCATCTGTGTTTTTTCCAGTAAATTATTTACCAATAATTTACTAAGGGCCTATTACTCTCAAAAGAGAAAATTATATCACTTTTTCTTAGTTCTTTAGGTAACGTGCATGTTTAGCTTGTTCTAAAGAGCATACCCCATGGGGTGAATGAGCATTGCTTAACGACAAACTGATGAAAATCTACTCTGAAGTAGCTGCCATTACCCATTTCTGGTCATATGTCAAAGGGTGCTTCATTGGACATGGAAGCAATTACAAGTTATTAACATCCGTTCTCTCCACATGATAGTCATAGGGTTGTTCCGTTGGAGAACTTCACCTCATGTCATAGATCAACAATAATATCCTTTCTGTTCTTTTGTTTGTTTGTTTACAGATAATTTTTTTTTTTTTCAAAATCAGGTCTATTTTGATGGAAGTTAGCTGGTGGGCTGCTGTCTATGGGGTCACACAGAGTCAGACACAACTGAAGTGACTTAGCAGCAGCAGCAGCAGCAAGGTGCTGTGATTTGACTATTACCTTCACTAATTGTTTGACCACAATGTGTAAATAATTATCTGGGATATGCAGCTATGTAAACACCTATGATTTATGCCAGTCTTACTTTTTCCCTTGTTTGGAAAATAAATAACACTTTCTGGGAGCTAAAACTAATCATAAGTACTGTAAGAGAGACTTAAATTCTTCGTTATTAATTTTCAGGTTCAAAATAAAATGGGAAATATATGTCAAGAAGCACAAGCTAGCATTTTATTTATAAGTAAGTATTTATTTTTAATCAAGTTAATATTTGAATATGTTTCCCCTCTCAGATACTGTGGAAGGACTTGTTCAGGAAAGCAGTGGTCAACCCTGCCCCTCCTGCTCCATGCACAGAGCAGAGGCAAGTCCCCTCCTTCCTACCTGGGCCTTCGTTATTCTCACAGCTGCTCTCACAGCCTCTGTTCTTCATTAACACCACTTCCACAAGGTGTAATACTTCTATCACTTTGTTTAACAGTACTGCATACACAGCATTCTGCTTCCACACCATCATTTCCCTAAAGTGTGTCTTCAAATCTGTGTTCAAGATTGTTTTTGAAAGGACATCAGTGTCTCTACCTGTTCTTCCATGCTCTTCTAACTTCATAGCAGTTGTTGACTAAACTGTAGACAAGATTTTGATGTATTGATATTGTAGGGACCATACTGTTGATATTTCTCAATTCCAGACCTACTGGGTACTAGGATTTTTTAATCTTTATTAGTCCAGTTCATGAGTCTGGGCCATCTAAGGTGATGAAATTCAGAAGACAACTGATTTTTTCCTCTTTATTTCTATTAATCATAAACATTACTCCCTGTATGTTGATTTTAGTATATTGCTGCTATAACTGTGTATGGAAATTGTCACTGCCATATTCATAAACTAAGGACGTTGCATCCACCAAGCTCCTAGACAAGGCAACCACCCTCAACTGTATACCCTGAAGGTTTTATGAAGGAGGACAGCAAAATGTTACATAGTCAAGGTGTGTATCAGAGGAAGATGCCAGTGAGCCCAGATGCTTGCATCTTCCCAGACATGGAAAAGCCTTAAAGATGAATTACCTTGAGATATCTGGTTTTCCTTAATTAATAGTAATCTTTTGATGTTTCAACTATATAAATCTATATATCCTGGTTCCTGCCTTACCTCTTAGGAGTAGTCTGTAAGAATTATCTAAGAGGCTGTCTTCTGGACTCACATACTCCGAAAATTCACTGAATAAAACATAATTCTTAACTTTTAGGTTACGTAATTTTTTTTTTTTTTGACATTGCAAACCACAGTAGTTTAAAGCAACACAAATGTAATGTCTTATACAGAAGGCAGGTTTGGTTGTGTTAAAATTACTTTCTAGAGGTTCTAGGGGACAGTCTCCTTCCTTACCTTGACCAGCTGCTACAGGAGTCCACAGTCCTTGGTAGATGACACTTCCTCCATCTTCTAAGGCTTCTAAGCAATGGATGGTCCAGCCTCCCACGTGGCATACCTCTGGCCCTGCTTCCTTGGCTACATCTCCAAGTCCTCTTCTGTCCTCTCTTATACTTTAAAGAGGCTTGCTTTATACTGGGCCCACTCACTTTAATCTCCATTTAAAGTCAGCTAATCATCAACATTAGTTCTTCTTTGCCATGTAACACAAAAATATTCATAAGTCCCGGCAATCTTAACAGGACTACAAAGCATGGGCAGGCATTATTCTGTCTACTACACCATTTCTTGCTGGAAATGTCTCAGTTCTCATATATTTTTTAAATTGTTAGAATGTATTATAAACTCAAGTCTTCTGCATTTTAATTTATCCACTCTATCAAACCTATTTTTTTTTTCCCCCAGAACTTCTCTTCCTGTGGCACCTGGTTGAAAGTGAAAGTGAAACTGTTAGTCACTCAATCCTGTCTGACTCTTGGCAATTCCATGGACTGCATCTTGCCAGGCTCCTCTGTCCAAGGGATTCTCCAGGCAAGAATCCTGGAGTGGGTTGCCATTTCCTTTTCCAAGGAATCTTCCCAACCCAGGGATCGAACCTGGGTCCTCCAGCATTGTCACAATATCAATAATCTAGTAATTAGACACACCCTGTACCCTCAGGAATCAGAGATGCTGAAAGGATCCAAGCTTTGATCTAGTTGCATTAGTAATTAAAACATCCTGTCAAAGCTGGTATTTCTGTGATTCTGAGAGCTACATGCTGAAATCTATATCTATATATTTAAAAATGTAAAATATATGTTCCTCAGCAAACGGGCTGTCTTTTGGAGGGTGAGAGTTGAGTCCTGTAATTCTAAATCATAGAGAAACTGAAAAGTTTTCAAGAGTCTCTGCTTTCAGAGAATTCCTCCCCTCCCAGGTGGGCCATAAATTATTAGGTTGATTGCAAACAGGCATTCTCATGACACTTCAAATGAAATTAAATGTGACACAGTTTATCACAGCTGAGCTGGCAAACCCTCATGATAAAGAAAACTGGGAATGAATCTCATCTGAGCGTCTGAATACGGTATTTTCCTCAGCTAGCTCATTTTATTTAGTAAACCTGTCCTTTTTTTCAGAAGGGAAAGTTCTATGTTACTATATGATAATTGGAGTACTTAAAGAAAATTTGGGATGCCCTGGTGGCTCTGACTGTAAAGAGTTTGCCTGCAATGCAGGAGACCCCAGCTTGATCCCTGAGCTAGAGGATCCCCTAGAGAAGGAAATGGCAACCCACTCCAGTACTGTCGCCTGGAAAATCCCATGGACAGAGAAGCCTGGTGGGCTATACAGTCCGTATTTTCACAAGATGTCAGACATGACTGAGAAACTTCAGTTTCACTTTCAGAGAAAATTTAACCATTTTTTTGCCCAAATTGCTCACTTACGTTTTTATCATTGCCACAAAGATGAATACTTTAAGGCAAAATCAGAAAGATTGGCAAGGTAAAACAAACCTTGTTTGCCCTTTCACATTGGAAAATAAAAGTTATTCCACAGCCAGATGACATTCTATTGCTCATTCAGATCACCCAAGTCCACTTCCTGTTGTAAAACAGCAATGTGTTAGTTCAACTTTGAGAAGGGTTTCTGTCTTCTCCTTTCCTGGATGGACTAGGAACTCCATTGAAATTTATGTAAACGTTCCTTAGAGAAAAATAAAATGGATTTTCAAAGCGTGGAAGGAATGTGAGCAGAAGTGAGAGTCAGTGTGTTTGCCTATAAATTCTGCTTCTTCTGCCTTAGCAGCTGAAGTTTAACCTTTTATCTTTTTAGTTGGCTTGAAGCAATTTCGTCTTCATTTTAATTCACTGTTTCTAAATAGCTCTCAGAAGAGACTGTGGCATATTTTCTCTTTGCCCTGAAACACCAGCATTCTGCTACAAAATATTCTTCCTTGAGCAAAGGTTTTTTTTTTTTTTTTTGCAAAGTGTGCTGCCAGGAGCCAGCATGGGGAATCCCGCCTGTAGCAAAGGTCATGAGGAAGAGGGCCTGACAAAATGCAAAGGCGGGATCAGGCCTCAAGGATCCCCACCCCCCACGCCCCCAACCCACGCTGTATTTTCTCGAGCATCTACCCCCAGAACCAAAATCTGTCTGCTTTACTATATTATGTCTTTCACCAACTCCTCTGACGTTTACAGGGGGCTACCCCCCACCACCTTTTTCTGGAAAAACTTAACTTAGAGCTCCAGCTAACAGTCTCCTGCATATAAAAGGAGTGTCTCAGCTCAAACCCCTCAGGTAGCTTTCTAACTTGCCTGACAGGTCTGTCTGGACCTTTTACAACTGCCCATGTGATTGCTCACAGCCTGCAAACCACAAGAGGCAAAGGAAGCTTAAAATATCCTAGGAATGTAGGGGCTTCCGAGGAGTCAAAATCATTAGAATAGGACTGATTAAGGGTTTCACTGTTGAGCCAATACTTGCTGCCAAGTTTTCATATCTTTTATTTGTTGATATAGTTGGTATATAGAAAAAACAAGTAGCAACGTAGATCTTTGAGTTAAGTACCTTCTTTGTTATAATCCACTGCACCTTTGTTCCACAGGGATGTAACTTTAGTGCTTTGAGGGTGATGCAGATTAAAAACAAACAAACAAACAAAAAAAACACTTCAGGGAAAATGAGATTAACATTCATTAAGGAAGATAGCCATAAATTGTTAACAGGCCTCTTGGCCAGAAGATAATGTAAATCACCTGACACCTTTTATATACAGAAAGATATGCAGAAAGAAAGCCTGATATCGATAAGGGTCAGGACTGCTGCCCCTGCATAACTCTGTATCTTCCATTATGTAAAATTTAGGTTATATAAGCACCTTTTGAAAATAAAGTTAGGGGGTTTTTGCACAAACTTGGCCTCCCCTGTATCGACTCTTTTTTCTCTCTTTCTCCCTCTCCCTCCCTCTCTTTTTCAGGCTGATCCCTTGGAACACAGAGGATCTATGTGTCTACTTATTTGCCTGGGCTTCTAAGACCCATGCAAGAGGGAGCCCAAGACAGGGCACCCTCCCCTATTCAAGAGGGCACCTGTGGCCTAATGTAGATGGTGCAAGTTTCTTGTCTTGAGACTTTATTAGCTTTCTGTGTAAACAAAGGAATATCAGCCTCTTTTCTCCTCTATTTTTTTTCACTACATTATTCCCTAATCTCTCTTTAAATTTCTAAGTATCCCTTTTTAATCGCCGACTCCGTCCCTGCTTCAAATTCCCTGGATCCACCGGGGCTGGACCCCGCCAGTGTGCTGAGCAATTTGTGCATACATGCAGACACACTGGACACACACAACACCGGATTGGAAGTGAAGTAAAGACAAAGCTATGATTCCATTCTATATCTGGTCTTTTCATTCTTTTTCAATTTGAGGTTTTCTGGTTTATATGCTAAGTTCTTAGTTAAACATACTTTTTCTAACCCACTGTATGTTTCACATTTATTTTCTCCCAGCAGCTTACTGCACAGTCAGCCACAGTGAAGATGGAATTATCCTGTCAGAAATTGTAACATTAAATTACTCTAGGGAAACATGCAGGTGCAAAACATGTTGTCTTTTAATGCAAATTTGGGGTTTCTAATCCAAACACAACCTCGCTGCATATCTACCATGCAGACTAAAAATAACACTGAAGTATTTATGATTTTATGCCTGTGTATGTGTATTTAAATTTAACTCAGCTAAAAGCATTACTTCTAGATAAGAATAGAAAAGTCTAACATTTTTAATATCCTGGATCTTGTTTATTTACATTTTAGCCATTCTTTAATGTACATTTAATGTCAGTAAATGTATTTTCTAAAATCCAACCAATTAAATTCAAGAATAAAAAAATCTGACAAATTTCATAAGAAAAATTATACAAAGTATAGTGGATTATTTTCTCTGAACACCATTTATTTCTTTTACAGTTTTTTTTCTTCAAGATAAGCAAAACAGTTTTAGCACTAATGTAATTGTAAAATAAAAAATAATCTCAAACTATATATACAACTCATTGTCATGTTATAAATCTTACTTCACAAATCATCCAGACATCTAAATGGACACTCCTTATATTCTCTTATTGATATAAGAATATTCATTATTACCTGTATGAAACCATTCCTTAGAAACTCAAGACTTAGAAAAAAATTCTAACATATGACTATCTAGGCATTGAGGTGAAGGGCATTACTCAGATTGTAAAATAATGCAGATAATTAGTGAAGTCAACAGATATTTAACCCTGGTGCAAACTGCAACTTCTACAGATTTTACCCTGAACTTAAGTGATGAAACTTGATATATGTTTTGTTTTGTTTTACCGCAAAATGTAACTTCATTCTCTCTCTCTCTCTCGGCAGAATCAAGGTTAACTGGGAGAGAAAGAGAGGTGAGAATTAGAAACTCAAAATGTTGATTTGCATAAGGAAGGGAAGATGTGAGGAAATGAGTGTCACAAAATTAAATGTTCAAATGAGGTATGTGTATGTATGTATATTTGATTTTGAAAAAGGGATACTTATTTAATATTTAATATTTATTGATATCATGCAATGATATTTAATACCCACTGATATCATTTAATAATATATACTATCCATCAGGTTCCTCTGTCCATAGGCCTTCCCAGGCAAGAAGAATGAAGTGGGTTGTTATGGCTTCCTCTAGGGGATCTTCCCAGCCCAGGGATTGAACCCACATCTCTTACATTTCCTGCATTGATAGGCAGATTCCTTACTGCTAGTGCCACCTGGGAAGCCCATCCACCTGGGAAGCCCATTTAATTATAAGAGAAAGAAAAATAAATCTTACATGGAAATTTCTCCTGAATTTCTGGAAGAAAAAATTATGTTCAGAAAAAAATCAAAAACTATAAATATGATAAGAATATTTGCAAAAATAAACACTAATACATGTTGCTGTTGTTGTTGTTCAATTGCTCAATTTTGTCCAGCTCTTTATGACACCATGGACTGTAGTGTGCCAGGCTCCCTATCCTTCATTATCTCCCAAAGTTTGGTCAAACTCATGTCCATTGAGTCAATGAGGTCATACAACCATCTCATCCTTTGTTGCCACTTTTTCTCCTTCCTTTAATCTTTCGCAGCATCAGGGTCTTTTCCAATGAGTTGACTCTTCACATCAGGAGTCCAAAGTATTGGAGCTTCAGCTTCAGTCCTTCCAATGAACATTCAGGGTTGATTTCTTGTTCATTTAAAACAATCCCAAAGACTGCAAAAATAAATATATAAATAAATAAATGGAATTCCTAGGAAGAAGAAGAATAAGAGAAAGTCTTAGTTTAGAGGAGTGAAAAGAAAGAGATTATGTTGCTACTTTGCAGCATATAATTTTATGACAAATTTTTATATTTTAATAGTCTAGATTTAATGTAGATTTTAGGTTTACATGAGCTTGCTATATCAATAACTACAGATATGCAGATGTACCACCCTTATGGCAGAAGGGAAGAAGAGCTAAAGAGCCTCTTGATGAAAGTGAAAGAGGAGAGTGAAAATGTTGGCTTAAAGCTCAACATTCAGAAAATGAAGATCATGTCATCTGGTCCCATCACTTCATTGCAAATAGATGGGGAAACAGTGGAAACAGTGTCAGACTTTATTTTTGGGGGGCTCCAAAAATCACTGCAGATGGTGATTGCAGCTATGAAATTAAAAGATGCTTACTCCTTGGAAGGAAGGTTATGACCAGCCTAGACAGCATACTGAAAAGCAGAGACATTACTTTGTCAACAAAAGTCCATCTAGTCAAGGCTATGGATTTTCCAGTGGTCATGTATGGATGTGAGAGTTGGATTACAAAGAAAGCTGAGCACTGAATCACTGATGCTTTTGAACTGTGGTGTTGGAGAAGACTCTTGAGAGTCCCTTGGACTTCAAGGAGATCCAACCAGTCCATCCTAAAGGAAACCAATCCTGCATATTAACTGGAAGGACTGATGCTGAAGCTGAAACTCCAATAGTTTGGCCACCTGATGTGAAGCACTGACCCATTTGAAAAGACCCTGATGTTGGGAAAGATTAAAGGCAAAGGGAGAAGGGGACGACAGAGGATGAGATGGTTGGATGGCATCACTGACTCAACGGACATGAATCTGAGTAAACTCCGGGAGTCAGCGATTGACAGGGAGGCCTGGCGTGCTGCATTCCATGGGGTCGCAAAGAGTCAGACACGACCTAGTGAATGAAGTGAACTAAAATGATTTATGGACATTTTGAAAAGAACGGAAAGCCATGCAGGGACAAGGGCACAGATATGAATGGTTTATTTCATCATAAACACAATATGATGACTTCCCTTGTGGCTTAGATGGTAGAGAATCTGCCTGCAATATGTGAGACCTGGGTTCATTCCCTGAGTTGGGAAGATCCCTTGTGGAAGAGAATGGCAACCCATTTCAGTATCCTTGCCAAGAGAATCCCATGTACAGAGAAGCCTGGGAAGCTACAGTCCATGGGATTTCAAAAAGTCAGACATGACTGAGCAACTAACAGACATGTAACACACACACAAACATAGTACATTGTAAGCACATTGTAAACATCCCAAATATTGATTCGGAGGGAAGGGGTTGAAGCATAACTTGAGAAAAGTTATAAAATGGAAAATTATACAGGAAATTAAATACACAAACTGATCCTTTAGTAACAATGTAACACATTGAAGTGAAAGTCTCTCAGTAGTGTCTGACTCTTTCAAACCCATAGACTGTAGCTTTCAAGACTCCTCTGCCTATGGAATTCTCCAGGCAAGAATCCTGGAGTGGGTAGCTGTTCCCTTCTCCAGGGGATCATCCCAACAAAAGGTCTGAACCTTGATCTCTCACACTGCAGGTAGATTCTTTACTGTCTAAGCCAGGAGGGAAGCTCCAGTATATTAAATTAAAAAAATTTTTTGAGTGATTTTGTACAATATTATCACACTTATGCAAAGATTTTTACTGTTCAAAAAGTCACTAATGATTTTTGTGCATATGCGTATATGTGACACGAAAGGGAAGATTATTACCATGGCTTCCCTGGTAGTTCAACTGAAAAAGAAACCGCCTGCAATGCAGGAGACCACAGTTCAATCCCTAGGTTGGGAAGATCCCCTGGAGAAGGGAACAGATACCCACTCCAGTATTGTGGTCTGGAGAAGTCTATGGACAGAGGAGCCTGGCAGGCTACAGTCCATGGGGTCACAAAGAGTTGAACAGGACTGAGTGACTTTCACTTTTCATATTTAGTAAAATAATTACAATGTGACCAGAACTGTGGAAGAATAAGTTTGATGATGATACAAAACAGACTGTACCACCAANGAGGAGCCTGGCAGGCTACAGTCCATGGGGTCACAAAGAGTTGAACAGGACTGAGTGACTTTCACTTTTCATATTTAGTAAAATAATTACAATGTGACCAGAACTGTGGAAGAATAAGTTTGATGATGATACAAAACAGACTGTACCACCAACAATACTGCAACATTTTTTTAACATTATTTACAAAAGTTACACTCAACATGTATCGAAGAGTTAACAACTGGTAAATATATTTTCCATGTCTGAGACATGTCCTAAAAAGTTTTATATGTCCCAACATTATACATGCTACTTTTTAACATTAGACTATTTTAAAGTATAAAATATGTATAAATGTATACTTACATTTAAAGTATTAGTAACAGCCATGAGGAAGTATTTTAATAGGCAGTGCTTACTAATAGGGTTTATCCCTGTAAATTCTTGCAAATGATAATCCATAAATTCTCACTACATTATTTGGTGAGTGAAATATGAACAGTGACCAGCTGCCATAAGGAAAAAAAAAAGTACTGTTTATGTTTGCTCATGAATTTTACTTGTTAACTGTTACTTTTATGGACACTATTCTTTGCACTTGCAGTATTTAATGTATGAGTATATTTCATACATGAAGAAGACAATCAACTCTCAACTCCTTTGGAAATGTTTTGTTTCTTGTGTGTATGTGTTTCATCTAACCCAACATGATACCGTTTTTGGTCCCGTTGTTTCTACAGCACACTTTTTTGACATTCAACATTCTGTTACTTCAAACATGATGAGGTTTTAATTTTTGTTTGCTTATGTAACCATTTTTCCCCCTCTTTCTTCATCTCCCATTCTCATGCTCTTTTTTTCTATCCATCTCCTTCTCATCTCCTCTTTCTCTATATCTATAAAAAGAGATAACTTCTTTGAATGCTAGAGACATTACTATCTCCAAAAGAAGCCTCTAAGCTTTCAGCTGCCAGTCCTTTCAAGTGTGCCAACACAGACGTGATGATTGAATAAGAATATATCAAGAACAGAAACAAGGAACAATACATAATTCTGGACAGGAAAGCATAAAGGGGAACCTAAACTGACTTATCAGTAGTTAAAGACACCTGATCTCTAACAATGAGTAAAGGAGAGGTAAGTCTTTGTTACCACTGTGCCCAGCCCCAAGTATGTAGACTTTTTGAATGTACAAAAGATAAGATTCAAGAATGCTTGGATTACAGCATTTGGAAAATAAGTTGAATTATCTATTTTTTAAAACTGCACTAAACTATTATTGAAAATTATAGCCTATTTTAACTGTTAACTTGAAAAGCTCATAAAATTACTTCTTTTTCTCCCCAATGAGAAAGAAAATGAAATAACAAATACAAAGATTTTTCTGCTTTTGCAGCTAATTTCTGTTCCCCGTGGACAAGCCATGCTAAACCAGACTACCTGTAGGTGATGAACAACCATTTGGTTTGTGATAGCACTGCCCAAGTATAGTTGAATAAATATTTGTGACATACAAAATGCTCAAAATTACAATTCATGACTGACTAAAGTGGACAGAAATGGAAATGTCTGCTGCCCTGGGATGCCAGGAAACACTCTCTGTACACATCTAGAATATAAGTGCAGAGCATATCGAACATCCATACATGCACTGTGGAGCAGAAGGAAAGTGATGTCTCCCATCTTCAACACTGCTCTCTGTTCTGTGAGTCTCAGTGTAGTCAGTAAGTTTTCTTATAGCCCTCATGGTGTGGGGAAACTGAAAGAGCATGGGCCGCAGAACTACTGAGAAAAATTTAAGAAACAAAATATACCATCAGTGAAAAGGATCTAATTTTAATTGTGCCATGTATGTCTTTGTGAAGGTTATGGAAAATACATACATGGGATAAGACCCTGATGAATAGTTGAATAGTATGTGAAAATCTGAGTTAGACTTCAGGCTCAAAAAAAAAAAAAATCATTTTTCTTGTCTCAGAATTTCACAGCTTTTATCTCAGCGAACAATTCCTGCATGCATTTGTG
>SJYX01020702.1:605890-626476 GCA_006410675.1 Oreotragus oreotragus
CTTAAAACAACATTCAGAAAACGAAGATCATGGCATCAGGTCCCATCACTTCATGGCAAATAGATGGGAAAACACTGGAAACAGTGGCTGACTTTATATTTCTGGGCTCCAAAATCACTGCAGATTGTGAATGCAGCTATGAAATTAAAAGATGCTTACTCCTTGGAAGGAGGGTTATGACAGCATATTAAAAAGCAGAGACACTACTTTGTTGACAAAGGTCCATCTAGTCAAGGCTATGGTTTTTCCAGTGGTCATGTATGGATGTGAGAGCTGGACTATAAAGAAAGCTGAGTGCCAAAGAATTGATGCTTTTGAACTGTGGTGTTGGAGAAGACTCTTGAGAGTCCCTTGGATTGCAAGGAGATACAACCAGCCCATCCTATAGGAGATCAGTCCTGGGTGTTCACTGGTAGGACTAATGTTGAAGCTGAAACTCCAATACTTTGGCCACCTGATACGAAGACCTGACTCATTTGAAAAACCCCGATGCTGGGAAAGATTAAGGGCAGGAGAAGAAGGGGGCAACAGAGGATGAGATGGTTGCATGGCATTGCTGACTCAGTGGACATGGGTTTGGGTGGACTCAGGGAGCTTGTGATGGACAGAGAGGCCTGGCGTGCTGTAGTTCATGGGGTCACAAAGAGTCTGACACAACCGAGCAACCGAGCTGAACTGAACTGAGTACAGCACTTTACAGCATCATCTCTTAGGATTTTAATAGCCCAGCTGGAATTCCATCACCTCCATTAGCTTTGTTCATAGTAGTGCTTCCTTACGCCCACTTGACTTCACATTCCAGGTGTCTGAGTCTAGGTGAGTGACTGTACCAACTGATCACCAACTCCCAGATCTCAAACTCATATCCACCAAGTCAGTGATGCCATCCAACCATTTCATCCTCTGTCATCCCCTTCTCCTGCCTTCAATCTTTCCCACAATCAGGGTATTTTCCAATGAGTCAGTTCTTCACATCAGGTGGCCAGAATATTGGAGTTTCAGCTTCAGCATCAGTCCTTCCAATGAATAGTCAGGATTGATTTCCTTTAAGACTGGTTGGACCTCCTTGCAGTCCAAGGGACTTTCAAGAGTTTTCTCCANGTCAGTTCTTCACATCAGGTGGCCAGAATATTGGAGTTTCAGCTTCAGCATCAGTCCTTCCAATGAATAGTCAGGATTGATTTCCTTTAAGACTGGTTGGACCTCCTTGCAGTCCAAGGGACTTTCAAGAGTTTTCTCCAACACCACAGTTCAAGAGCATCAGTTCTTCAGCGCTCAGCTTTCTTTACAATCCAACTCTCACATCCACACATGACCACTGGAGAAACGATAGCTTTGACAAGATGGACTTTTGACAGCAATGTAATATCTCTGCTTTTTAATATGCTATCGAGGTTGGTCAAAGGTTTTTTTCTAAGGAGCAAGCATCTTTTAATTTCATGGGTGCAGTCACCAACTGCAGTGATTTTGGGGCCCAAGTTTTCCTGGTCAGTAAGACCTCTTTTGTACAGACCTTCTGGGTATTCTTGCCACCACTTCTTATTCTATTCTCCTCTGTCTCTCTTAGATCCATACAATTTCTGCCCTTTTTCATATCCATCTTTGCATGAAATATTCCCTTAGTTTCTTCAGTTTTGTGGGAAGATCTCCAGTCTTTTCCATCTATTACTCTCCTCTATTTTTGTTTTTTGCATTCTTCATTGAAGAAAGCCTTCTTGTCTCCTTGCTCTTCTCTGGAACTTAGCATTCAGTTAGGTATATATTTCCCTTTCTCCCTTGCTTTTGTTGCCTCTTTTCTTTCCACAGCTTTGTAAAGCCTCCTCAGACAACCATTTTGCCTTCCTGAATTTCTTTTTCTTGGGAATGATCTTGATCACTGACTCCTGGACAGATTTATGAACCTCTGTCTGTAGTTCTTCAGGAATTCTGTCTACCAGATTTTTCAGCAAACTTTTTTACTCTCCTCTTTCACTTTCATCAAGAGGCTCTTTAGTTCTTCACTTTCGGCTATAAGTGTGATGTTATTTGCATATCTGAGATTATTGATATTTCTCCTTGTAATCTTGATCCCAGCTTGTGCTTTATCCAGTCCAGCATTTCTCATGATGTACTCTCCATATAAGTTAAATAAGCAGAGTGACAATATACAGCCTTGACATACGCCTTTCCCCAATTTGGAACCAGTCTATTTTTCCATGTACAGTTCTAACTGTTGCTCCTTAACCTGCATACAGATTTATCAGGTGGCAGGTCAGGTGNGTCCAGCATTTCTCATGATGTACTCTCCATATAAGTTAAATAAGCAGAGTGACAATATACAGCCTTGACATACGCCTTTCCCCAATTTGGAACCAGTCTATTTTTCCATGTACAGTTCTAACTGTTGCTCCTTAACCTGCATACAGATTTATCAGGTGGCAGGTCAGGTGGTCTGGTATTCACATCCCTTTAAGAATTTTCCAGAGTTTATTGTGGTCCACACAGTCAAAGGCTTCGGCACAGGCCATAAAACAGAAGTGGTTATTTTTCAGGAACTCTTTCTTTTTCTTTTTTTCTCTCTTGCTTTTTCTATGATCCTTCAGATGTTGGCAATTTGACTGCTGGTTCCTCTTCCTTTTCTAAATCCAGCTTGAACATCTGGAAGTTCATGGTTCATGTATTGTTGAAGGCTAGCTTGGAGAATTTTGACCATTATTTTGCTAGCATGTGAGATGAGTAAAATTGTGAAGTAGTTTGAGCATTCTTTGGCATTACTTTTTTTTGGGGATTGGAACAAAAACTGACATTTTCTGGTCTTGCAGCCACTGATGAGTTTTCCAAATTTGCTGGCATATTGAGTGTGGCACTTTCACAGCATCATCTTTTAGGATTTGAAATAGCTCAACTGGAATTCCATCACCTCCACTAGCTTTGTTTGTAGTGATGCTTCTTAAGGCCCACTTGATTTCACATTCCAGGATGTCTAGCTTTAGGTGAGTGATCACACCATCATGATTATCTGGGTCATGAATATCTTTTTTATACAGTTCTTTGTATTCTTGCCACCTGTTCTTAATATGCTCTGCTTCTGCTAGGTCCATACCAATTTCTGTCCTTTATTGAGCCCATCCTTGCATGAAACAGTCCCTTTGTATCTCTAATTTTCTTGTAGAGATCTCTAGTCTTTCACTTTCTATAATTTTCCTTTATTTCTTTACACTGATCACTGATCACCTCCACTAGCTTTGTTTGTAGTGATGCTTCTTAAGGCCCACTTGATTTCACATTCCAGGATGTCTAGCTTTAGGTGAGTGATCACACCATCATGATTATCTGGGTCATGAATATCTTTTTTATACAGTTCTTTGTATTCTTGCCACCTGTTCTTAATATGCTCTGCTTCTGCTAGGTCCATACCAATTTCTGTCCTTTATTGAGCCCATCCTTGCATGAAACAGTCCCTTTGTATCTCTAATTTTCTTGTAGAGATCTCTAGTCTTTCACTTTCTATAATTTTCCTTTATTTCTTTACACTGATCACTGAGAAAGGCTTTCTTATCTCTCCTTGCTATTCTTTGGAACTCTGCATTCACATGGTCATGTCTTTCCTTTTCCCTTTCACCTTTCATTTCTCTTCCTTTCACAGCTACTTGTAAGCCTCCTCAGACATCCATTTTGCTTATCTTTTTCTTGGGGATGGTCTTGATCACTGCCTCCTGTACAATGTTACAAACCTCCCTCCATAGTTCTTTAGGCACTCTATCAGATCTAATCCTTTGAATATATTTGACACTTCCACAGGGTAATCCTAAGAGATATGATTTAGGTCATACCTGAATGATCTAGTGGTTTTCCCCACTTTCTTCAAATCACAATTAGTCTACTGGGAATAAGTTGATTGACTCTTTAATCAAAGTGCTCAGAGAATAGAGTGGTAAAGTATTACTTTTCAAAGCTTTTGCATATTAAGTTTTAAAAACACAAATTGCAAACAGTAAGGTAATGAGAGTTATCTGAATAGATGCAAAGAAGAAACTGTGAAACATTAACAGTTTACAAATTTAAATATTGAAATTATAGACTTATGCTTTCAAATATCTTGAATTGTGGGAATATTTTTCTTAGGACATACCAATATTTAATTAAATTGTTCAGGTGATAAAACCTGCAATCTGACAGCATCTCAATTTGAATAAATATTTAAAATAATAATGGAAACACATTTTTTATGAAGTTAACCTTGTAAAAAGCATTTGTCAGAAATGTAATTCAATTACTAACAAAAAAGTACATGAAAATGACATTTTGGCTGGAGTACATATGAATTGCAATTAAAAATATTATATCCAAAGAAAACTTCAAAAATGAATTTGCTATAAACTTATAGAATGTGTATTTCTCAATCAAATACAATCAAAATATTATATTTAAAGGAAACTCAATTGAACTATTAGTTGAATCATGAAACTTTCAATATAATTAAAGAAACGTTATTAAATTATAGCCATGAAATCAAGATGCCAGTTCATATAATTTTTAAAAAATCTATAACAGTAGCTACTGTCACAAATACCAAATGTCTTGGGGGTTTAATGCAATAAAAGTTGATTTCTTACTGTGAAAAAAAATCTATAACAATGTTTTAATCTATATCTATACATTTATGTATACATTGATATCTAGCTAGGTAATTAATGAACTTAAGTATATGTGAAGAAAAATATCTATTATTTTTGGTATTCATAAAAACAAACATAAATGAATTTTTAGGGGTCAGAAAAGTTGGGAGATTAGGAATGACATATACACTATTGATGCCATGCATAAAATAGATAACTAATGAGAATCTACTATAGCGCAGGCAAGTCTATACACAGTGCTCTGTGGTGACCTAAATGGGAAGAAAATCCAAATAAAGGAGGAGCTCTATGTATATATACAGCTGGTTCACTTTGCTATACAGCATAAACTAACACACATTGTAAAGCAAATATACTACTATAAAAATTAACTAAACAAAGAAATTAAGAATATTTTATTTAATATACATGTATGTATGTTGTCTAAATTTTTAGAAAGATGAATTTTAAAAACATTTTAAACTAAATGCTTTTAAAGGGCCACTAATATAATAATATTGTCTCACTGAGGCACAGATCATTATTTTTTAAAAAATCACCTAATTTGGGTTTAATGTCTGCTTCTCCTCTGCAAGAAGTGGCCACCTTCACCTAATCTTGTTCCCAGCAACTAGAATAGTTTCCCTTCCATCACTAGGTCCTGCCTTTCCTGCTCAGTTATACAGATTATGCTATAGCACCCCACTCCAGTACTCTTGCCTGGAAATCCCATGGCTGGAGGAGGTTGGTGAGCTATAGTCCATGGGGTCTCTAAGAATCGGAAACGACTGAGCGACTTCACTTTGACTTTTCACTTTCATGCATTGGAGAAGGAAATGGCAACCCACTCCAGTGTTCTTGCCTGGAGAATCCCAGGGACAGCGGAGCCGGGTGGGCTGCCATCTATTGGGTCACACAGAGTCGGACATGACTGAAGCGATCTAGTAGTAGTGCCCACAAGGTCTATCCATGTATAATGAAGACATACATGCATCTACCATTTATCTNCATTGGAGAAGGAAATGGCAACCCACTCCAGTGTTCTTGCCTGGAGAATCCCAGGGACAGCGGAGCCGGGTGGGCTGCCATCTATTGGGTCACACAGAGTCGGACATGACTGAAGCGATCTAGTAGTAGTGCCCACAAGGTCTATCCATGTATAATGAAGACATACATGCATCTACCATTTATCTGATAGTGAATTTGGGAAGAACTATTAAAATTATAGGATGAGAAGAAACCAACTATATCACTGAAGCAAAAAATTTCGAGAAGCTTCACAAAATGTGGGATGTATGGTGCAACTGATTGTGAAACATTAGTTTTACTTATTTCTGACTTATATGTGTCTTTGGCTTCATCTTATAAGAATAGAAAGATATTTCTTCTAAAGTAAGTTTTTTTTTTCCCTAAAACATTAAATTCTTTACCAACAAACACATTTTTATTTGGATGTTAGATTGTATATATACTGTTCTTAGGATGAGACTAATGGGAAAGCAGAAACTGAGGAGTGAAAGCAAAAGTTAGATCAGAACAGAAATGCATTTACAGGTGAAAAGTGTTTTGAACACATTTGTCTATTGCCCAGTTTCAGATCCACATTAAATTTACCAGCATTTAGGGAAATGAAGTGAGAAGAGTAAGGTTTTCAGCTGCACCAGAATGAGGTCCCTCTTTGCTATGATTTGACAGAGGCATAAGTAAGATCTCAGAAGTCAATGGCCCCTCTGGAAGCACTTCAATATGACATGGTAGAAGTATGGAATAGAATGGTATGTTGTCCCCCAACAGCTGTGTCAGCATCACATAGGAGCTTCTAATAAACATATATTCTAGAGCTCATCAATATTTATTAAATCAGGAATTCTGGAAGTAGGTCCAGCAATCAGTATTTTTTTTAGTTTTATTTTTTTAATTAAAAATATTTTTAAATTTTATTGGAGTACAGTTGATTTACAATGTTGTGTTAGTTTCTGGTGTACAGCAAAGTGAATCATATATACATATACTCTTCTTTAAAAGATTCTTTTTATGTATACACCATTGCAGAGTATTGAGTAGTTTCCTGTGTTATGCAGCATGTTCTTATTAGTCATCTATTTTATATGTAAATCACTGCTGAAGGTGATTGCAGCCATGAAATTAAATGACACTCCTTGTAAGGAAAGTTATGACCAAACTAGACAGTATATTAAAAAGCAGAAACATTACTTTGCCAACAAAGGTCCTTCTAGTCAAGGTTATGGTTTTTCCAGTGGTCAAGTATGGATGTGAAATTTGGACTGTGAAGAAAGCCAAGCGCCGAAGAATTGATGCTTTTGACCTGTGGTGATGGAGAAGACTCTTGAGAGTCCCTTGGACTGCAAGGAGNCAGACTTTATTTTTTTGGGCTCCAGAATCACTGCAGATGGTGATTGCAACCATGAAATTAAAAGACGCTTACTCCTTGGAAGGAAAGTTACAACCAACCTAGATAGCATATTCAAAAGCAGAGACATTACTTTGCCAACAAAGGTCTGTCTAGTCAAGGCTATGGTTTTTCCAGTGGTCATGCAGGGATATGAGAGTTAGACTGTGAAGAAAGCTGAACACTAAAGAATTGATGCTTTTGAACTGTGGTATTGGAGAAGACTCTTGAGAGTCCCTTGGACTGCAAAGAGGTCCAACCAGTCCATTCTAAAGGAGATCAGTCCTGGGGGTTCATTGGAAGGACTGATGCTGAAGCTGAAACTCCCAATACTTTGGCCCCCTCATGCAAAGAGCTGACTCATTGGAAAGGACCCTGATGCTGGGAGGGATTGGGGGCAGGAGGAGAAGGGGATGACAGAGGATGAGATGGCTGGTCACATCACTCCAACTTGATGGACATGAGTCTGAGTGAACTCTGGGAGTTGGTGATGGACAGGGAGGCCTGGTGTGCCGCGATTCATGGGGTCGCAAAGAGTCAGACACGACTGAGTGACTGAACTGAACGAACTGAGTAGGAGAAACTTCCTTAAAATTATTTAGGTCTGGGAAATAGTGAGGGTCTTAGCATGGAGTGTTCGGGAAAGAAAAGCCAAGGACAAAGAAACCTCATCATTATGACTTAACAGACTCTGTTGAGTATTGATGTGTGTTGGAGGGTTGTGGGTTAGAATGAAATGGGAGCCCTAGCTAAAGGCAGAGATCAAGCTTGAAGAAAATAATTGAATTATGTTATCTCTCTAACCAGTTCTACTTTATAGGTGAATTCCCACATGACATGAGGTAGACACATTTAAAACTGCTTCTAAAAGTTCAAATGAGATTGTTCAATCCTGGTTCAGTTCAGTCACAGTCTATAAGAACCCTGCCTTTATCTGTGGCCAATTAGACAAAGGAAGATTTTTTCTAAAAGGCAGCATCTTGAATATTTTCTGTAACTGTAATATCAGGCATACTAATTCAATAGCTTAGATGTAATTTCAGATTGTAATAGCATTTTCATTTTTAATTAGACTAAAAGCTTTAGCTGCTGGTATGATTGAAGTATTTTTTCTGCCAAAGTCTTGGTGCGGTTTTGCATTATTTATAAAGTGCCACCAATTTTGCTTTTGTTTCCCACAACTGTACACAATTTGTCATTTTTTTCATCCTAAGGACTTAAAAAAAACTGAAAGAGATATTAGATAGATCAACTAGTTGTAGAATGATGTGATATTTTGAGGAACTAAACTGAAGAGGGTGGCTCAGGGCACATGTCTTTAATAGTTTTTAGACAAAACAGACCTGACTGAAAGTTGAAAAGTTGGTCTTCACTGATGAAAAGAAGGAATGATTCTTTGGCGGGATGATGGTAAGAAATGCTCAAAAATAAACTGAGGCATGTTCCTGTTTTTAAGAAGTTTACTTGAGCAAACATTTGTGTTGGGCAGAATCCCATCTAGCAGCTACAAAGGTGCTGCGAGGAGCTATACAAAATGAAAGATTTTTCCCATGTTGGTTATTGCAAGGTTACTTTTCTAATGGAAATAGCAAGGTCTATCAGGCAGATCACCTAACAGAAGCTATCGGGTGCTTCTTGACTGGCTGTGTTAAGATTCAGTGGCTTGTGAGAGCTGAGCTTATTTGGTGACACAAGGCTTAGCATAAGCAACTGCCTTTTCAACCTGCTGTATTATTTTTAATAGAGCAGGAAGGATGTTTCAGTGATATCCACCAGAACCTTCTGAAAGGATAGAAAGATTCTGTACTATTCAATGGGGTGGCAGCATGTAGCATTTGACACATGGTTAGCAACTGATGAAACAACACTTAAATTTTATTTAGTCCTGTCTCTTATACACATCTAGATGTGTATAAGAGACAGGTATATTGTCACCCTGCTAATTTAACTTATATGCAGAGTACATCATGAGAAACACTGGACTGGAAGAAGCACAAGCTGGAATCAAGATTGCTGGGAGAAATATCAATAATCTCAGATATGCAGATGACACCACCCTTCTGGCAGAAAGTGAAGAGGAGCTAAAAAGCCTCTTGATGAAAGTGAAAAAGAAGAGTGAAAAAGTTGACTTAAAACAACATTCAGAAAACGAAGATCATGGCATCAGGTCCCATCACTTCATGGCAAATAGATGGGAAAACACTGGAAACAGTGGCTGACTTTATATTTCTGGGCTCCAAAATCACTGCAGATTGTGAATGCAGCTATGAAATTAAAAGATGCTTACTCCTTGGAAGGAGGGTTATGACAGCATATTAAAAAGCAGAGACACTACTTTGTTGACAAAGGTCCATCTAGTCAAGGCTATGGTTTTTCCAGTGGTCATGTATGGATGTGAGAGCTGGACTATAAAGAAAGCTGAGTGCCAAAGAATTGATGCTTTTGAACTGTGGTGTTGGAGAAGACTCTTGAGAGTCCCTTGGATTGCAAGGAGATACAACCAGCCCATCCTATAGGAGATCAGTCCTGGGTGTTCACTGGTAGGACTAATGTTGAAGCTGAAACTCCAATACTTTGGCCACCTGATACGAAGACCTGACTCATTTGAAAAACCCCGATGCTGGGAAAGATTAAGGGCAGGAGAAGAAGGGGGCAACAGAGGATGAGATGGTTGCATGGCATTGCTGACTCAGTGGACATGGGTTTGGGTGGACTCAGGGAGCTTGTGATGGACAGAGAGGCCTGGCGTGCTGTAGTTCATGGGGTCACAAAGAGTCTGACACAACCGAGCAACCGAGCTGAACTGAACTGAGTACAGCACTTTACAGCATCATCTCTTAGGATTTTAATAGCCCAGCTGGAATTCCATCACCTCCATTAGCTTTGTTCATAGTAGTGCTTCCTTACGCCCACTTGACTTCACATTCCAGGTGTCTGAGTCTAGGTGAGTGACTGTACCAACTGATCACCAACTCCCAGATCTCAAACTCATATCCACCAAGTCAGTGATGCCATCCAACCATTTCATCCTCTGTCATCCCCTTCTCCTGCCTTCAATCTTTCCCACAATCAGGGTATTTTCCAATGAGTCAGTTCTTCACATCAGGTGGCCAGAATATTGGAGTTTCAGCTTCAGCATCAGTCCTTCCAATGAATAGTCAGGATTGATTTCCTTTAAGACTGGTTGGACCTCCTTGCAGTCCAAGGGACTTTCAAGAGTTTTCTCCAACACCACAGTTCAAGAGCATCAGTTCTTCAGCGCTCAGCTTTCTTTACAATCCAACTCTCACATCCACACATGACCACTGGAGAAACGATAGCTTTGACAAGATGGACTTTTGACAGCAATGTAATATCTCTGCTTTTTAATATGCTATCGAGGTTGGTCAAAGGTTTTTTTCTAAGGAGCAAGCATCTTTTAATTTCATGGGTGCAGTCACCAACTGCAGTGATTTTGGGGCCCAAGTTTTCCTGGTCAGTAAGACCTCTTTTGTACAGACCTTCTGGGTATTCTTGCCACCACTTCTTATTCTATTCTCCTCTGTCTCTCTTAGATCCATACAATTTCTGCCCTTTTTCATATCCATCTTTGCATGAAATATTCCCTTAGTTTCTTCAGTTTTGTGGGAAGATCTCCAGTCTTTTCCATCTATTACTCTCCTCTATTTTTGTTTTTTGCATTCTTCATTGAAGAAAGCCTTCTTGTCTCCTTGCTCTTCTCTGGAACTTAGCATTCAGTTAGGTATATATTTCCCTTTCTCCCTTGCTTTTGTTGCCTCTTTTCTTTCCACAGCTTTGTAAAGCCTCCTCAGACAACCATTTTGCCTTCCTGAATTTCTTTTTCTTGGGAATGATCTTGATCACTGACTCCTGGACAGATTTATGAACCTCTGTCTGTAGTTCTTCAGGAATTCTGTCTACCAGATTTTTCAGCAAACTTTTTTACTCTCCTCTTTCACTTTCATCAAGAGGCTCTTTAGTTCTTCACTTTCGGCTATAAGTGTGATGTTATTTGCATATCTGAGATTATTGATATTTCTCCTTGTAATCTTGATCCCAGCTTGTGCTTTATCCAGTCCAGCATTTCTCATGATGTACTCTCCATATAAGTTAAATAAGCAGAGTGACAATATACAGCCTTGACATACGCCTTTCCCCAATTTGGAACCAGTCTATTTTTCCATGTACAGTTCTAACTGTTGCTCCTTAACCTGCATACAGATTTATCAGGTGGCAGGTCAGGTGGTCTGGTATTCACATCCCTTTAAGAATTTTCCAGAGTTTATTGTGGTCCACACAGTCAAAGGCTTCGGCACAGGCCATAAAACAGAAGTGGTTATTTTTCAGGAACTCTTTCTTTTTCTTTTTTTCTCTCTTGCTTTTTCTATGATCCTTCAGATGTTGGCAATTTGACTGCTGGTTCCTCTTCCTTTTCTAAATCCAGCTTGAACATCTGGAAGTTCATGGTTCATGTATTGTTGAAGGCTAGCTTGGAGAATTTTGACCATTATTTTGCTAGCATGTGAGATGAGTGAAATTGTGAAGTAGTTTGAGCATTCTTTGGCATTACTTTTTTTTGGGGATTGGAACAAAAACTGACATTTTCTGGTCTTGCAGCCACTGATGAGTTTTCCAAATTTGCTGGCATATTGAGTGTGGCACTTTCACAGCATCATCTTTTAGGATTTGAAATAGCTCAACTGGAATTCCATCACCTCCACTAGCTTTGTTTGTAGTGATGCTTCTTAAGGCCCACTTGATTTCACATTCCAGGATGTCTAGCTTTAGGTGAGTGATCACACCATCATGATTATCTGGGTCATGAATATCTTTTTTATACAGTTCTTTGTATTCTTGCCACCTGTTCTTAATATGCTCTGCTTCTGCTAGGTCCATACCAATTTCTGTCCTTTATTGAGCCCATCCTTGCATGAAACAGTCCCTTTGTATCTCTAATTTTCTTGTAGAGATCTCTAGTCTTTCACTTTCTATAATTTTCCTTTATTTCTTTACACTGATCACTGAGAAAGGCTTTCTTATCTCTCCTTGCTATTCTTTGGAACTCTGCATTCACATGGTCATGTCTTTCCTTTTCCCTTTCACCTTTCATTTCTCTTCCTTTCACAGCTACTTGTAAGCCTCCTCAGACATCCATTTTGCTTATCTTTTTCTTGGGGATGGTCTTGATCACTGCCTCCTGTACAATGTTACAAACCTCCCTCCATAGTTCTTTAGGCACTCTATCAGATCTAATCCTTTGAATATATTTGACACTTCCACAGGGTAATCCTAAGAGATATGATTTAGGTCATACCTGAATGATCTAGTGGTTTTCCCCACTTTCTTCAAATCACAATTAGTCTACTGGGAATAAGTTGATTGACTCTTTAATCAAAGTGCTCAGAGAATAGAGTGGTAAAGTATTACTTTTCAAAGCTTTTGCATATTAAGTTTTAAAAACACAAATTGCAAACAGTAAGGTAATGAGAGTTATCTGAATAGATGCAAAGAAGAAACTGTGAAACATTAACAGTTTACAAATTTAAATATTGAAATTATAGACTTATGCTTTCAAATATCTTGAATTGTGGGAATATTTTTCTTAGGACATACCAATATTTAATTAAATTGTTCAGGTGATAAAACCTGCAATCTGACAGCATCTCAATTTGAATAAATATTTAAAATAATAATGGAAACACATTTTTTATGAAGTTAACCTTGTAAAAAGCATTTGTCAGAAATGTAATTCAATTACTAACAAAAAAGTACATGAAAATGACATTTTGGCTGGAGTACATATGAATTGCAATTAAAAATATTATATCCAAAGAAAACTTCAAAAATGAATTTGCTATAAACTTATAGAATGTGTATTTCTCAATCAAATACAATCAAAATATTATATTTAAAGGAAACTCAATTGAACTATTAGTTGAATCATGAAACTTTCAATATAATTAAAGAAACGTTATTAAATTATAGCCATGAAATCAAGATGCCAGTTCATATAATTTTTAAAAAATCTATAACAGTAGCTACTGTCACAAATACCAAATGTCTTGGGGGTTTAATGCAATAAAAGTTGATTTCTTACTGTGAAAAAAAATCTATAACAATGTTTTAATCTATATCTATACATTTATGTATACATTGATATCTAGCTAGGTAATTAATGAACTTAAGTATATGTGAAGAAAAATATCTATTATTTTTGGTATTCATAAAAACAAACATAAATGAATTTTTAGGGGTCAGAAAAGTTGGGAGATTAGGAATGACATATACACTATTGATGCCATGCATAAAATAGATAACTAATGAGAATCTACTATAGCGCAGGCAAGTCTATACACAGTGCTCTGTGGTGACCTAAATGGGAAGAAAATCCAAATAAAGGAGGAGCTCTATGTATATATACAGCTGGTTCACTTTGCTATACAGCATAAACTAACACACATTGTAAAGCAAATATACTACTATAAAAATTAACTAAACAAAGAAATTAAGAATATTTTATTTAATATACATGTATGTATGTTGTCTAAATTTTTAGAAAGATGAATTTTAAAAACATTTTAAACTAAATGCTTTTAAAGGGCCACTAATATAATAATATTGTCTCACTGAGGCACAGATCATTATTTTTTAAAAAATCACCTAATTTGGGTTTAATGTCTGCTTCTCCTCTGCAAGAAGTGGCCACCTTCACCTAATCTTGTTCCCCAGCAACTAGAATAGTTTCCCCTCCATCACTAGGTCCTGCCTTTCCTGCTCAGTTATACAGATTATGCTATAGCACCCCACTCCAGTACTCTTGCCTGGAAATCCCATGGCTGGAGGAGCTTGGTGAGCTATAGTCCATGGGGTCTCTAAGAATCGGAAACGACTGAGCGACTTCACTTTGACTTTTCACTTTCATGCATTGGAGAAGGAAATGGCAACCCACTCCAGTGTTCTTGCCTGGAGAATCCCAGGGACAGCGGAGCCGGGTGGGCTGCCATCTATTGGGTCACACAGAGTCGGACATGACTGAAGCGATCTAGTAGTAGTGCCCACAAGGTCTATCCATGTATAATGAAGACATACATGCATCTACCATTTATCTGATAGTGAATTTGGGAAGAACTATTAAAATTATAGGATGAGAAGAAACCAACTATATCACTGAAGCAAAAAATTTCGAGAAGCTTCACAAAATGTGGGATGTATGGTGCAACTGATTGTGAAACATTAGTTTTACTTATTTCTGACTTATATGTGTCTTTGGCTTCATCTTATAAGAATAGAAAGATATTTCTTCTAAAGTAAGTTTTTTTTTTCCCTAAAACATTAAATTCTTTACCAACAAACACATTTTTATTTGGATGTTAGATTGTATATATACTGTTCTTAGGATGAGACTAATGGGAAAGCAGAAACTGAGGAGTGAAAGCAAAAGTTAGATCAGAACAGAAATGCATTTACAGGTGAAAAGTGTTTTGAACACATTTGTCTATTGCCCAGTTTCAGATCCACATTAAATTTACCAGCATTTAGGGAAATGAAGTGAGAAGAGTAAGGTTTTCAGCTGCACCAGAATGAGGTCCCTCTTTGCTATGATTTGACAGAGGCATAAGTAAGATCTCAGAAGTCAATGGCCCCTCTGGAAGCACTTCAATATGACATGGTAGAAGTACGGAATAGAATGGTATGTTGTCCCCCAACAGCTGTGTCAGCATCACATAGGAGCTTCTAATAAACATATATTCTAGAGCTCATCAATATTTATTAAATCAGGAATTCTGGAAGTAGGTCCAGCAATCAGTATTTTTTTTAGTTTTATTTTTTTAATTAAAAATATTTTTAAATTTTATTGGAGTACAGTTGATTTACAATGTTGTGTTAGTTTCTGGTGTACAGCAAAGTGAATCATATATACATATACTCTTCTTTAAAAGATTCTTTTTATGTATACACCATTGCAGAGTATTGAGTAGTTTCCTGTGTTATGCAGCATGTTCTTATTAGTCATCTATTTTATATGTAAATCACTGCTGAAGGTGATTGCAGCCATGAAATTAAATGACACTCCTTGTAAGGAAAGTTATGACCAAACTAGACAGTATATTAAAAAGCAGAAACATTACTTTGCCAACAAAGGTCCTTCTAGTCAAGGTTATGGTTTTTCCAGTGGTCAAGTATGGATGTGAAATTTGGACTGTGAAGAAAGCCAAGCGCCGAAGAATTGATGCTTTTGACCTGTGGTGATGGAGAAGACTCTTGAGAGTCCCTTGGACTGCAAGGAGATCCAACCAGTCCTTTCTAAAGGAGATCAGTCCTGGGGGTTCTTTGGAAGGATTGATGCTAAAGCTGAAGCTCCAATACTTTGGCCACCTCATGTGAAGAGTTGACTCATTGGAAAAGACCCTGATGCTGGGAGGGATTGGGGGTAGCAGGAGAAGGGGACGACAGAGGATGAGATGGATGGATGGCATCACCGACTCGATGGACATGAGTTTGGGTGAATTCTGGGAGTTGGTGATGGACAGGGAGGCCTGGCGTGCTGCGATTCATGGGGTCGCAAAGAGTCAGACACAACTGAGCGACTGAACTGAACTGAACTGAGTATGTATATGTCAATCCCAATCTTGCAGTTTATCCTTCTCCCATTCTCTGGTAATTATAAGTTTATTTTCTACATCTGTGACTCCACTTTTGTTTTGTAACTAAGTTTATACATTACCATTTCTTTTTGATTCCACATATAAGCAATATCATATGATATTTGCCTTTCTTGGCGTGATTTTCTTCACTCAGTATGACAATCTCTAGGTCCATCCATGGGCTTCCCTGGTGGCTCAGACGGTAAAGTATCTGCCTGCTATGTGGGAGACCTGGGTTTGATTCCTGGGTCAGGAAGATCTCCTGGAGAAGGAAATGGCAATTCATGGCATAATTTCATTCTTTTTTATGACCAAGTAGTAGTCTACTTTGGCATGCCCTGGTGTCTCAGTATTTTGAGACAACACACGTGACGTCCCACACAGGAATCTGGCTGAGTAGGGCAGCTTATTTCTGATGGGACCTAAGTATCGGAGGCCATTACAGACTGAAACATGCCACAGAATTTGAAATAATATGATCTTGTCTTTTATCAGCTTGTGAAATTGTGAATTGTCATAACTTCCACCGAAAAGTTTGACCACATGAATCAAGAGTCTAAAGCATATTTATAATTACTGAGTCATCAATACCACTTATCAAAATTTATCCTAAGGAAACATTCACATCAGAATTTTATCTGGGACATGTATTGTCATTTATAATAATACAATTTATGAATTACATAACTATGTAACAACAGAATCTTGGCTAAAAAACAAAAAAGATACATTCACACAGTAGCATGATAAACATCATTAAAATTAAGTTCTAAAATAATTTTTTTTAATATATGGGATCATCCTTCATGCCATAATGCAAAAGGACTATTCAGTAACAAAATATCTACTGCAGGTTCAAAATTATACATATAAACGTGTAGAGAGACAAACTGATAATCATATGCTCTAAAAAGCTAGTGGTGGTTATTTTTAGAAAAATAAATCATGTTTCATTTTTATTTTTAGCCCTTAAAATATTTTATATTGAATTTTTGCTAAACTTACTTTCTGATAATTTAATTATTTTATCACTATCCTCATGTAATTTTTACTATTTTTATATTATCTTAGTTTATACAGTTAATTTCATTTCTGTACTCTTTTAATGCTTTTAGTCTTTAGCTAACTAGGTTTCAGTTATTTATCTTATTTGAAATTATATTTAAATTTGTTTTTAATCAAATATCTTACCAGAGACTGTTGAAGAAAGAATGAGGAGAATAAGCAAAGCAGCAATATAATAAATGATTCTAGAGAAAATTAAAATATATAATACAAATCATAAAAGGAGAATCAATATTTAGAATGCAAGAACTTTGAAATAATCATATTAGGGGAAAATGACAGCATTATAATCAAGTATATATCTTAAGAGAACTTGGTAAAATTGAATAAAAAAATGAATTTGAAAACTAAGAAAATATTTCAGGCAAGAAGATTCTTCCATCTTTTTTACATTTCAAGGATTAAAAAGGACTCCTGAAAAAAATATTTTCTGATAAATCCATATCAGGTCTGTTATTAATTTCTCCTCCATAGACTGTCAAAATAAAATGAATCAATGTTTACAAAGTGACTGAATGTGTGTTCATGAAGCAGCAGTGTATGTCTTATACATTTTTAAATCAGATTTTTGCATAGTGAAATAGTGAAATAACAACATGTATAGATCCTTGTTCTTATCTAGTGAAAGATATCCAGTCAGTCAAAAATCCTCCACTTCAGACACCTACCAGGATGAAAATTGTTTTATCTCCCATTCTCTTGTCATCCACCCAGCCCACAAATACCTATTCCACACCTGCTACATGTCAGGTGCATTTATTACTTAGGATGTAAGAGTGGATGAGATGAGCAAGATTCATGACCTGTTGATTCTCATATTCTGGGAGGAAGACAAGTTTAATAAATACAAATAAGTGGCTTAATAATTTTAAAAATTGTTGACTTGTATAACCTCTATTTTGCACTAGATCAAGATAATTTTAAGATTACCTTGATGTCACTCTTGTAATATCTAAATGGCACGAACACTTTAGCTTTGGATCCCTGGTATATTTGACCTGTCACTGATAATTACTAGCAGTGTGAGCCTGGGCAAGTTACTTAACTATTTATTTCGGTCCACCAATAATAGTAAATATCTCACGAGGCTGTTTCAAAAATTCTATCAGATAATGTATATAAATTGCTTTTATCAATGTCAAGAATATATATTTTGTTAATATTGCTATTTAAAGGCATCTCTAACATGACATGGTTAAAATTACTAATAATAAGATGAATAATACAAAATACATATCGATATTGACTGAAATGACAGTAACAACATAAAGCAACACTTTCATTTCCCTCCTGTTCATTTCATATCTTGGTTCAAGTGGAAAAGGAATAATTTTTCATTAACATGAACAGGCACGAGTATGTGGACTGAAGCAGCTGAGTCTAATATACTGCATATGATTTAGATAACTTACCCTGACCTGAATAAATATCATTCCTATGTGATCTGTATGCTCCAAAGAAAATGAAATGAAATGAAAGAGGGCTGAAAACTATCATTTTCACACATCTTGAATCACTGCTTTCCTATTATTATAAACATATTATAAACATAGAACTAGAAAATGCTACCAATCACAAAAGCTCAGATAAGGAACAAAGCCCAATGTCAATTACAATGATAGGGTCTGATTCTATTGTTGAAATGGAAGAGCTATGGAGATCTCAAAAAGATTCATCACCAAGTGTCAAAAATGATTACACAGATGTCAGGGAGGATCCATCACACAGAGGTTACAGAGTTTGGAGGTGGCTGGATGACAGAGTTTTCATAACTTGTATTTAGAGTCTTTCTAGTTCTGAAGATTGCTTAGAGAGTTGATGAATTCTTTAACCACAAAGGATTTTAAGGAGATAACTCCTGGGTTTGTTCATAAGAGAGATACAGATGCCTGTGCACGACATTCTAGAAAACAGATCAGTCAGGGAACATCCAATGTGAAATTGGCTTAAAGATAATGACAGCTCAGTTCTCCTGGAAAATGTGCTGAATGTATAGGGGCCACAGAGAGTCTAGGGGATGGAGTCCACACATGGGAAAATCCGGGGCCAGAAAAGGGGAGAGGGGCTCCCATGAAAGAAGGTCAGGGAGTAAAGGCTATAAACTGCCATGCTCAGAGAAAAGTTGTTAGATGTCATTGAGACCCGACATCCAAGATCAACTAAAACTGCATTCCCTGTACAATTTTGTGAAAGTGGCTTAACTTTCAAGATTTATGCATAGTCAATTATGAAAAATAACAGCACTTTATAGAAGAAACAAGTGAGTTGATGTATCATGACCATAGAATACAATGACTCCTGCAGTAAACTTTCAATAAGATATAGCTGTTATTATTCAATACTATAACTACTGCTATAATTATGATTACACGGGTGCCATGGTGGAAGTACTGTGGCTGACTTGCTTCCTCCATAGTGGTTAATGGACCGGTCTTGTAAAGTGGAAATGACATTCTGAGTCTTGAACACGGACAATAAATAGAAGTAATCTGCTAGTCCCTTATAAGACACCCTCATTTTAAATTCTGTGATCTGACAACTGTTATGTAAGCCCTTTTCAGAAGCGTACCTGGTAGAGGGCTAGCTCTTTACCTAAGCCTGCAGCACAGAGGTGGCCTGACAAGAAGTGAGGGGAGCAATTTCATTACAGAGGAGCTGGTATTTGACAAGCATCTGAAGTCCCAGCTTGGCTCTCAGTGAAGTCTAATCATTTCCTTGATTGCTTCCTAATAGCTCTGAGATGAAGCCCAGAGGGCTGTCGGCAGCTCCAGCACAGGACTTCTGAGCTGGCACACAGGTGACGATGGGCTCCGGCTCCCTCCCAGAAGGCCTGACACAGCAGTGGGGGCACCAGAGAGGAGGGGGCTGTAATGACTCACACTTCTTAAATGAAGACTCTGTCATCCCCACCTGATGTTTCAATGTTTTTGTTTTTTCCCCAATATAAAATATCCCCCTTTCTATTCTACTTATTTACTGGAAGTTTAACTTTCCTTTCTCAAAGAAATCTAACCTAACAGTGTTGTATTTCATACGTAGGGCACTGTGGAGAGAGATACCTAAGGTTTATACAGAATATTGAACAAGGACTCACATGCTCTGCAACAGTGTTAAGGACATGCTGCCCCTTTTTTTTTCCTAGAAAACACTTTTTTTCCTAGAAAACACGTTCTTGAACACTGACGGTTTGTCTTAGTTGAGGCTCTTGAGGAGCTTCTGGTAATGAAATCAACCACCTGCACATCAGTGTCAAGGATAATTGGAGACACATCAAGGCATTTAGGCACCTTTACTAGGTGAAACATCCCCAAAGTTGAAATACCACCTGGTCCTGAAATCACTTTCACTTCAAAAAGAGATATCTTGATCAAAGTTTACATTTTACTCAATGTATGAAATCTACATTTCTAACTGCAAAAAAAAAAAAAAATTAGCCAAGATATGCACCATCAACATTAATGAAAAGTGTTAGTCACTCAGTTGTGTCTGACTCTTTGTGATCCCATGGACTATAGACCATCAGGATCCTCTGTCCATGGAATTCTCCAGGCAAGAATACTGGTGTGGGTTGCCATTTCCTTCTCCAGGGAATCCTCCTGACTCACAGATTGAACCTGGGTCTCCTGCATTGCAGGTAGATTCCTTACCATTTGAGCCACCAGGGATGCATTAATAAGGTCACTCCAAATGGAATATTAAATGCCATAATTCACTTTTCTAACAATAAAAAAAAACTAATCACAGCAAAAAGAACATAATGGCATTATCCATTCTAATCTGCATATAGGAATTACACTTTTAGTTAACTATATCAATCACAGTCAATCTTCATCTGGTTTAATATAGGTCATCTCATGTGGCATAACCT
>SJYX01020702.1:628117-707356 GCA_006410675.1 Oreotragus oreotragus
CACCACCCTTATGGCAGAAAGTGAAGAACAACTAAAGAGCCTCTTGATGAAAGTGAAAGAGGAGAGTGAAAAAGTTGTCTTAAAGCTCAACATTTAGAAAATGAAGATTATGGCATCTGGTCCCATAACTTCATGGGAAATAGATGCGGAAACAGTGGAAACAGTGTCAGATTTTATTTTCCGGGGTTCCAAAATCACTGCAGATGGTGATTGCAGCCATGAAATTAAAAGATGTTTACTCCTTGGAAAGAAAGTTATGACCAACCTAGATAGTATATTGAAAAGCAGAGATATTACTTTGCCAACAAAGGTCCATTTAGTTAAGGCTATGGTTTTTCCAGTGGTCATGTATGGATGTGAAAGTTGGACTGAAGAAAGCTGAGTGCCGAAGAATTGATGCATTTGAACTGTGGTGTTAGAGAAGACTCTTGAGAGTCACTTGGACTGCAAGGAGATCCAAACAGTCCATTCTTTTTTTTTTTTTTTTTTAATTTCTATCAAGAACTATTGTTTTTTTTATTATTATTATTATTTTTGTATTTATTTACTTTTTTACACGAACTCCCAAACATGAACCCCCCTCCCACCTCCCACCCCACATCATCCCTGCAGATCAGCCCCATACACCAGCCCCAAGCATTCTGCATCCTGCATTGAACATAGACTGGAAACAGTCCATTCTGAAGGAGATCAGCCCTGGGATTTCTTTGGAAGGAATGATGCTAAAGCTAAAACTCCAGTGCTTTGGCCACCTCATGGGAAGAGTTGACTCATTGGAAAAGACCCTGATGCTGGAAGGGATTGGGGGTAGGAGAAGGGAACGACAGAGGATGAGATGGCTGGATGGCATCACCAACGATGAGTCTGAGTGAACTTTTGGGATTGTTGATAGACAAAGAGGCCTGGAATGCTGTGATTCATGGGGTCACAAAGAGTTGGACACGACTGAGCAACTAAACTGAACTGAAGTGATGGATTGAATGTGTTTTTGCAAAAATCCATTTATTTACACCCCTACCCTTCCCCCTTGAGGTGATGTTATTTGGAGATGGGACCTTTGAGTAGCAACTTCATGAATGGGATATCTGCTTTTAGAGACCAGAAAAAGTTCTTGTGCCTTGCACCTTGTGAGGGCACAGCAAGAAAACAGCTTTCTATGATCCAGGAGACTGAATCTACCATTGCCTTGATCTTTGACTTCCAGCCTCCATAACTACAAGAAATAAATTTCTGATGTTTTGTAAGCCACCCAGTTTACAGTATTCAGTTACAACAGCCTTAAGTGACAGAGACAAATGTAAAATTGAAAACATTTTAGAGGAAAATTTTGTAGCCAAAGTTCAATGAATCTGGTTTCAATTATGCAGATAGAGTTTCAAGGTGTTTCTCAGATTTCCAGTTGGTATTGTCAGGGACATTAGTATCGAGTTTAAGGTTGAGAATTCACTTAGAAGCTTTTTTCAAAACCTAATGGATTGTAACTTTTGTGAAAAATTCAAGTGAGCTTGTTGAATAGACTTGGGTATTCAATTCAAGAGCTCAAGGTAGGTCAGTAATTTAAATTGTTAGTCAATTGACATACAACTGATGCTTTGGAGGGAAAGTAAATTTTTGAGACTCAGTGGAGTAAAAAAGAGATCAAATTGAATTCTGAGGAGCTCCAATATTTAAAGGTGGGGGTACAAAAGTTGCTGTTAAAATATATCTTGAAAGCAGCTGACAACAGTGATGATCATCAATTGCATGTTTTTTTATAGACTCATTTGGAGGTCAATTTCATTGTAGCCCTGTCTTGCAATGTGATGACTTTTATTTAGGCAGCAGATTTTCAAAACAGAATCAAATTCATCCAACCTGCACCTGTTTAAAAAAGAATTCTGTTTTCTGAATTTCCAGACTCCTGAATGTGGAAGTTATAACGAAGAAAGAAAATGACAGTTAAAGAATCTAAAGATGCTTCTTTATAAGTCACTGTAGTTTCTAAAAGAGTGCAGAACACCATGATTCAATGGCTTATTGTGGCATCTGTTGGAAATTGTCCATAAGTTCTGCAGAATTCTTGTCAGGACTTTTTCTCATTTGGTTCCTTCTGCAATTAAAGAAGCAAACTCCTGCTGAAAAATAATGAGTATATGAACTTTTCCTTTTTCTGTGTTACTGAAATAAGATGACCAAGAAAATCTCACCTGAGGATTTTTTTTTTTTTTAACTTTCATAATATTTTAAATGAACCAGTTGTTCGGTCTCTCAGCCGTGGCCAACTCTGTGACCCCATGGACTGCAGTACACTAGGCTCTCCTATTCTTCACTATCTCCCAAAGTTTGCTCAAACTCATTTCCAAAATGTATTTTTTATTAAAGATGGATAGTTTCAACAGAACATAGTATATTTGTAAAGATAGGAGGGTTTCTCAGCCTGCATATTATTGCCATTTGGCTCCATCCTGGGTTGGGAAGGTCCCCTGGAGCAGAAAAAGGCAACCCACTTCAGTATTCTTGCCTGGAAAATTCTATGGATAGAGGAGCATGGTGGACTGCTGTCCATGGGCACACAAAGAGTCTGACACGACTACGCACAGGCACGGTGCATACACGCTCAACAGCATTCCTGGCCTCCCCACCAGATGCCAGGAGCATTCCCCTCTGCTTAGTTCTGATATCACACCTATTTGCAGATGTTTCCAAACCTCCACTTGGGGAACAAAATCTCCCCTAGTTTGGAACCAATGCTATGTGGAATAATGATGAAATTGTCACTAATATACTTCTCAGTCCAGCCTGACATATACCACTGTCTTCAATTTGAATTCCCCATATTTCTTTCAGCTTCTTACTCTTTTCCACAAATTAGAGGAAATCAGCTTCTCGAATTCTGCATCTTTATTACTCTAATTTTATCCATAGTTATTTTGGATTTTTCTTTGCATTGTTGTTCAGTTTCAAACATGCTTTCTAGTTGTGTGTGTTGTTATAATTTATATTGAACCACATTAAATGTTCTTTCTGTAACTTGCTATCTTCCACTAATATTATTTTCCTGAAATTTAACTATGTGTTGTGTGGCCAAAGTTCATTGACTTGTATTTCTGCATAGTTTGTACTGTATGAACAAGTTATAACTTATCTGTTCATTTTATGATGAACACTTGGCTTGTGTCTAGCTTCTGGGTATTAAAAGCAATTTTGTTCCTAGGAACAATTTTGTTCTTAAAATCTTGATAAATATTTGGAAGTTTCTCTAGAAAAGTGGTTTTCAACTGGGGAAAAGTTTATCATTAAGGGGACTTTTGGCACTATTGAGAGACATCCCATAGCTACCATCTGGAAAGTATTACTGGCATCTAGTATGTAAATGACAGGGGTGCTTCTAAATGCTCTTCAATGCACAGGACAACCACGTAACCAACAAAAAATTTTCCAGCCCAAAATAACAACAAAATGCCACTATTGAGGATCCCTATCCTATGTCCTATGCCTAGAGGTTGACTAGTTGAGTTATCAGATGCATACCTTTGTACTTCAATGGAAATATATATTGGCCTCAAAGTGGTTATTCATACTTTCACCAATGTGAAAAGAAGTGAATAAGATTTATACTTCATTTAACAATATTATGTGTCTACTCTTATCAATTTCATGATATAAATCAGCATTTCTTTGTAGTTTTTACTTCATAAAGACTGATAAAACTTATATTTTGTTGTCAGTAAAATTCATGACTATGTTTGATTTCCATTATATTAGTTGCTTCTTAATTGTATGTAAGTGCTATTTCCACATGTTGGATACTAATATTTTCTGCTTTATATTTGTCATCTCCCAGTTTGGGTCTTACCTATTCCCTTTCATTATGATGTTTTTTAATGATCAGTGGTACTTAATTTTGTGGAACTAAACTTACTCTTCACCTTCTTTATATTTCTACTGTTGGGGTCTTATTTAATAAATCTCTTGCCTTAAGGGCAAGTGATGTTCTCTTATATCACTAGCTTGTATTTTTACCTGTGTCTAATCTTCTGTGAATTGATTTTATATATTGCATGTGATAAAATTCTGATTTAATTCATTTTTCATACTGAGAACACGTTGATTCAACCGATTATTTCCTAAAGGTTCTTGTTCTGTCTCAAAATACAACACTATCCTCATTGTAAATAATTTTTTTTTTTTTAATTTTCACTGCTTTCTCTGAGGCTCATTTTTCTGTCCCAATGACTTGTTTACTTAAGTCAGCAAACTTCCCTGGTGGATCAGACTGTAAAGCATCTGCCTGCAATGTGGGAGAGTTGGGTGTTCGATTCCTGGGTCGGGAAGATCCCCTGGAGAAGGAAGTGGCAATCCACTCCAGCACTCTTGCCTGGAAAATCCCGTGGGAGAAGGAGCCTGATAGGCTACAATCCATGGAGTCGCAAAGAGTCGAACACAACTGAGTGACTTCACTTCACTTTCACAGCAAATAACATTCTGTTTTTATATCTAGAACCACTGTAATTACATAATGAGGCATTTTTCCTACTTTTTTTTTCAGCTTCAAGACCCAGTTTTCTTTTCAAAGCTTTCGATCCTATAATACTTAGAAGCAGTTCATCGATTCCCAGTCTCCCAAAAAGTCTTTTGTGATTTTGATTAGAATTGTATTAAATTTACTAATTAATTTTAAAAATACTACATTTTAAAATGTTAAAACCTCAATGTTTTATCTGTCCACTCAAAACTGTTCATGGCTCTCTGTTTCCTTCTGAATAAAAGTCCGATCACTGATGCTAGGAAGACTGCGCATGCCTGGCTCCTGTCGCTTCTCCTTGCTCCCCCGTATAAGGGAACCTGTCCTCCTAGCTCTTCCCAGGATGGTGCTAGTTCCAGTTCAGGTCAGGGCCCCTTTGGTTTCTGTGTGGCACACTCTTTTATCCAGATCACTTCATTTCTTTTTCCCTCAGTCTTTTCATATATTTGTTCAAATATTATTGTTAATTTAGTTATCTCCTATTTAAAATTCCCTCCATGCTCCATAACACTCCTGATCCTCTCACCTCCCTCTATTACTGGTTTTTTGTTGATGCTATGTTTTCTTTTTTTTTTGCTCAATCTATTGCAGTTAATGTCCTTTAACAAATGTGCTTTTATCATTTAAGTAACTATATTATATAGGTCCCATGAAAGCTGCTGTCCTATTTTGTTCACTATATACTTGGTATTATAAATATTTTTTGACTTAGTGACTGAGTTAGTATATTTATTACTAATGATATTTAAATATATATGTATACTTTTTTTTTTCATTTTTGCTAAGTAAATCAAAGACAACATATGTCCTCTTATGTACTGTCTTAGAAGAATCCTACAGTTTGCAATTTGGAATGTGCAGAAGCTAAAGCAAACCACCACATTCCTACAGCTGATAATAAGTCACTGATCTATGCTATTCACTATCTATCAAGTGAAAATGACTACCAAGCAATTCTGTAGTATAATCTTACGTGAAATTTCAGATTAGAAATTATTCTTAGGAAGTATGTGCTCAAAATAAAAGAGGAAAATGAAAAGTTATTAATTTTCCTTACCTGTTATATCATAAAATTTCTATTTATTAGAACTTTCATGGATCCCAAATAACACATTAAGATCTTTTTCAGAAACTTTTCAATGAAACACTTATTTAATTAGCTAACAGAATGCATTTTTAATTAGAAATTCAGTAATTGAAGTTCACATGAATATTAAAATTCGCTTCTGCTTATCTCTGTTTCTCCTGAAATCTTTGTGTTAAGTTCTCTTTTGAAATAACATTGACTGCTATTGAAGTTAGTAAGCACAGAGCCCTGTGTTAAGTCTCACAAATAAAGGGAGAATAACTCAGACAGTTGATAGTGAAATGAATTAAAGATATAATTTATTATCTAACTTGTGTGGTTTATGCACTGACAATGACATAGACAATGAGATAGATTTACTAAAAGCAAAACTAAAAGTATGATATTTCTTTTAGTTATCCTCAAACAAGCAATGTTTATTTCAGTTTATTCAAGAAAGAAGGCTCATCCTGTTACTCTTAAAAAATCTCATTGTAATTTACAAGGTCCACAGACCAGAGGTCAAAATAAAACCAAATTCAATAAAAACACCAAGTGATCTGGTCATTACAATTGGCAATTAGAACAGAAAACAAAGTTATTTTGAGTTTATCCTAAAATTCTGGTATTCCGCTTTTAAAGAAGACCTACATAAGGTATGGTAGGTATTCTTTCTGAGAACTGGTGCAGAGAAAAATAGGTGAAAATATGCATTGAAAAATAATTCTTTCATTATTGGAAACTAAATTTAAGATCAGGAAGACCACAGTATTTTACAATGCTAAATTATTCACGCAGATCTATGTTAAGACTATGTGAGCTAAACTAGATGCTTTTAGCTTAATGGTAGTAAAAAAAAAAAAAAAAAGCCTTTGCCTTCCTTGATGCACTGAGTTTCCTTCTTGACAAAATGAGACACATGAAATCCATAAAACTGTGTGTGTGTGAGTGTGCATGTGCACATGCGTGCTTAACTTTCACAATACCCAAAATGTAATTCTGGCCTCAAATTTAAGAAACAACATTCTGCTTGTTTCTGCCTGCATGACTTTACTCCTTAGTTTTTATTATTATTTTTTGACCAGGGGATATAATATAATGGATTTGCTTTGCTAGAAACAACTTTTTTCATTTGATGGGTTACACAGTTCCAATAACGATTTGGGGAAATTTCTTACTCTTAGGAGAAAGTGTTAGGTGCCCAGTCATGCGTGCCAGGCTTCTCTGTCCATGGAAGTTTCCAGGCAAGAATACTTGAATGGGTAGCCATTCCCATCTCCAGGGGATCTTCCTGACCCAGAAATCAAACCTGGCCTCCCACATTGCAGGCAGATTCTTTACAGTCCAAGTCACCAGGGAGGCCCTTAGCGTCTAACATTAAATACAGCAATGAGCCCTGAAAAACTTAACTGTTATGGCAAAACCAACCACATTTTGCAGTGACCTTTTCCAGTTTAGTTAATGTTTAATATCTCTACCTCACATTTTTTTAAATGTATATTTATTCAGGGTTAACTTTTATTTACTTATTACAGAAATATGCTGGGAGCTGTGATAAGAGAGATAAACACGGCACCACCCATACTTTTAAGGAATTGTAGCCAATAATAAAAAATGTGTGATTTTCTAGAATCGGCCTCAGAGGAGATCAAGATGTTGGAGCATGGTCTTTTAGTGTCTAAAATTTTTACAAAAATATTTTAATAATTCTTGTAACCTAATGTGATACATTATTTTCAAAGCAGGTGTGGTGCTTATTTGTTTATTATAAAGAGTAAAGTGAAAGAAGTGCAAAATTTAATTAAAAAACTGCTGGTAAAATATACCCAACATTGCCTATTATCATTGTAATGTTATAACTGCTGTCAGTGGAAATTACTCAAGAAATATATACCAAGATTTTGTTTGTTATCTAAGAGCCATCTTGTGACGAGATCAGCTCACCTTGCAAGGGTTCATCTCTTTCATTTCTCTTGAACACCCCACAGTCCAGCCAGGTGATGGCCATTCACACTGCTCCTTCCACCAATGTCCTTTATCTTTAAAGCCAGGTGTCTTCTATTCCACAATTATTATTGGTTTTTCCCAACTGGAAATAAAACTTATGCCTCTGAAATTTCATAGGACTTTGTGTGTATCTCAGATTTGTTAGGCTTTGTAAGTTATTGGAACATGTGAACAACCTAAAATACTAGTGTGATAAAAGTGTTTCCTTTTTTCACAGTTGTCAATGGCCTTCTCTTCCCACATGATAATCTAAGCTCTTCTTTGTTTATCATATATGATCCATATTCTAGCCCTAATCTGCCTAATAAATCCTATCACTTCACTCACAATTTTCATTTTTTCAATGATGAACATCTTGACTACCTCCCACTTATGCCACACTGAATTATATCTCATTTTATGTAAGATGCCCCAACTCTGAACATTACCTTTGGAAGAATAAATTGGATCCTAAAACTCTGGGGTGAGAACAAAGACTTATAACTCAAGACAGGGTTACAATCAAATCTTTGTTTTCCCTATGCATGTGAGCCCTGTGGCAGCTCATTGTATTAAACAAAACTGCATTTTCCATAATTTGCCAAAGACTAAAGTTAGACACCTAATTCCACAAGTGAATTATTCTCCAGCGCCTGCAACAAACTGTGAAATGAAGTGTAAAATTGGATAAACTTTCAAGTCCCTTGCACCTCTCAATATTCTAGGTCCTTAGCTATTTTCCACATTGTAATGAATACAAGAACGTTCTTAGAGTAGATGTCTGAAGTGTGGTGATTAGGGTGGAGGGAAAAGAAAAGAACTCTATGACATTTAAGGCACTGTAATTGCTAATGTCATCTATTTAAAATATGATTATGCCTAGGCATTCACTCTGTACAATCCAGTGTGCCAGGGAGCAATCAGGAGAAAAGTAGAATTGATCTTTACCTGGTGGTGCTTGGGTCTATTTGAGGAGCATCAGACTTCCATTCAGCCTGTCAGAATGCAGGGTTTCTGGATTATAATAAGCATATACTCACTGTTCCAAAGCCTGAGCAACTGCCACCGCATTAAGCTCTACAGGAGAAAATGAAAATTCCAAATTAAAAATATCTTCTCTGTGTCCTCAATTGACCCCAGATAAATAAGGAAGGAAACAAAGTTTAGTGTAGGAAGCCAGTGTGCTGATGAATTCAAAGGAAATATTTAACATTTAAAAGTTAAGATTTCTCTTGGGATTAACACATACACATTGGGTGGCGGTGATTTAGTAGCTAAATGGTGTCTAACTCTTTGTGACCCCATGGACAGTAACCTGCCAGGCACCTCTTTCCATGGAATTTCCCAGGCAAGAATGCTGGAATAGGTTGCCATTTTATTCTCCAAGGGATCTTCCTGACTCAGCAATTGAACCCGCGTGTCCTGCTTGGCAGCCAGATTCTTAAACTCTGAGCCACCTGGGAAGCCATTATATACACACTATTTTATATAAAATGAGTGCAAAAGAAGGACCTATTGTATAGCACAGGGAACAATATTCAATATCTTATAATTTATAATGTGAAATAATCTGAAAAGTAATCTGAATCACTTTGCTGTACATTACTAATAACATTGTAAACTATGTTGCTGTTGTTCAGTGGCTAAGTCATGTTCAACTCTTTGAGACCCCATGGACTGCAGCATGCTAGGCTTCTTTGTCCTTCACTATTTCCCAGAATTTGCTCAAATTCTCATCCATTGAGTTGGTGATACTATCAAGGTAATGAAAGTATTTGTACTAATGACATGAAATAACTTCCTAAACTCACATTATTAGGAGCAGAGAAGATGATGCCTTCGTCTCTTGCTTAGAGATTCCATCAAGCATCCACATTTTCTTTATTCAAGAAGCAATATCTCCAAGTGTTTCCTAAGGAAGGGCTCACAGGATGAGTGTTGAGAGTGTCTTGGAGTGAGGAAGATGCCAAGCAAATATCAAGGTTCTATCAGAGCTTGTTGCCACCAGAGAATTATAAAAGTGTCTCACAACTTAAGGAAAGAGAGTGGAAATTCACATCCACACACAAGTCTAGCATTTATTAAAGGCTGGGACCATGAGGCGGGGAGTGGAGGAGGTAAGCTCTGAGGCACTTCTGGCTTTTACTTATATGAACTGCAAAGTCTTTTCAGGAGCCCTCAGACCAGCCTCCACTTGGTCTGTATGGACAGACTAAGATAAGCAAAATCCCCCAAAGCAGGAGGAGCTTATAGAACAGTCAAAATGACCCCAGAGAGAGTGGGTAGGTCACTGACAATATTGCCACACACATCCCAGGCACAGACCATGTAATGCACCTGACAGGCATTCAATAAAAGTTTATAGAATATATGAATAAACATAAGGTCTACAATTTATGTTGGATAAAGTGTCTGTTATGGTTAATTTCATGTGTCAGTTTGGTTAAACATTATTCTGGATGTTTCTGTGAGGTTGTGTGTGTGTGTGTGTGTGTGTAAGATTAACATTTAAATGGGTAGACTCAGAAAGCAAAACAACCTCCTTGAAGAAGGTGGGCCTCATCCAATCAGTTGAAGTCCTTAATAGAACAAAAAGACTAACCCTTGCCTATGGAAGAGAGAATTATTTTCTGATTGACTGCCTTTCAACTAGAATATCGACTTTTTCCCTGTCTTTGTACTCAAACTGAAACACTGTTCTTCCTGTGAGTTGAGTCAGGCAGCCTTTGGAAAGAGCTACAATCCTAAAATCTCCAACTGGCTGACTCACTCAGCAGAGCTTGGAAATTGTCAGTGTTATTAGACTCCTTACAGCCAAGTAGGTGGCCACTTTTGAGTAAATTTCTGATCAAAGCAAGAGGTGGACCCTCCAAAGTTTTACTTTGATGGGACGAAAGGGTAGTCTTCTTAACCATTACCCATGTTAGTGATCAGAAAAGAGCAAATCCTCTAAGCAGAAAAAATAACATTAGTGCCCAGAGGTCTTTTGATTTATCACCCAACCCTGAGAAGAAAAAAGAAATTGAATGTGTATTAGGAAGGACACAGTTTAGATAGTTCTTGTGAAAATTCGTATGGGGGTGAAGACAGAAGGCAGGGTGATGGCTGTGAAGAAGTTCAGTTATTGGATCAATGTACACAGTAGCAGCAAGAGTCTTAGAGAGTCTCAGAGAAGGGACAAAAAGGCACTCCTGGATGCATACACATTGATGCTGGCAGTGGTTCTGTCCCTGGTGCAGTGGCATGTAGAAATAAGCTACCACATTTCTTGATTAACTGAGGAACAGCAATATATATTGAAAATTCTACACTTGTGTGTGTGAGTGAGTGTGTGTGTGTGTGTGTGCAATCATATGTAGATATTGGGAGTCAGCTACCCTCCCATGTGGTTCTTATCCTCTCTTCCCCTTTGCTATGGGATCTGAAATAGCTGCTGTGATGCTGAGGGCAGGTGCAGGAAGTCAGCGGCTTCATTTAACTACATGCAGCTTAAAAGAGGCTATGAGTTGTTCCTCAGGGTGCCATCCTGTCTACTAGCCAAACTCTGCTCAAAGTTCTACCATTGACCACAGGGACACAACTGGGTGGAACTAAACACTGACAATCTCCACAAAGACTTGCCAGCCCTGCACACTGTGGACAAGACAATGTCTCATAACTCCTACAACCTGGACAGACATCCTTAGACACTAGGACTTTTCAGTGTCTCCAGCAAGCTCCTCTATTTCCACTGGAGATCAACACATTTACAAACCAGTTCCGGACGTTCCTTTTGAGGAATTCTATGCTGCCAGAAGGTGAATGCTTTTTGGGTCAATCATGCTGACGNCTGGACAGACATCCTTAGACACTAGGACTTTTCAATGTCTCCAGCAAGCTCCTCTATTTCCACTGGAGATCAACACATTTACAAACCAGTTCCGGACGTTCCTTTTGAGGAATTCTATGCTGCCAGAAGGTGAATGCTTTTTGGGTCAATCATGCTGACGCTCCCAGCCCAGTCTTCCTTCCTGAAACATAGGTATCACTTTATCCATTCTATTATGAATGAATCGATCCATGGTCAATTCTGTACTCTGCCATTTTGAGCTAGAGAGCTGGAGGGAAAGAACTGTACACAACTCTAGATGGTGTTCCTGATCCTCTGTTGGGGCTCTATCAAACATCTTAAAAGTCTCAGAAAGTAAATTTGTAAGCATGGTCCAGACCAAGAGGCCAAAATCTCTGATAGTTCTATCTCTGAAATCCTGACATATAACCCATTACAGCAGGGTAAGTTATCCTACAGAAAATCTTCTACATATCTAAATCATCAAGTAAAACAAATTCTAAAGCTCAACTGCAAATTAAAAAAATAATATTTTGATACTTTTCAAAGAAATAATTCTATGGCCTTGGTAACTGAGCTAACTTAATTAACAAATCATACTCGTTAAAAAATAAAAATTTAGTATATTCCTTCCAAAATTTCCCCAAATGGTCAAAAGTGAGTTCTTAGTCCTCAGGGTATTTCTGTGTGGGATATTTAAAGATTTAAACTCACTTTTTTTCAATGTATTCCAGTAACTGGGATATCATTATTAAGGTCTCTCTAATGAACAAAATCACATAAAAATGGTAATACTTTAATGTAGACAAAAAGAGTCACTGCTTCCTGATCTAACACCTTATGGTTGAAGTGTCATTCTATAGAAAGACTTTATTGTTTTAACTTATTAATCTTTAATTGAAGCATAATTGATTTACAGTATGTGTTGGTTCCTGTTAAACATCAACATGAATCAGCCGTAGGTATACATGTGTGCCCTCCTTCTTGAACATCCCTCCCTACTTCCTCCCCATCCTATCCCTCTAGGTTGTTATGTACAGATCCCTTGAAGGTGAAAGTGAAAGTCATTCAGTTGTTCAGCTGTTTGCAACCCCATAGACTATACAGTCCATGAAATTCTCCAGGCCAGAATATTGGGTGAGTAACCTCTCCCTTCTCCAGGGGATCTTCTGAACCTAGGGATCAAACCCAGGTCTCCTGTATTCTTGTGAATTCAGGTGGTTTCTTTACCAGCTGAGCCAAAAGGGAAGCCCTTAGTTTTTAATAAAATAAATTACAAAGCCAGTAGAAAACAGAAGGTAGCTTCCATAGGTTTGTCATCTTTCTTATTTTGTCATGAATATTTTAATATGTAGAGAGTTGGTTGATTAAATAAAGACGATGCTTCTTTGTAGTAGAAGGATGCAAACAGTGCTAGTGCTGAGTAAGTGCTTCCTGTCAGATCCTGGTCTAAGTGTTTTACCTGTAAACTCCGAGAACTTTTTAAAAGTTGTGCTATTATTATTTAATTGACTGCAAACTACCCTGAAATGTCCTAAACAGATGTCCTAAGTCACCTCCTCTGTCCATGGGATATCCCAGGCAAGAATAGTGGAGTAGATTGCCACTTCCTTCTCCAGGGGATCTTCTCAACCCAGGGACTGAACCTGAGCCTCTTATTTCTCCTGCTTTGGCAGGTGAGTTCTTTACCACTAGTGCCACCTGGGAAGCCCTTTAAATAGACACCAGGGTATAAAGAAGAGAGGTCACTACTTGAGGTCACACTTATAAGGTTGGAAAATTGATGGAAATGACCACACTCAGAGTGTGGCTAACATAAGTAACTCAGCTTTTCTTGCTTGATCAACACCAGAGGTGTCATCAGTTAATATACTGTACACTGTCAGAACAGGATTTCTGTGGTCTTCAACATGATGAATGTTTGAAAGTGTGGCATCATACCTAAAGTTAATGACACTCAATATGAGAACTGGCTACAATATTCCCGTTTCTTCCCTGAATAGAGTATAGAAACTTAATGAGCCTTAATACTTGCTCCTTTAGTTTTGCACTATTTTGATTACAGTTCTTCGGAGAAGTATAGCCAGTAGGACAATAGAATACAAATACAGGATATTCATAGATGGATGGAGAGAGAGAGACAGAGAGATTTTAGGAAATTTTCTTATGTCATTGAGGAGGCTTAGACAGAAGTGCCTGATAGGCTGCAGTCCATGGGGTCTCGAATAGTCGGACTGAGTGACTTCACTTGCACTTTTCACTTTCATGCATTGGAGAAGGAAATGGCAACCCACTCTAGTCTTCTTGCCTGGAGAATCCCAGGAACAGGGGAGCCTGGTGGGCTGCCATGTATGGGGTCACACACAGTCGGACACAACTGTAGCAACTCAGAAGCAGTAGCAGCAAGCCCAAAATCTGATGCTGTAATCTATGAGGCTGGAGATTCAGGAAAGAATTATAGTTTGAGTTCAAATGAAGTCTGGTTGGTGGTTTAGTCACTAAGTTGTGTCCAGCTCTTGTGAGCCCATGGCCTGTCAGCCTCCTCTGTCCATGGGATTCTCCAAGCAAGAATACTGGAGTAGGTTGCCATTTCCTTCTTCAAAAGGAAGTCTATTGGCAGAAATTTTTCTTGCTCAGGGGATGTCAGTCTTTGTTCTAGTCAGAGCTTCAGCTGGTTGGATGAGGCCCACCACATTATGAGGATAATATACTTTACTCAAAGTTCACATATTCAAATTTTACTTTCATCCAAAACACATTAAAAAATAAAAAACATTCAGAATACTGTTTGACTATTTGGAAACTGGCCTAGCTACGTTGCCACAGATAATTAACCATTGTGAGCACTTATCTAGACATCAGATCATATGATTTCTGTTTTATTGATTCTGAACCTAAGGGAAATAGAACCTAGAATATTGTTGTAGGACATTTGAATTATTTTTCATGCAAGATTGTGATTGTAGTATGTGAAAGGACAAAGTGTTGAAACTTTGCCATGTGCATATATCAGTTCTACAAATTGTTTAATGTCTAGCTGGCAATAAAATATGCCCATACATAACTGTGTAGAAGCACTTACTGAGATGTGCTTTTACTTTAAAGTGATAGTGAGATTACGAGTATTGAATAAATCAGCTCTACCACAATTTAGCAAACTATCCTTATGTACCAAGAAACCCAGATTTTTGCTATTCCAAGCTTGCTTTGGAGAGTTAAATGACATTTAATATTCCCATTTGCAGAAAAATGAGGCCTAGAGAGGTTAAGTAACTTAGCCAATAAGTAAAACCAATTAAAAGAAGTAGCTAGATTTAGACATTAGCTGTAAACTCCAATATCTATAATTTTAACCTTAAGACTAAACCTTTGTAGACATTTTAAACACATTTCATAAGAATATATGAAAATGCAATGGATTTTTTAATGAAAATAGCAAGTTCTACAGTTTTATGACAATCAATAAATATATTGAGAGATGTTATCTCTATGTCTAAAAGATTAAGAGTGCTTAAATTGTGTCTTTTTCTTCCTTGTTTCTTCTGAATGCATTACAACAGATATGTATTTCCTTTAACATTAGTGTTTAATGAAAATAGCAAGTTCTACAGTTTTATGACAATCAATAAATATATTGAGAGATGTTATCTCTATGTCTAAAAGATTAAGAGTGCTTAAATTGTGTCTTTTTCTTCCTTGTTTCTTCTGAATGCATTACAACAGATATGTATTTCCTTTAACATTAGTGTATCAAACAAAAAACACTTTAAGCACAAGTGAAGGCTTTAATCTCAACTTAAAATAAAGCAGTACTTTTTGTTTTAGAAAAAAAAAAACAATGTGATAAGATGAATAGCTTATCAAGTGGAATTTTTCTTGAATATTTTTTAATAATTACTACATAAGTTCTATCTGAATATTTCTACTGTGAGCAGCACACTTTTCTAGGAGAAATGTTTAAATATTTTCTGTTGAGATACCCAGCAGACAGGCAGGTACTTAGTTTAGCCCTGATTATACAGTGTTTCCAGGGGGGTAGAAAATGGATCATGTTTTACCCACATGAAGATTTTCTCATTCCTCCAGGGAAAGCATATGAGAAAGGTGATCCACACTCTCAAATTAACTTAGAAGAATACTGCAGTTACAGAAAAAAAAAAATCTTTACTAATTGATTTATAGGCATTCAGCTTAATATCAAGGGCATAAAATTTATTTCCTCAAAGTTTTAATTTAATTTAACAGAATAATATTTATGGTCATCAGAGAGAGAAACTGTTATTCCAGAACATGTGATTTGTCATTTATATTTTCCAATCCTCCACTGATATACCAAAAACATTTCTCATATACTCATAATTACATGACCTTAGATATGCTTCACATAATTATACACTAAGAAATTTAATTAGATTATTTGATAAATTATGGTATGGAAAAAGTTAGAAAACTTTCATGATAGATGACAGCATATTTGACCTTTACTTCTATCACAGAGTTCCAAAGTATAAAATATTGCATTGCTTTAATTCCAGTGTGTGTATTGTGTACACAATTCCTTAAGATGGAATTCAGTGTAATCATCCTAGATTTATGACATGACTTTATGGCATTATTTTTCCACTATTTTGTTTGTATTATATCATTTTTCCAGTGTTCTTATTTTTTTTTTTTTGCATTTTACATGTAGAAAAAGTGACATTTTTGACATATAGTTCTATGAGATGTTACAAATGCAAAGATTTGCACAGTCAACACCACAGACAGGATGAAGGACAGATGTAGCACTCCAAAGAATTCCTCATGCAGCCCATTCATAACTCCCCTGCCCTGATCACAGCCAACCACTGATCTGTTCTGTTCCTGTATTTTCGGTTTTCACTACAATTTCTTTTTATTTTATGCTACTTAAAATTCTTCTCAGTATGGCTAAAATGAAAATACCAAATAAATAGAAATAAACTCTGGAGAGTTTTTCACGTAAACTTAAGACAACAATGTATATTCCTTTCCACAGAAAACGCATGTAGAGTTAATTCAACATCCTTATTCCACACAGTTTTCAAAGTTTGGTTAAAAGTGTTGCTCTCATTCAGTTCAGTTCAGTTCAGTCGCTCAGTCGTGTCCGACTCTTTGCGACCCCATGAATCGCAGCACGCAAGGCCTCCCTACCCATCACCATCTCCCGGAGTTCACTCAGACTAACGTCCATGGAGTCCGTGATGCTATCCAGCCATCTCATCCTTGGCTGTCCTCTTCTCCTCCTGCCCCCAATTCCTCCCAGCATCAGAGTCTTTTCCAATGAGTCAATTCTTCGCATGAGGTGGCCTAAGTACTGGAGTTTCAGCTTTAGCATCATTCCTTCCAAAGAAATCTCAGGGCTGATCTCCTTCAGAATGGACTGGTTGGATCTCCTTGCAGTCCAAGGGACTCTCAAGAGTCTTCTGCAACACCACAGTTCAAAAGCATCAATTCTGTGGCGCTCAGCCTTCTTCACAGTCCAACTCTCACATCCATACATGACCACAGGAAAAACCATAGCCTTGACTAGATGGACCTTAGTCAGCAAAGTAATGTCTCTGCTTTTGAATATACTATTTAGGTTGGTCATAACTTTTCTTCCAAGGAGTAAGCGTCTTCTAATTTCATGGCTGCAGTCACCATCTGCAGTGATTTTGGAGCCCCNCAGGGTGACAATATACAGCCTTGATGTACTCCTTTTCCTCTTTGGAACCAGTTTGTTGTTCCATGTCCAATTCTAACTTTTGCTTCCTGACGTGCATATAGGTTTCTCAAGAGGCAGGTCAGGTGGGCTGGTATTCACTCAGACACAAAAATAAGGAACTTTCCCCATCTACTACAAGATGGACAGAACTGGAAATTATTACGCTTAGTGAAATAAGTCAGACAGAGAAAGGCAAATACTGTATGTTATCACTTATGTGTGGAACCTAAAGAATAAAACAAATGAATGAATATATCAAAACAGAAACAGACACAAATATAGAGAAGAAACTAGTAGTTACCAGTACAGAGATAGAAAGGGGGAGGGCAATTTAAGGGTAGGTGATTAGCAGGCACAAAATATTATGTATAAAATAAGTATCTTACAAGGATATATTATACAGTGCAGGGCATATAATAAATATTTTATAATAACTTTAAGTGGATAATCTATAAAAATACTGAATTACTATACTATACACTTAAAACTAACATAATATTGTAGATCAAGTATACTTCAATAAAAGATTTAAAAATAAATAAAAATGGATCATAAACCTAAATTTAAAAACTAAATCCATGAAACTTTTAGAAGAAAATATAGGAAATAATTTTGTTACCTTCAATAATACAAAATATTTTTAGAATTAACATCATTCAAATGCATGACTCATACAAGAAAAAAAATTATAAATGGCTTTACAAAAATTATAAATTTGTTCTGTGAAAGGTACTGCTAAAGGAAAAAAGTCAACCCTAGTGTGGGAAAAAAATATGTGCAAAACACATTATCTATTTCTTAAATCTAGAATATATAAGAAACTCTCAAAGCTTAATAATAACAGAATAACTGTTATATTAAAATATTAAAAATTTCTGAACAGATAACCTCATCAAACCTATACAAACAGATGGCAAGAAAAAAAAAAAAGAAAAAATTTTCAAAGTCAAACTAAAATCACAATGATACTCAACTACATATCTATTAGAATGGCTGGGATTATAAAATACTGACAATAGTAAGTGCTGACAAGAATATGCATATCTAGGGCTCTCATAAATTGCTAATGGAAAGCCAAATTGATACAACCTCTTTGGCAAACAGTTTATCAGTTACTTATGAGTTAAACACATACTTAATAATATGAGCAAGCAATGCTGCCCCCAAGTACTTACACAAGTGAAATAAAAACTTATATCCATAAACACTAAAAAGAATAGAAATATTTATAGGAGCTTAATTAATAACTGCCAAAAATTGGAAACATCGGCAAAACTCCTTCAGTAGATAAACACACTATGGTAGCATTTGCCACTTTTAAAAAATATCTTATTTGTTTGTTTACTTCTACTTATTGTCTTTCCTCTTATAATAGAACACAAGCTTCCCCAAAATAGAACCTAGTCTTATTCAATGCTGATCCTGAGCACACAGAAAAGTTTTTGACATGTCATCAGTTCAGTTCAGTTCAGTCGCTCAGTCGTGTCCGACTCTTCACGACCCCATGAATCATTCCTTCCAAAGAAATCCCAGGGTTGATCTCCTTCAGAATGGACTGATTGGATCTCCTTGCAGTCCAAGGGACTCTCAAGAGTCTTCTCCAACACCACANAGCATCATTCCTTCCAAAGAAATCTCAGGGCTGATCTCCTTCAGAATGGACTGGTTGGATCTCCTTGCAGTCCAAGGGACTCTCAAGAGTCTTCTCCAACACCACAGTTCAAAAGCATCAATTCTGTGGCGCTCAGCCTTCTTCACAGTCCAACTCTCACATCCATACATGACCACAGGAAAAACCATAGCCTTGACTAGATGGACCTTAGTCAGCAAAGTAATGTCTCTGCTTTTGAATATACTATTTAGGTTGGTCATAACTTTTCTTCCAAGGAGTAAGTGTCTTCTAATTTCATGGCTGCAGTCACCATCTGCAGTGATCTGGGAGCCCCCAAAAATAAAATCTGCCGCTGTTTCCATTGTTTCCCCATCTATTTCCCATGAAGTGATGGGACCGGATGCCATGATCTTCGTTTTCTGAATGTTGAGCTTTAAGCCAACTTTTTTTTGCTCTCCTCTCACTTTCATCAAGAGGCTTTTTAGTTCTTCACTTTCTGCCATAAGGGTGGTGTCATCTGCCTATCTGAGGTTATTGATATTTCTCCCGGCAATTTTGATTCCAACTTGTGCTTCTTCCAGCCCAGCATTTCTCATGATGTACTCTGCATATAAGGTAAATAAGCAGGGTAACAATATACAGCCTTGATGTACTCCTTTTTCTATTTGGAACCAGTCTGTTGTTCCATGTCCAGGTCTAACTTTTGCTTCCTGACCTGCATACAGGTTTCTCAAGAGACAGGGAAGGTGGTCTGGTATTCACACCTCTTTCAGAATTTTCCACAGCTTATTGTGATCCACACAGTCAAAGGTGCTGACATAGTTTAGGGATTTCAAAAAATATGAGCAACTGAAACTTTTCCCCCTCTTATGCCTACCTTAATATAAATTCATAGAAAAATATGGCCTATGTAGTGAATCTTCATTCAGTATTCTGTTTTTGAAACATAATAAATAGACTGTCCAGTGAGAACAGCCTTAGATTTTGTTAAAGTGATACACAAAATCCAATTTTTGGACTCCTTTTCTTCAGCTTCAGTTTTGAAATGCAACCCACAGACTTCCAATTTTTCAAGAGAGTCTGACACATTTATTTATAATTTTAATTTATAAGGAGATAGTTTATATAGAAACATACTCAAATAATTCACTAGGATTATTTAATAAAAATAGGCATAGTTTTGTACCAGATAAAAGTCTACAAAGTCCATACCAAGAGCTCTTAAAAGGTTTTGCTTTTGGTGCCATATAGCAATTTTTTGTGTTAATAACCTGATGAATCTTTTTAAGCTCATTAATAGATAGAATGAAAATTTGACAAGTGATAACATATATATATACACATAAATTCAACAAATAAGGATTAAAATTATTTTCTTAAATCATAATCTAGTAATCTAATCTATATTCCACATGTAGCAATGTAAATATAACATTTAAATATCTATGTACATAGATTTGATATGTGTAAATATATAGTGCATATAATATGGTAGAGTAAATGTAGTTTCTTCTAAAAATGTACTTTAGATTTCACATTGGAAAAGTAAAAGTAAAAAAAGTATACTCAATTTATCTGTACTTTTTTTCTATTGCAAAATAATATTAAATAAGCATATGTTCTCAACTTTTGTGAACTCAGAAAATTTGCACTGCTTATATATTATTGTTCTGAGACTGTTTCAAAGTTTTAAAATGAAGAAAATGTTTTAGAGTAAATCTCTAATCCTATATAACCACTTTTAGTCATTTTTTTTCCAAGTAAAGAATAAAATATACTCTTGGGTTCATCTTGGATTTGGTCTAGTCTTAAACTTTGTGGTAACATTTATAAATATTTAATTGAAAATCATCAGCATTAAAAATGAAGCCTTTTGGAAAAGCTGTGCTTACCTTCATGTATAGGTATTGTTATAATTAAGAAAAAAAATACAGAGTTAGGCAGTAAAGTAATAAAAGCAGATTTTACTTAAAACTATTGCAGCTATGGAGAAGAGGCCTCACTAGAGAAGGGTGCTCAATTCTGAATACAGGCTGGGCCAGGGTCCCAGCCTCTGACATAATAATAGAAATAAAGTGCACAATAAATGTAATGCACTTGAATCATCTCAAAAACCACCCCTATCCCAATCTGCTCTGTTCCACAAAACCAGTGCCTGGTGCCTATAATAATAGAAATAAGTGCACAATAAATGTAATGCTCTTGAATCATCCCATAAAACACCTACCTCAATCTGCTGTGTTCCACAAAACCAGTTCTGGGTGCCAAAAGGGTTAGGGACTGCTGGCCTGGGCAAGTAGGCAGCAAGATAGGAGTTAGTGGATGGAAATTGCTACAAATGAACATCAAGGTAAGGGGGATCCTAGGTTAATTGACCAGACAGGCTTCTTGCTGAAGGCAGGCCAGGGTGATCAGACTTTAGCTGGGAGATGGTGGGGTACAAGGAATCTGATCAGATATTGAAGATTATCAAGAGTGTGACGGTCCTACTAACCTGACTTGGAAGGATTCTTGCTAAAACTGAATTGGCCTAGGAGAAGGCTCAAAGCCTAATCACAATTTGGTAAAACAAAAAAATCTTTGTGGTTTGTACAATTTAGGGTATATGTGCATACACACAAATCCACACATACACAGCCACTTGTCTTTATAGAAACAACATTAATATTAAAATATTTAGAAAGCATCACACAAAATAAATAAGTATAATCTGTTATATAAATTTATAATAATTAATGAACAATAAGAGAAGTGGAAATCATGCTTTTAAACTCCACAACTTATAAAATGGTTTGCTTGTCTTCATAAGAATGAGTTGGTTGTTGAATGGAAAGGAAATCAGTTATTTACCTGAAACGTAAGTAGCTGAGATAAGCTTCCATTTCGTCAGCAACATAACTCTGCCTATAAATATTATTGAACATGACTGTGATTGATTTATATGTCTTTTTTAATTATATAAGAGATATGCTGAGACTGCCATGCAATAGTTTTGTAACTGTGTTATTGTGTGAGTGTTAGAAACTCCTGTTGTAGGTGATGACATATGATGAAATTGCACACTCTTACCAGCCAACCCCTATTAAGCGAACAATGGACAGAAAAGATAATAGGGCCCCTAATTATTTGCAGTGACCTGGGGCGTTTATCTCAGAGAAAGCAATGGCAACCCACTCCAGTACTCTTGCCTGGAAACTCCCATGGACGGAGGAGCCTGGTAGGCTGCAGTCCAAGGGGTCGCGAAGAGTCAGACAGGACTGATCGACTTCACCTTCACTTTTCACTTTCATGCATTGGAGAAGAAAATGGCAACCCACTCCAGCGTTCTTGCCTGGAGAAACCCAAGGACGGACGAGCCTGGTGGGCTGCCATCTCTCGCTTCTACAGTCTTCACCTGATTTACCTCCGAGTCTCTACTGGAAGGCCAGTCATGGGTCCTCTGCTCAAACAAGTCTGGCTGATGCTCAGACCAAGTTAAAATGGGTCTCTTGACTTTGAAAGTGTAATTATGCTAACATTAATATACCAATGTGCTCCTTGAAATATCACCAGTAGGGAATTATTTTACTACAAAATAAATAAGGAAATTTATTTTTAGAAACAATTGAAGGGTGTTTTTCTGTAGCCTTCTGTTCCAACATATTTTTTTTGGTTAGATAAATTGTGTCATATTTAGGATCAAAATGTATCTTGTGACTGATTCTTGCATTGGTTTCATGATAATCCAGAAGCCACTAAAGGCATAAGATGATATTGCCAGAGGACATTTTCTCATGTTTGGGGAACACAATTTGACTTAACCCGAGTTTTGAATACTAGAAATTTTGAATCTGCTTTATTTTGTCTATATCTATTTAAGCTCATCTTGTCAAACTCTTGTAGAATATTTTTCTTATGATTGCTAACAACTCCATAGATAAGTTCATTCACTGTTTATCTCTTGTATCTATTATCAATATCTTTCTGAGTATATCTTTTTCTGTATTATTCTTATTTTTTCATAATGCAGAAATTTTAAAAATCTCATGGAGTTAGATTTTATTTTTTCCCCTATTATTTTTCCCTTATTATTCCACTTCTTTTGAAAGTGAAAGTGAAGTCACTCAGTAGTGTCCAACTCTTTGTGATCCCATGGACTGTAGTATGTAGACCGTAACCAGGCTTCTCCGTCCATGCGATGCGATTTTCCAGGCAAGAACACTGGAATGGGTTGCCATTTCCTTCTCCAGGACATCTTCCCGACCCAGGAATTGAACCCAGGTCTCACACATTGTAGGCAGATGCTTTTACCGCCTGAGCCACAAGGGAGGTGCTCTCTTCTTTTAGTGGTCAACAAAGTAAGGTCTGTCTCTTCTTGAGACTACACAGCTATATGGATATTTTCTTTCAGCACTATTTTGCTTCTATATTAGACAGAGTTTGGCTGTCTTATATATTTGGCTTTTCTTTATTGCTATTTATTATCTGGTGACTAAATCAGACACAAGCAAATATGATCAATTATATCTTTGCTACTGTGCTTTGTTTAAATTTTCATTATTTTTTCTTTTGAAAAGAATATTTTATATATTTTCCTAGTATCCTATTTGCGGGGAAGGCAATGGCACCCCACCCCAGTACTCTTGCCTGGAAAATCCAATGGACGGAGTAGCCTGGTGGGCTGCAGTCCATGGGGTCGCTAACAGTCAGACAGACTGAGCGACTTCACTTTCACTTTTCTCTTTCATGCATTGGAGAAGGAAATGGCAACCCACTCCAGTATTCTTGCCTGGAGAATCCCAGGGATGGGGGAGCCTGGTGGGCTGCCGTCTATGGGGTCTGTCTCTTATACACATCTAGATGTGTATAAGAGACAGCATTTATACTAACCATNTTTCATGCATTGGAGAAGGAAATGGCAACCCACTCCAGTATTCTTGCCTGGAGAATCCCAGGGATGGGGGAGCCTGGTGGGCTGCCGTCTATGGGGTCACACAGAGTCGGACACGACTGAAGTGACTTAGCAGCAGCAGCAGCAGTATCCTATTTGACATGTAATGGTCCATGAATTATATAAATTAATTGTATTTATATTGTTAAAGTAATCATTTTACATTCATTAAAATATTTCCTTGAATTCAACTTGGTTTGCTATACTTCCAAAACTTTCACTTGAAAGACAATATAGAAGAAGGTATGCTCAATTTAGCTTTTGGTTTTGAGGTGTCAAATATCAGTAAAAACCTACTTAGGAAAAATACTGTGATTTTTATCTCTATTATGTGTCCACTCTGTTGTTGAGATTTTCCTAACATTTCTAGGAGGATAACTAAATTCATTTATCCCATATATTTCCAAATGAGGGTCAAATTAATGAAATATTTGAAGATATGAAATCTCCAGATTAATTAATTACTTTCTAGCTACAGGCTAAGTGACTAATTTGTGGAATCACTATTGTACTGCAGATTAAAAAATCTAAATATGAATGGATAAACATGATGAAATAAGTCCTTACACTTCAATTACAGTGTTCATCAGCTTTACAAGGGATTAAACACATAAGTCCCTTCTTAGTGACTAGAAAAGAACTGTGAGGTCTTCCAACAACAAAACTTTCCTTTCTAGGGAAAACAACTTTAACACTTCCTCACTTTTAGGCCAATTTTTGGCAGATTATTTGCCTGTGTGCTGCTGAAAGGCATTTGTTCTGCTGTATCTTCACCTCCGGTTCCATTTCTTCCTGAATCACTTGTAAGGAATATCTCTGCACTGCTTAAAGAAACAGTTAGAAGTAATTTTCATAATGGAATAAATAAAGCATGATTATAAGGCAGAGTAACTGCAATAAAATCATATGATCTAATCAGGCAATGAACAGGTATTTATGGAACAACTTTTAAGAACTTCAAGTGGAGGCTGGATTCTATAAAAGTGACTAAGTGCCTGCTTTGCTTTGGGGAAAATATGACTATAAGACAAGAATCACTCAGAGGATAGCAATAGCTTAAGAACACTAAACTGAAAAGTGCTATTAGTACATGTAACATAAATTGATGATGGGAGGAATATTGTGTTTGAAACTCATGTTCAAACCTTCCCAAAAGGGCAGACAAGCTTGAGCTTGTTCGATTCATTCCAAAGAAAATGTAGCTTGGGCAGAGATTATCTGTGATTTTGTAGCATGTATGGAAGAAATCTTTCGGGAATTTCTTACAAGCAGAGCAAGAGCTGTGACAGTCAATTAATGATGTCTGTGTGTTCACAGGAAATCATTGCCCTCCCTTATTTAGCACTTTGATAGAATAAAACAAAAGAGCTAAGTCACATTTTGGCAAGGGTATTTGTATCATTTACATTAACAGAAATGATTCACTAGAACTGGCAGCTACAGTTGTGCTGATCTGTATTAAATGATTTCTTCACTTATATTTAAGAAAATAAGACAGTACTATTTGATCAAAAAATCATTCCCCTTAGCCTGTGAGGTAACAGTGCTTTTTATGAGTAAAATATTAAAGTTTAAATATTTACAGTGTGTCTGGGAAATAGACTTGAAAAACTATTTGCACAACGTCTAACTCTCTGGAAAAAGCAACTGGACTCGGTCCCAAATGCTTGCTCATCTTGCATCAGAGCAATTAGGATGATTGCTTTCATTTGTGTTTTCCTTCCAACATCAATGAGCAATTAACTCAATTCAGACACTGTCCATGTGGGGACACATAAACCCCTGCAGGGTAAGGGCTCAGTTCAAGACTGCACTCCCAGCACTTTGCATACCAGTTGTAAATCCAATCTTTCTCCTGCAATTCTGACTGATAGACTGTGGGCTGGAGTGTCCCACAACCACCTCCTCAGGTTTAATTAATTTCTTAGAGCATCTCACAGAACCCAGACACATTCACCAACTAGATTACCAGTTTAATATAAAGGACGCAACTCAGAAATAGTCAGATGGAAAAGGTGCAAAAGGCACAGTACAGAAAGGGCACAGGGCTTCCATGCCCTCTGGACATGCCCTCTGACACTGTGTCCTAGTCATCTCCAAACACATCATTTATGGTTTTAGCGGAGGTTTCATTACTTAGGTATGATTGATTCAATCATTGATCTTGGTCACTGGTGATTCAACTTAATTGGCAGCCCCTCTCTCCTCCCTGAAGGTGAGAGGAGGCTGACAACCCCACTAATTACAAGGTTGGTCTTCCTAGCAACCAGCCCCTATCCTTAGGGGCTTTCCAAAAGTCACTTCATTAACATTGTGGGGGAAATGGAATTTTCTCTTCTACCTCTCTTGAGTTTTTGTGGCCAGACTAATAATAAAATTGAGATAAAACAGGTTAACGGGAGAAAAAGATATGCATTTTAATCCATGCACATGGAGTTTGCATAGAAATGGAATCTAAGAAGTGATCAAAGCAGGCAAATTTTATATATATTTTTAGACCAAGAAATAATACTATTGTAAGAAATTATCAGGACAAAGAAATTTAGCCTTTGAGTTCTTAGTTAGAGAAGAATCTAAACAGAATTTGGGCTTGTGTTAGTTAATTAAAACTGTAACAAGCTTCTCGGCCCTGAATTCTCTATTCCTGGTGATGAGAGCATCTTTCTACTTCAGATGCAGGAAGTGCTTCTTATGGATGAGAAGTTGATTTCCTGCTTTCAGGGAGATAGAGAAGGCAGTCAAAGCATCTCTGTTATATCAGCTGTTTAAGTATATTTAATTTAAAATAATTAATATGCCATTAAGGTACATTTTGGAACAGCCTATTCCAGACTCCCCAAGATGTAAACTCAGGTATGATTAAAAGGGACTTCTTACAGGAATAACAGGATATCCATTACACCTACATCTTTATGATTCTGGAATGATGTCATTAACTGAGCACAAAAAATCACATGTTATAACAAAATATGCTCTCTTTGCTTTTATTGCTTTGGAAATTCCAAGGGATTTAGGAGTCCACACATTTTTAAAGCATAACTTACAGATTTTAGTAACTATTATAAAAGCATGAAATGTGAGAACATACAAAGTAGGGACCAACCGTACTTTGGGGTCTGATCTTTCCTTACTCTTCTCACCCTACTCTTTGCTATAATATTACAGGAAAATAAATGAGTGGAGATTAGACCCAGGATGAGTAGAACTCAAGTTGTTCACTATAAATGTCTATTCAGACTGATGGAGAAGAGACAGAGCTGTAGATAGGAACAGCCCAAAAGATCCAAAATGGGGAGTGGTGGGAGAACAAGGCCCAGGGCCTCCACCTCTCACCGAGGCAGGGGCAGGAGCACAGCCGAGGCAGGAGAAGACCACAGAGACAATGGGGAGAGTCGAGCAACTGAGGGACTGGTAGACAGAACACAGAGAATCCGCTTAGTTATGAGAAAGGACTAGGTGTGCAATGCTTGCTTGTCCTGCTACTTTAAATGGTGTGCATTTATATCTTTCTGTATGTTAAAGTTGTAATTACATTAAAATTCTAACCTCAGGTATCAACCCTAAAAGTGAGCCAGCCCTAAAAACACCTGAATCTTGGGCTTCTTGTCTCCAGAACTGTGAGGTCTGCCATGGTACTTTATTATGATAGCCTAGCAAACTAATACAGTAACCCTTCTGAAATTTTAAATTATGGATCAGAATTTGAACATGTGATATTTATCAGACATAAACATGTCTAGTGTTTATGACAAGTGTTTAGTTACAATTAAAATGCAAAATATGTTTAAAACAGTGTTTCCTTGAATATAATCCACTGCATAAGAACAAGGATCACCTGGATACACACTCTCAAAAGTACAGAGTATGATGCTTTTAACAGAGACCCAGCAGATCCTTGTGTGTTATTTATGACAAGTTTATCTGAGTTATTTCATTTCATATCAGTTTTCAATCATAGGCCATGGAAATTTAGGGAAATAATATTCTAGTAGGTTTTTGAGCATTTTTTTTTTTTTTGCCTACCGGATTAAAATAGAAAAATAGAGAAAAATTCATTCAGATAACATTTCCTTCTTAGGAGTTTCAATTTTAGCTGAAGGCAAATGGGTGCGGATTCATATGGTTTATAATGAGTTAGAATGGCTCTAACATAGGAGGTTGATCTTAGCCCAAATGTGCATTTTCTGAATACTACATTTCAATTTCAATCTCTAAATTAAAAAACAAACAAGCAAACGAGCAGACTCAAAATTTTGAAAGAAAAAATAGCTGTCCGTGTGAGAAAAAAATAGAACAAATAAAGGTATATTGATAGTCCCTATGGTTACAGAACATGGCTTGTGATCTAAGTGAACTTGCAGAGTTAACTGTGAGACCCACCCACTTATCCCTCACCATAGTCCCATGCAATAAATCCTGTAGATATTAAAAAAATAAAAATAAAAAAACATGGCTCCTCTCCTCTCACCCATGAGACATCTGTAAAAAGTGTGCAAGCATGCCCACCATGGAAGGAGCATTTTCTAGATGTGTTGCCAAGTTGTTGTTGTTGTTTTCTCAAATAATTTGTATAGATTATTTTAACTCTCCTTTGAGGTTTAGAGTGTCAGAGCTTCTGACTGATTCAAGCAGGTGTGTGTATCTGTAAACTTTAATTTTTCAGAATAGACAAAGTCATTATACTTTCTTTCTTTGAGTGTTTGTCTCAGTGGATGTCAACTCTAGAAATAATCTACTGTGAATAGTAGCAGGGCAATATATAGACTATCCTATCTCCATAGGATATGGAGAGAACATGAGAACCACCACATTCACAAACATTCAATCAGTGAGTTTTCTTTCTGGTACTTTATCTAGATTGACAGAGGTTTAAAAACCTATATCAGCCTGAATTTTCTGAGACATTGCTTTAGCATTCTGCATAGACAACGATGAGTATGAGTGACATTGACTGTTTCAGATATATGAGTTAATATTACATCTACATGGTAACTGACTGGAGATCGTCTTCTAGGTGGTATATATAGGGTTTCTGAAAATATTCCTATGTGACAGTTGGTACTGTTACATTAAAAAAGAGCATAGAGATTCACATGCATGGTATCCATGCAGATAAGTAAGGTAACATGGAAAACAAAAGTTTAGTTGAGGGGATGGACAAGCTGAAAACTGTGGGCAGATGAGCAGTGATATCATTCAGAGGACATTAGGAAGCATTTAGGACTTTACCCTGTCTTGCTAACTGACCTATATACCTTAACTCATTTGTTCTTAAATAATCCTATGATATTCATATTATAATCATCACTGTACAGGAAAGGAAACTGAGGATTTTAGGAGTTCAAGATTCTAGGCTAAATATATCTATTCAAATGGTCAAGTCAAAATACATTTCCCATCTGTCAGACAGCAAAAAGATACCCCTCATCAAGAAAAAAAAAAAGAGAGAGAGAGAGAGATTTCTGCTTTGGAATTTAAACATCATGAGAAGAGAAAGCTTCAGGGGACCCAAAAACGAGAAATACTTTGTTTCTTATTGGTATGAAAAATGCAAATTCAGTTAGCCAATGTTAATCAAGTTTTAAATATTTTTAAATGTATGAGCTATGTGTACACTCAACCATTATTAATGTGAACTATCAAAACACTTGCTACAGTTTTAAATACTTTAAGTACACATGACAGGCTCTTCCCACAGTCTGTGCTGTCACAGAAAATTACCATGTGGAGGACCTGTAGGTGTTGCACATCCTATTAAACTATACTTGTGGATCTGTAATTACAGCAGATGCACTACAGTGTCTGAATTATAGAAAACAACTTCAGCTTAAATCATAGAAGAGGAGCAGTCTTTATATACTTTCCTTGCAATGACATGATTCTATTAAAATAAAATACTGCTACAGGTGCAAAATTCACTTTTTCAACAAATGTGAAAAATTATTACACTTATTATTCATCACTTAAAAATAAACATATTCATATCATAATCATAGCTGAGAAAAGAGTCACAACCAGCAACCCAGCATGTTAAAAACACCTTGTTTTGGTAGATAGTTTTTAGTTATGTATTGGTTTACAGGTTTTGACAATTGCTTCTGACTAATAAGGCAATTATATAAATATTCACATTCCCAGGTAACTTCTCTCTTAAGATGTGAATTGTAGAGGCAAACAGGCCATCTCGCTAACTAGACAGATCAGCTTCATCAAACCTGCTGAGATAAGTGGTCTGTCAGATTGCTTTCAAACTGAAATGGGAAACTGCTTCCTCATTGATGTCAGCCCATCTTCACAGAAAGAGTGGTGGGAGGGGGATTCAGGGTTGGGAACTCATGTATACCTGTGGTGAATTCATGTCATTGTATGGCAAAACCAATACAATATTGTAAAGTGAAAAAATAATTTAAAAAATCACTTTATATTATGCTGAGAACTAGCTCTATATACCCTGCTAGGGATTGCTTCTAAGCAAGAATAATGAAATTATTTTCACCAGTACATGGTAGTATTTAAATATGTAAAGTATAAATGTTAAGAAAACATCACCTCAAAAAATGCCATTTGGTATAATGATCATTTTGAATTAAAGGTACTTGAGAAACAACCTGTGCAAGAAGGATACACTGAACCTCCTTTATACCCCTGATATTAGGAGACAAATCTCCCACGTGAAAATTACCCTCTCTGTAGCAGGAGGGTAGAAGCATCTTTATGACCAGAGACAGGAAATTTAGGACCAAGAAATTTGTGCAAACAAACCTTGTTGCTTCTTCACCACCCTACTACCTTTATCCCAAACTCCTTTATTTGGGCAATTCTTCACAAAGTTGTTATTTCTTTGTCTAAAAGATATAAAAACTGCCTACTCTGGTCACTTCTTTGAGCCTTATCTCTTTGTGGAGTCTTAGTTATATGTATGTAATAAAATTCACTTTTTCCCTGTTATTTTTTATATTAGAGGGACAAGAAAGTCTCAGCATAAAATCTAAAAATGTATAAGGAAATTTATTTTTTCTCCTCTACAAAGTAAATTTAAATATCTTAGTTTTGTCATCTTTGTTACAGGCAACAGCCTTGTTACATAATCTGTTCCTTATGAGAATCAAATGGACAACTCAAGAGAAATGTTTTATTTATTTTTATTTTTATTTTATTTTGCTTTACAATACTGTATTGGTTTCGCCATACATTGACATGAATCTGCCACAGGTGTATACGAGCTCCCAATCCTGAACCCCCCTCTCACCTCCCACCCCATATCATCTCTCTGGATCATCCCCGTGCACCACCCCGAAGCATCCTGTATCCTGTATTGAACATAGACTGGCACTTCATTTCTTACATGATAGTATACGTGTTTCAATGCCATTCTCCCAAATCATCCCACCCTCGCCCTCTCCTGTGTGAGACAGCAAAAGAGACACAGATGTATAGAACAGACTTTTGGACTCTAAGAGAAATGTTTTATAGCTTCACCATGATGTAGGCATTCCAGCACATAAATTTCATGTGGTGAAGTTGAAACTGTAGTAAAGCTGAATTTTGGAAGAAGTTGGAGTAAACACTCTATTGAATGTATATATCATTTGAGCCCTAGTAGTAAGTAAATGTGAAATTTTTAAGATATAATTTGTATTAAGGAAGTATTTGTAAATAAATATTTTAAGAACTAATAGATGAAACTGAATGACAAAATTTACAGAAAGTTGAAAGAAATGATTAAAAATACCAACATTTATAACACGATGATTAAAAGTAGCTGTGACCTTGATATATCTGAGAAAACTGCACCGTATCCTGGAGTAAAGATAACTTTTTTGCTTTGTATTGTTGAATATAAGTTAAACTTAAGGTGACAAAGAAACTTTACAAGTAACATTCTCTCTGAAATACATGGTAACAAAAATGTCTTTATTTTTGGCAAGTTCCTATGAATTGAGTGGATTCTCCCTTAATCTATCCTATCTGCCACCATCTTTTTTCAAGTCCTTTGCAAGAACTTAGATGAACAACATTGCATTTTGATTTGTGTCTCCACCTCTTATTTACGCTCTCTTATTGAATTAATTTTGATAATGTACCACTGTAAACAGGACACCAAAGCTACAAAACATATAGCTTTCTTTGCTAATGAGAGTTAGTATTTTTGGAAAGTACTTGATTTTCATCAAAGAAAAAAAAAAAAAAGCCATTTGCTGTCTGTTGATTTTGGGCAAGGGACTCTACTACTTTTATGGGTGTTTGTGAAGGTTAATGAAATTTCATTTTTAGCATGCTATAAACTATAGTGAGATATTGAAATTGCTAGTATTATTTTAACTATACTTCTATGACCTTCAGATTTAGTTTTATATTTTTTGCTCTGGTTCTAAACTTTATTTTCAAGCTTATTTTTTTGTTTCCTTTTTCCTATTGATTTATAGTTAGCTTATGGTATCACATAAACAGCCTACTCACATTTTTTCATCTGTATTATTGTTGATACTAAATCATATGCCAAAAGGGCTCTGATAAGTGATTATTTTTAGGTGTATCTNTGGTTCTAAACTTTATTTTCAAGCTTATTTTTTTGTTTCCTTTTTCCTATTGATTTATAGTTAGCTTATGGTATCACATAAACAGCCTACTCACATTTTTTCATCTGTATTATTGTTGATACTAAATCATATGCCAAAAGGGCTCTGATAAGTGATTATTTTTAGGTGTATCTTCATGGACATTTCAGTTGCCCTCTACTTTTTACTATGCTCTCTATTCTGCATATCAGTATACTTAGCATGTTTTTGCTTTTCTTTCATTGATATTCTGTTATGATTGACAAAATGATATGTACCTGTTTCATGTCCATGGTAGACAAGGAAGGTGCAAAGTTGTCTTAATCTATTTAATATTCCATGATCAAAATCACTGTCAATGCCTTCCCTGAGGCAAATAATGATTTAGGAAATAATTGTTTAGTATTTGATTATGGGTATATTTTTGTAATACATTTTTATCAATTCAAAAACAGATTTTTTTTTAAAGCATCCACTTAATAAGCAAGGGACTTCCCTGGTGGCTGAGACGGTAAAGCGTCTGCCTACAGTGCAGGGGACCCGAGTTCAATCCCTGGGTTGGGAAGATCCTCTGGAGAAGGAAATGACAACCTATTCCAGTACTCTTGCCTGGAAAATTTCATGGACGGAGGAGCATGGTAGGCTAAAGTCCATGGGGTCGCAAAGAGTTGGACATGACTGAGCAACTTTACTTAGTATGCAAGGAGCTAGTATGGACATTGGAATACAGAAGTTATCAAAACCAATAAAAATTTGTGAAGACAGACTATAAACAAAATAAGCAAATTAAATGCTGCATAGTGTAAAGTGATAAATATTATGAAGGGAACTGAAGGTGAAAGAGGGTTTGAGTTTTAAGTAGAGGAGTGTGTGTGCTAAGTCACTTCAGCTGTGTCTGACTCTTTGTGACCCTATGGATTATAGCCTGCCAGGTTCCTCTATTCATGGAATTCTCTAGGCACAATACTGAAGTTGGTTGACATTTCCTCCTCCAAGGGATCTTTCCCATCCAAGTATTGAACCCCCATCTTTTATGTCTCCTGCATTGGCAGATGGGTTTTTACCAATAGCACCATCTGGGAAGCCCCAGAATAGTGTAGAAAAGGAAAATAGTTTTCCTTCTACCCTTCTCAGCGTTTGCCTGAGACCCTATGTTAGAAAGGACAGATTAATAAGAGAAAACCAAACAGCAGTTTATTCACATGTATACATAGGTATACATGTATACTTCATGCATACATGGGGCTTACCCATAAAAACTAAGCAACTGCCCAAGATGGGTCAGGCTAACACCTTAAATACCATCTCCAGCTAAAGGAAAAAAAAATGTTGGATATATTGGAAGGTTACAAACAAAAGCAAAGGAAACAGAATAAGGTTTATTATACACATTTAAGTCCTACCTTCTCCATTGATAAGAGTTTCTTGTGATTTAGTGTCATTCTTCGCCTTCTGGTACAAAAGTGAAAAAGTGAAAGTCGCTCAGGCAGGTCCGACTCTTTGTGACACCATGGACTATACAGTCTGTGTAATTCTCCAGGCCAGAATACTGGAATGGGTAGCCTTTCCTTCTCCAGGGGATCTTCCCAACCCAGGAATCGAACCCAGGTCCCCCACATTGCAGGCAAATTCTTTACCGAGACAATTACAAATGAAGACTTTCTTTATAACACAAAAGGCAAAATTTCTGCTCTCTTTTCAGAGTGTGTCCACTGTTACTCATAAAAATATTTATCTCAAATTGTTCTTTAAGCTAAAAATGTGGTGGCATACTGTGGTACACTTTAGTAGTTTCATTGAGACAGATTTCATTGAGAAGGCAATATTAAGGAAAAGCTTGAAAATTAGTCTGCTCTAAAGATACCTGCCTCTTAAGAAATCTGTATGCAGGTCAGGAAGCAACAGTTAGAACTGGACATGGAACAGACTGGTTCCAAATAGAAAAAGGAGTGTGTCAAGGCTGTATATTGTCACCCTGCTTATTTAACTTCTATGCAGAGTACATCATGAGAAACGCTAGAATGGAAGAAACACAGCTGGAATCAAGATTTCTGGAAGAAATATCAATAACCTCAGATATGCAGATAACACCACCCTTATGGCAGAAAGTGAAGAGGAACTAAAAAGCCTCTTGATGAAAGTGAAAGAGGAGAGTGAAAAAGTTAGCTTAAAACTCAACATTCAGAAAACGAAGATCATGGCATTCGGTCCCATCACTTCATGGGAAATAGGTGGGAAAACAATGGAAACAGTGGCAGACTTTATCTTCTGGGGCTCCAAAATCACGGCAGATGGTGACTGCAGCCATGAAATTAGAAGACGCTTACTCCTTGGAAGAAAAGTTATGACCAACCTAGATAGTATATTCAAAAGCAGAGACATTACTTTGCCGACTAAGGTCCATCTAGTCAAGGCTATGATTTTTCCTGTGGCCATATATGGGTGTGAGAGTTGGACTGTGAAGAAGGCTGAGTGCCACAAAATTGATGCTTTTGAACTGTGGTGTTGCAGAAGACTCTTGAGAGTCCCTTGGACTGCAAGGAGATCCAACGAGTCCATTCCGAAGGAGATCAACCCTGAGATATCTTTGGACGGAATGATGCTAAAGCTGAAACTCCAGTACTTTGGCCACCTTATGAGAAGAGTTGACTCACTGGAGAAGACTCTGATGCTGAGAGTGATTGGGGACAGGAGGAGAAGGGGACGACAGAGGATAAGATGGCTGGATGGCATCACAGACTCGATGGACGTGAGTCTGAGTGAACTCTGGGAGTTGGTGATGAGCAGGGAGGCCTGGCATGCTGCGGTTCATGGAGTAGCAAAGAGTCGGACACGACTGAGCGACTGAACTGAACTGAAAGTTACCTGGAGAAAGAGAAAGGAAGTCTGACCTTTCATGTTGTTTGTGAAGATCAAGCAAAAGACAGAAATAGGTGCAGTTCTCATCAATCTGAAGTCAGATTATATACTTTTTTTTTTTCAAGCCCTGTACACATTGGTGTCTCAATGGTAAAGAATCTTTCTGTCAGTGCAGGAGACACAGGAGACTCAAGTTCGATCCTTGGGTTGAGAAGAACCCTGGAGAAGGAGATGGCAACTGACTCTAATATTCTTGCCTGGGAAATCCCAGGAACAGAAAAGTCTGGAGGGCTACAGTCCATGGGATCATGAAAGAATTGGACATGATGTAGCAACTAAACAACAACAAATAATAATAATATTTTACTAATACTTTTTTGCTTGAAACAGGAAGACTTAGAGAAATTTTATTAGATATATACTATTATTTGACTTTATATTTGAAAAACAATATTGAATGCCTTAAAGGAGAAAATGGTAGGCACAAGGAGACAAGTTCAGAGACTACTGCCATAAGCCAAGAAAGGGGTGATGAAGGGTTGAAAGGAGTAGCAAAGTGCCCAGATATTGAATATTGAATATTACTTGTAGGTGGAGACCAGATGATGTTCTAACTGGTAGTATTGGAAATGTGGATTAAAAGTATGTAAAAAATGAATGTGTTTTCCATAAGAAGCTGGAAGAATGGAGCTTGCACTGACTACAGGAGGAAGAGGAGAAGATGAAGAGTTACATTTTGGATATTCCATCTGGAAATCTGTTAGTCAAAGAAAATTCCAGAATTCATAGGGATTTTCAAGCTCAGTATATAGGTTCTTAGCATACATGGAGTTTAAATTTGTAAGCCTGGATGAGATCATCCTAGGAAGATAGATGGAGAAGATTAATGGTTTAAATATTTATCCCTGACATACTTTAAGTGAATAAGAAGAGAAGCCATTACAGAAAAATAGAGATAAGAGAAATAACAGTAGAATGCAAACTCCTAAACAAGTTATGAAGGAAGAGATATATAGCCTATGTTAATGCAACTGATAGGTCTACTCAGAAGGCAGACTGTAGGATTTTGAAATGCTTATGGAGATAAAGAAAGTTAGCAAGGGGGAAAAAGACTTTTAAATGAATTTAAGAGAAAAAAAAGAGAATTAGACAATGAAAGTAGCGACAATATATTTGAGAAATTTTGATGTTAAAAATGACTTAGAGATTGAACTATGACAACAGAGTGTTTATGAAGAGATTTTATGTTTTTCTTCTGGGATGAAAGATGTGATAGCCTGAATAGTGGCCCTCTAAAGATGCCTGAGTCTTAATTCCCAGAATCTATCAATATCCTGCTGCTGCTAAGTCACTTCAGTCGTGTCTGACTCTGTGTGACCCTACAGATGGCAGCCCACCAGGCTCTGCCATCCCTGGGATTCTCCAGGCAAGAACACTGGAATGGTTTGCCATTTCCTTCCCCAATGCATGAAAGTGAAAAATGAAAATGAAGTGGCTCATTCATGTCCAACTGACTGTGACGCCACGGACTGTAGCCTACCAGGCTCCGCCGTCCATGGGATTTTCCAGGCAAGAGTACTGGAGTGGGTTTCCATTGCCTTCTCCAGTCAATATGCTGCTTGATATATATTTTACCAAACACAAAAGCTTCAAGTATGATTGAATTAAAGAACTTTAAATGGAAAGAGGACTTCTAAGGTGGTGCTAGTATAAAGAACCTCTTTGCCAGTGCAGGAGACCTATGAGATCAGGGTTTGATCCCTGAGTCAGGAAGATCTGCTGGAGGAGGGCATGGCAACCCACTCCAGTATTCTTGCTTGGAGAATCCCACGGACAGAGGAGCCTGGTGAGCTACAGTCCATGGGGTTGCAAAAAGTTGGATGTGACTGAAAGATTATCTTGGATTATATGGAGGCACTCAATATAATTACAAGATACTTAGGAGAAAGAGGCAGGAGAAGCAAAGTCATAAGAAGAAAATGCAGTGACAAAGTGGAGATGGAGGAATGTAAGGAAGGGGTCATGAATGAAAAAAAAAATGCATGCAACCTTTTGGAGCTGGAAGAAACATGTACATGGATTATCTTCTAAACCTTGAGAAGTAACCAGCCATATCAAACACCTCAGCTCTAGAGTTTTGATTTCCAGAACTGTAAGATTGCAAACTGATGTTACTTTAAGCCACTTGTTTTGCAGTAATTTGTCATAGTAGTAATAGAAATCTAATTCAAGGACTATAGCAGCCACTTTTTGTGTTGATGGGAATAATCCAGTCTAGAAGGGGAAGTCCACAAGGCAGAACAGAGATTGGAGATTCTCCATACTGAGAGGCAAGGGTGAGAGAGTGAGCTCAGTGCACCATCAGAGGGGTGGGCTTTTCTTACGGAAGTGGACACCTTGGTTTTTTTTTTTTTTTTTTTAAATAAAAGAACAAATAGGCAAAGTATAAGGTGTTATAGGGTGCTAAGTAGGTAAATGTAATGGGAAAAATTTGTAGGTGTTCTTTTCAGACTGCTTAGTTTTCATAGTCCAAGGGAGGAAAAAGAGTTTTGCCTCTACCCTTGTAGGTTTTTGATTGAGATCCCCCAGTAATAAGAGACAGATTAACAGGAAAACAAACAAACAAACGTTAAGTTGAATATTAATACCAGGTACATGGGAAAGATTCCTTGGAGAAGGAAATGGCAACCCACTCCAGTACAGTTGCTTGGAAAGTCACATAGACAGAGGAGCCTGGCTGGCTACAGTCCCTGGGGCTGCAAGGAGCTGGACATGACTTAGCAGCTAAACAACAACACTTATTGGATACATGGGATAGACCCAGAAAACTGAATGAATCCTCAAAATAGCCCAAACTATCACCTTAAATATCATCTTTGCTGCTGCTGCTAGGTCGCTTCAGTCATGTCTGACTCTGTGCCACCCATAGATAGTAGCCCACCAGGCTCCACCATCCCTGGGATTCTCCAAGCAAGAACACTGGAGTGGGTTGCCATTTCCTTCTGTCACAAAGAGTTGGGCACAAATGAAGCAACTTAGCATGCACACAAGAGCTGAGGCCTTATAAGCTATAAAGTGAAAGTGAAGTCACTCAGTCATGTCCAACTCTTTGAGACTCCGTGGACTATAGCTTACCAGGCTCCTCTGACCACTGGAGTGGGTTGCCATTTCCTTCTCCAGGAGATCTTCCCAACCCACTGATTGAACCCAAGGATTGAACTTGCAGCTCCTGCATTGAAGGCAGACACTTTAACCTCTGAGCCACCAGGGAAGTCCTTTATAAGCTATAGATATCTACAAAAGTAGATGTGTATAAGAGACAGGGCTCCACCATCCCTGGGATTCTCCAAGCAAGAACACTGGAGTGGGTTGCCATTTCCTTCTCCAATGCATGAAAGTGAAAAGTGAAAGTGAAGTCGCTCAGTCGTGTCTGACTCTTCGCAACCCCATGGACTGCAGCCTACCAGGCTCCTCCGCCCATGGGATTTTCCAGGCAAGAGTACTGGAGTGGGGTGCCATTGCCTTCTTCATGGGATTGTATTGCTAAGTCGTTTCAGCTGTCGCCAACTCTGTGCGACCTCATAGACAGCAGCCCACCAGGCTCCTCCATCCCTGGGATTCCCCAAGCAAGAATACTGGAGTAGGTTGCCATTTCAAATATCATCTTTAGCTAAAGATAAAAGATATTGGGGGTGGGTGGAAGATCATAATGGGCGCTTATCAAGAAAAATATAGTAATCAAGGATAAGGTTGTTATGCAGAGTGTTTTCTAGTTTAAAGTCATCTTTCCCTTTCTGGTCCAGAGAAGGATACACCATTCCAAATAAAGATTTCCTTTATAGATGTACATGCTTCTTACAAAGATAATTATCTATTCAGTTTTCAGAGCTTCATCTGTGTCTGCTGTTTCTTAAAAGTAACTAGCTTAGAATAATCAATATGCCAGAGAGGCATATTTTAATGATATATTTTTCTTCTCTTGAGTAGATTAGAAAATCATCATGAGTTCTGCAGATATGTATTCATGATTGATGAGTGTTTGTGCTTAATAAAGGCTGAAGTTTAACCAATTGAGTGTTACAAGGTTTAAAAAGGAACAGTTTAAGTATGTATGTATAAGCCGTGAAGAGAGGGTATCAGTGTGTTGAGAAAAGATGAAAATGTGAAATCTGTGGATTGTAGGTTATGGCAGGAAGGGCCCATTGAGGTCCTTCAGTGAAAGGCCAAGATATCCATACATTCTTTCCTTTAAAAACAGAAGAATTAAGAAATGTTTAGAGTTGTTGTTCAGTCACTAAGTTGTGTCTGACTCTTTGCAATCCCATGGACTGCAGAACTCTAGTCTTCCCTGTATTTCACTATCTCTCACAGCGTGCTCTAACTCACGTACACTGAACTAGTGATAGAATTGATCAATATTTAAATATCTTATAGCATTCAGCCCTACTCTGACTTGCATTTCACTATTATTTTGTTTAATTTAGACATGTGCAAGGCTGACAATGCTTGGAAACAGGAGTGGTGATTGAGTTATATACCTCCTGCTGCTGCTGCTAAGTCACTTCAGTCGTGTCCAACTCTGTGTGACCCCATAGATGGCAGACCACCAGGCTCCCTCTTCCTGGGATTCTCCAGGCAAGAACACTGGTGGGTTGCCATTGCCTTCTCCAATGCATGAAAGTGAAAAGTAAAAGTAAAGTTGCTCAGTCGTGTCTGACTCTTAGCAACCCCATGGACTGCAGACTACCAGGCTCCTCTGTCTGTAGAATTTTCCAGGCAAGAGTACTGGAGTGGGGTGCCATTGCCTTCTCCATATACCTCCTAGGCCATGTATTTATTTATATGTATGCTCATTCATTCATTTGCCCCCCCCCCTTTTTAATCACATTCTTCAGTTGCATCCAACTCTTTGTGACACCGTGGCATGCCAGGCTTCTCTGTCCATCACCAACTCCTGGAGCTTGTGCTAACTCATCTCCATCAATTCAGTGATGCCATCAAACCATCTCATCCTCTATCATCCCCTTTTCTCCTTGCCTTCAATCTTTACCAGGGTCAAGGTCTTTTCCAATGAGTCAGTCCTTTGCATCAAGTGGCCAAAATATTGGAGTTTCAGCTTCAGCATCAATCTTTCTAATGAATATTCAGCACTGATTCCCTTTAGGATTGACTGGTTGGATCTCTTTGCGGTCCAAGGGACTCTCAAGAGTCTCCACTGACACCACAGTTCAAAAGCATCAATGTTTGGCAAAACCACTACAATATTGTAAAGTAATTAGCCTCCAATTAAAATAAATCAAAATTTTAAAAAGCATCAATTCTTCAATATCAATATTAAAAAGCAGAGACATTATTTTGCCAAAAAAAGTCTGTCTAGTCAAAGATACAGTTTCTTTCTCTAGTCATGTATGGATGTAAGAGTTAGACCATAGGGAAAGCTGAGAGCCCAAGAATCATGCTCTTAACAAGTGTCTAATTCAGGTTTCCTTGATGGACATAACCCCTGTCTGCTTGCATTGGGGGAGGGTCACAGAAGGGAAGATGAAAGTCCAAATGAAAAAAACCAACTATGGAATCACTAAAATGCATAGCCAGTAAGCCCAGTCTACTCTCATGGCTCAGGAAATAAGTCTCCAAATTGGATTAAGAGATTTAGGAAATTCTAGAAAAAGGAGAATCAAAGACCAGATTTGAAGCACTTGAAGTGGAGCATGGAGCATGGAAGTAGAGACTATATTTACCAATGTGCTTATCACAAAAAATTTAGTAGGACTTCAACTACAGATTGTATGATAATTGTATATTTCAAGTATATTTATAATATTCACATTTTAAGAAACAAAAGCAAGAATATATGTACTGGTATACCTCAGATTTTCTATGTTATGTGTTTAAGCCAATATGATATTTTTTTCTGTCAAATCTAGTTTAAAAGGAACTTATAAAATAATTTTCCTAGAAGCATCTGAAAACCAAGGGATTTGTAAATGAGAGTTTTTAATGTTTACATTCAGGTCATAAATAATTTTAAACTAATCATATTTCGGTGCTTGGAAAATTTATATATATATTGTTTATGTAAAATACATTCATTTATCTCCAGCAACATTTATAAAAACAGCATACCAAAATATGTGACCTTTAAGTATTCACCCTCTGGCTTTTAAATTAAGCTGATTAATATTATTAATCATTCTGTCTCAACAAAGCAAATGCCTGCTAAGACTTAAGCAACCGAAGATGTTTCAGACTTTAATACATTATGTATGTCTATTTTAAAATAATGTGTTGGTAACCAAGGTATACTACAAAGTACAGAAGTTTTCCTCATTTTGTAAACGGTTATCAAGGGCAGAGAGCCATATGTCACCAAAGTAAGACTTACTTCCTGTCAATTTGAGTCACCTGGTCAGTACTGCGGAGCTCATTTGCCTGACAGACCCCTGTCTTATTCTAAAGGAAGGCGATCTTGCCACAACAATCCCTGTTTCACTAGTCACTTCCTGGTCTCTCTCCTTCTTCCTATCAAAGGTTTTCATCCTGTACGTTTTCTCGAAGCTTCTTTCCATGTGCTACTTGGGATGCTGTCTGATTCATGAGTCACTGAACAAAGCCAATAAGATCTTTAGGTTTTACCTAGCTGAATTTTAGTTTTTTAAACAGATTTGGTGGAAGTGGTGAAACTAAAGGAACCTTCTTATTTCAGGACAACCAGAAGAAATAGTACCCCTGAACTCTTAGAAGTCTTTGTCTTTTTTCACCATTTCTGAAGGTTGTAGATAATTTTCTCTTGGCTATTTGCCTTAAGCTGTTGATTTAATTGACTTTCAAGTCCAGGGCAAGGCAGAAAGTTCCACCTGGAACCTGAGACACTAGCTCTCAGTTAATGATAAAGTTCCATTTGTTAGAGTCTACTAGCTCAGTCCCTAGTTGTGGTTTGTTGATTCCATACTCAGCTGCACAATGGGACTTACAGATAGTGTGCAACTTGGGCCTTTATTTGGAAAATCTACATATATATATATATCTTTGGTTACTGCTGGTTTGTTATTGTGGCCATGAGGCAAAGGTGGTTGCTAATTGGAATCTAGAAAGCCAACAGTTGAAAAATTCTTGGGAAATTAAGAGTTGTTAAACACTTGATGTCCAACCCTAAGGCTATTGTGTTTGGATAATTTGATGACGGTTCAGTTCAGTTCAGTTCAGTTGCTCAGTCGTGTCCGACTCTTTGCGACCCCATGAATTGCAGCACGCCAGGCCTCCCTGTCCATCATCAACTCCCGGAGTTCACTCAGACTCACGTCCATCGAGTATGTGATGCCATCCAGCCATCTCATTCTCAGTCGTCCCCTTCTCCACCTGCCCCTAGTCACTCCCAGCATCAGAGTCTTTTCCAATGAGTCAACTCTCCGCATGAGGTGGCCAAAGTACTGGAGTTTCAGCTTTAGCATCATTCCTTCCAAAGAAATCCCAGGGCTGATCTCCTTCACAATGGACTGGTTGGATCTCCTTGCAGTCCAAGGGACTCTCAAGAATCTTCTCCAACACCACAGTTCAAAAATATCAATTCTTTGGCGCTCAGCTTTCTTCACAGTCCAACTCTCACATCCATACATGACCACAGGAAAAACCATAGCCTTGACTAGATGGACCTTTGTTGGCAAAGTAATGTGACAGCAGTAATGTGACAGCAGGGTGACAATATACAGCCTTGACGTACTCCTTTTCCTACTGGGAAACAGTCTGTTGTTCCATGTCCAGTTCTAACTTTTGCTTCCTGACCTGCATACAAATTTCTCAAGAGGCAGGTCAGGTGGTCTGGTATTCCCATCTGTTTCAGAATTTCCCACATTTTATTGTGATCCACACAGCCAAATTCTTAGGTATAGTCAATAAAGCAGAAATAGATGTTTTTCTGTAACTCTTCTGCTTTTTTGATGATCCAGCAGATGTTGGCAATTTGATCTCTGGTACCTCTGTCTTTTCTAAAACCAGCTTGAACATCTGGAAGTTCATGGTTCACATATTGCTGAAGCCTGGCTTGGAGAATTTTGAGCATTACTTTACTAGCATGTGAGATGAGTGCAATTGTGCGGTAGTTTGAGCATTCTTTGGCATTGCCTTTCTTTGGAATTGGAATGAAAACTGACCTTTTCCAGTCCTGTAGCCACTGCTGAGTTTTCCAAATTTGCTGGCATATTGAGTGCAGCACTTTCACAGCATCATCTTTCAGGATTTGAAACAGCTCAACTGGAATTCCATCACCTCCACTAGCTTTGTTCTTAGTGATGCTTTCTAAGGCCCACTTGACTTCACATTCCAAGATGTCTGGCTCTAGATTAGTGATCACATCCTCATGATTATCTGGGTCGTGAAGATCTTTTCTGTACAGTTCTTCTGTGTATTCTTGCCACCTCTTCTTAATATCTTCTGCTTCTGTTAGGTCCATACCATTTCTATCCTTTATCGAGCCCATCTTTGCATGAAATGTTCCCTTGGTATCTCCAATTCTCTTGAAGAGATCTCTAGTCTTTCCCATTCTGTTGTTTTCCTCTATCTCTTTGCATTGATTGCTGAAGAAGGCTTTCTTATCTCTTCTTGCTATTCTTTGGAACTCTGCATTCAGATGCTTATATCTTTTCTTTTCTCCTTTGCTTTTCGCCTCTCTTCTTTTCAGTGCTATTTGTAAGGCTTCTCCAGACAGCCATTTTGCTTTTTTGCATTTCTTTTCCATGGGGATGGTCTTGATCCCTGTCTCCTGTACAATGTCACGAACCTCATTCCATAGTTCATCAGGAACTCTGTCTATCAGATCTAGGCCCTTAAATCTATTTCTCACTTCCACTGTATAATCATAAGGGATTTGATTTAGGTCATACCTGAATGGTCTAGCGGTTTTCCCTACTTTCTTCAATTTAAGTCTGAATTTGGAAATAAGGAGTTCATGATCTGAGCCACAGTCAGCTCCTGGTCTTGTTTTTGTTGACTGTATAGAGCTTCTCCATCTTTGGCTGCAAAGAATATAATCAATCTGATTTCGGTGTTGACCATCTGGTGATGTCCATGTGTAGAGTCTTCTCTTGTGTTGCTGGAAGAGGGTGTTTGCTATGACCAGTGCATTTTCTTGGCAAAACTCTATTAGTCTTTGCCCTGCTTCATTCCGCATTCCAAGGCCAAATTTGCCTGTTACTCCAGGTGTTTCTTGACTTCCTACTTTAGCATTCCAGTCCCCTATAATGAAAAGGACATCTTTTTTGGGTGTTAGTTCTACAAGGTCTTGTAGGTCTTCATAAAACCGTTCAACTTCAGCTTCTTCAGCATTACTGGTTGGGGCATAGACTTGGATAACTGTGATATTGAATGGTTTGCCTTGGAAACGAACAGAGATCATTCTGTCGTTTTTGAGATTGCATCCAAGTACTGCATTTCGGACTCTTGTTGACAGTGATGGCTACTCCATTTCTTCTGAGGGATTCCTGCCTGCAGTAGTAGATATAATGGTCATCTGAGTTAAATTCACCAATTCCATTCGATTTTAGTTCGCTGATTCCTAGAATGTTGAAGTTCACTCTCGCCATCTCTTGTTTGACCACTTCCAATTTGCCTTGATTCATGGACCTGACATTCCAGGTTCCTATGCAATATTGTTATTTAGAGCATTGGACCTTGCTTCTATCACCAGTCACATCCACAACTGGGTATTGTTTTTGCTTTGGCTCCATCCCTTCATTATTTCTGGAGTTATTTCTCCACTGATCTCCAGTAGCATATCAGGTACCTACTGACCTGGGGAGTTCCTCTTTCAGTATCCTATCATTTTGGCTTTTCATACTGTTCATGGGGTTCTCAAGGCAAGAACACTGAAGTGGTTTGCCATTCCCTTCTCCAGTGGACCACATTCTGTCAGACCTCTCCACCATTACTCACCCGTCTTGGGTGGCTCTGCCGGGCATGGCTTAGTTTCATTGAGTTAGACAAGGCTGTGGTCCTAGTGTGATTAGACTGATTAGTTTTCTGTGAGTATGGTTTCAGTGTATCTGTCCTCTGATGCCCTCTTGCAACACTTACCATCTTACTTGGGTTTCTCTTACCTTGGATGTGAGGTATCTGTTCACGGCTGCTCCAGCAAAGCACAGCCACTGCTCCTTACCTTGGATGAGGGGTATCTCCTCACCACCACCCCTCCTGACCTTGAACGTGGAATAGCTCCTTTAGGCCCTCCTGCGCCCCTGGAGCCACCGTTCCTTGGACGTGGGGTTGCTCCTCCCGGCCAACGCCCCTGGCCTCTGGCGTGGGGTAGCTCCTCTCGGCCGCCACCCTTGACCTTGGACCGGGATAACTCCTCTTGGCTGTCCCTGCACCATCACAGCTTGGCACTCTCAGCTGCTGCCCCTGAACTCAGACGTGGGGTAAGTCCTCTTGGCCACTGCGCCTCAGGCATGGGATCCTCCTGTCTTCTGCCCCTGACCTCGGACCCGAGCTCCTCTCGCCCACGCTAAGTGGGCCGGTTGCAGCTGCCTGCGCTAAAATTCAAGGGATCACGCTAAACAAAAGAGGTCAAATTGTAACTAGGTTTACCCACTAACCTCAAGAAAATTTCCATGTAATCAGGTACAGTGTAAAAGACTTCATAATAACCAAACCCAGGGGCACCTCCCTCTTAGGTATTAATTTTGACACTAAAAACTACAAAGCTGGGCTAAAGAAATAAAATGCTCAAATTCCAAATGCTGTAGGACTCCACTTTCTGGCACACTAACTTATTTTATGTCTAAGAACTGTGGCCACATAAACTATAGGTTTTGCTAGTTATAATGAACCTGCCTGCCAATGCAGGAGATGGAAGAGATAAGGGTCAGGTTCGAGTCCCTGGGTCAAGAAGATCCCCTGGAGGAGGGCATGGCAACCCACCCCAGTATCTTGCCTGGAGAACCCCATGGACAGAGAAGCCTGGTGGGCTATGGTCCATAGGGTCACAAAGAGTTGGGCACAAATGAAGCAACTTAGCATGCACACAAGAGCTGAGGCCTTATAAGCTATAAAGTGAAAGTGAAGTCACTCAGTCATGTCCAACTCTTTGAGACTCCGTGGACTATAGCTTACCAGGCTCCTCTGACCACTGGAGTGGGTTGCCATTTCCTTCTCCAGGAGATCTTCCCAACCCACTGATTGAACCCAAGGATTGAACTTGCAGCTCCTGCATTGAAGGCAGACACTTTAACCTCTGAGCCACCAGGGAAGTCCTTTATAAGCTATAGATATCTACAAAAGTGGCAAAATCTTACTGAAGACAACAAAGAATTACAACAACCATTATGGGGAATGCCCCAATTAGACAAGGTCTTTCACTGAAGAAATGTACTTGAAAATGAATGCTCCCTAAGCACAGAATGGTTTAATCTTCAGTCTTCTGAAGTAGTTTCATTAAAAATTTTGTTGCAAAAGGCTAATTAAAATTATAGGCAACAGTACCTAAAGCAACACCTGGGCCTCCTCCATTGTACCCTCTAAGGGGTCCCTCATCAAAACACTGGTCCAGAAATCATGTTTCACTTTCCATCAATTGGGACACCAGTGGTGGGCAGGGGGTGGGGGGGGGATGCTCAAAGGTTTTATACAAATCCTCTGGTACCAATTTGAATACCTTCATATTTACCTTCACAGGAAGGTCCCTGTAAGGGTTTCTTTCTGGGTGGATGAAACTCTGAGTAATTCTCTGATACACTTCTCCCAGTAATCCCCTTAAATAGTCAAGTGTTGCCTAAATCTTCCTTTCTTTTGGCTCTCTTTGGGAGTGGCTCTGGATCTTGGGAAGGCTTTATGATTTGCACACTCTTTGGGGACTCCTCTCACACCCAGTTCAGTACTGTCATGAATATTTATTAGATACTATTTCATCTGAAATCTGACAAGTTTTTGGAAATATTTTTAAAAGTAGCTTTATGGACAAAACTTGACAAAGTCAGAAGCTGATATTCAGAGTCTGATAGGAACTTAATCAGGCCTCCTCCCCTGAGTTAATGTGCCAGGGGCTGCAGGTGGAGGGCTGCGGTGTATCCCAAAGACAAAGTTCCAATCTAGAATATTGGAATATGGTGGCTTCCATCCTACTTGAAGATCTTCTCCCTTATATACAGGAGCCAATTTAAGGTTATATAGTTAAATGAATGAGTAGTCCTTTTGAAGTTATAACCCTGGGTTGGGAAGATCCCCTGAAGGAAATGGCAGCCCACTCCAGTATTGTTGCCTGGAAAATCCCATGGACAGAAGAGCCTGGCAGGCTGCAGTCCATGGGATCGCAAAGAGTCGGACAGTACTGAGTGACTTCACTTCACTAGGCTGTAACCCAGGTTTCTGAGGAATTAAGAAGAGCTGCCCATGTCTTTCACATCAGGTCTTTCTTGGACCACAGTTGTGGCTACAGAAACAATTCAAAGCCCATCTATATTTTTTACCAAACCGCACCTATTTAACTCAAAAGGCTTGTATGTATTACAAAATTATGGCCTTATGAAACAAACTCCTTCTTAGGAGAGATAGCATTCTTTCTCTGTGCCTTTGAGATATAAATATTCTATCTAGTCTTCATGAAGAAGGCCTTATCTAGGTCATTCCTTGACATGTAAATTTCAAAGAGGTAACTCTTTCAAAAGGAAAAAAGAGGAGGATTATATTTCAAACAGATAAATGAAAAATCATAATTGTCTTCTACACAAATATTAATAAAAAAAACTTTGGCCACCTGAGCAGACAACCTTAATTTATTTCATCAGTCAGAAACATGCTTAGTTTTAAATGTTCAGAAGCTAATGAATTTCACATTAGTATACACATTTCATGGCTAAAATTTTAGAATAAAACATATTGGTCTTTGTTTGCAATTGTCTGCAAGTTTATATATGGCTATATAGGCATGTTGTAAATGTGATTGTTTTACCTCCAGATGGTATTGAAAAAATTAATTTGTATAAGAGCTCTACTTAATTGACCTAAATAAAATAATCATTATCAAATTAAATATCTCTATACTCATAAATACTGAAAGTAAACCAAATGTTTTCCATGTTCACATGATCAAGGATGCTTGGTAAAAAATTTAGTTTAAATTTAGTGTAATTAAAAGAGATATGCCTTTATAGTTATCAATGAATGTAATGGAGACATACAAGTTTTATCCTACCTAGGTTTATAAATAAGTTCAGACTCTTTGTCTTATGACATTTGTCAGTAAGAAAAAGAGCTTGAACTGATGGCTGACTTTGTTTAATGTTTCCTGAATGTTTTATGAGTATTCTTGTACACATGGGTACTTTGTCATGTTCAACTCTTTGTGACCTCATCGGCCATACCCTGTCAAGTCCCTCTGACCATGGAATATTTCCAGGCAGGAATAAAGGAGAGTGTTGCCATTTACTCCTCCAGGGGTTCCTCCTGATCCAGGGATCAGAACATGCCTCTTGCATCCACTGCAGTGGCAAGCTGTTCTCTATATCTATTTGCTTTATTTTGTTTGTTTTCCTTCTTTACATTTCACATATGAGTGAATCATGCATTATTTATCAAACTAACATTTCATTTACCACTTAGGTACATTCACATGGTAGTAAATATCAAGATTCCATTTTCTTTTGGTGTTGTTGTTATGGCTGAACACCAGAATATCAATTCAGCTCAGTCACTCAGTTGTATCTAATACTTTGTTACCCCATGGACTGCAGCATGCCAGGCCTCCCTGTCCATCACCAAATCCTGGAGCTTGCTCAAACTCATGTCCATCGAGGTGGTGATGCCATCCAACCATATAATCCTCTGTCGTCCCCTTCTCCTCCTGCCCTCAATCTTTCCCAGCATCAGGGTCTTTTCCAAGGAGTCACCTCTTTGCATCAGGTGGCCAAAGTTTGGTGATTCAGCTTCAGCATCATTCCTTCTAATGAATATTCAAGACTGATTTCCTTTAGGATGGACTGGTTGGATCTCCTTGAAGTCCAAGGGACTCTCAAGAGTCTTCTCCAACACCACAGTTCAAAAGAATCAGTTCTTTGGTGTTTAACTTTCTTTATAGCCCAACTCTCACGTCCATACATGACTACTGGAAAAACCATAGCCTTGACTAGACAGACCTTTGTTGGCAAAGTAATGTCTCTGTTTTTTAATATGCTGTCTAGGTTAATCATAAATTTTCATCCAAAGAGTAAGCAACTTTTAACTTCATGGCTCCAGTCACCATATGCAGTGATATTGGAGCAAAAAAAAAAAAAAAAGTCAGTCACTGTTTCCATTGTTTTCCCATCTATTTGCCATGCAGTGATGGGACTGGATGCGATGATCTTAGTTTTTTTTAATGTTGAGTTTTAAGCCAGCTTTTTCTCTCTCTTCTTTTACTTTCATCAAGAGACTCTTTAGCTCTTCCTCACTTTCTACCATAAAGGTGGTGTTACCTGTATATCAGAAGTTATTGATATTTCTCCCGACAATCTTGATTCCAACTTGTGCTTCATCCATCCCAGTGTTTCTCATGATGTACTCTGCATATAAGTTAAATAAGCAGGGAGACAATATATAAGCTTGATGTACTACTTTCCCAATTTGGAACCAGTCTGTTCTATGTGTGATTCTAACTGTTGCTTCTTGACCTGCATACAGGTTTCTCATGAAGCAGGTAAGGTGATCTGGCACTCCCATTTCTTGAGGAATTTTCTTTCTTTTGTGTAGTTTGTTGTAATATATATATACACATATACAAACAGACACACACAAAGATGACCAACAGGCTTATAAAAAGATACTCAGTATCACTAAATATATATATTTTAAAAGCTTCTCAAAAATAATATTTGAAATAAAATTTTTTTCCTTGAACTAACCTTGAAAATTTTCAGAGGTACCCAGAATTTAGCAAAAGATTTGTTTTCACTCCATATAAAAACAGAAATTCTAAAATAATTATGTTGATATCAATTACTTGGGAAGCATTATTAAATAAGAAATAATTATGCTATGTTTGCACAAACAAGTGTTATTAATGTTCCATAAATTGCATGAAATTCCAAGAAACACTATATTTCCTGTTACAATATTATCAGTAATAATTCTTGTTTTTTTTCCCAAAATTTTATATATAACAGGAATAACTAAATTTTCTTATCAAATTCATTATGAATTTCCCTGCTGCTGCTGCTGCTAAGTCACCTCAGTCGTGTCCGACTCTGTATGACCCCATAGACGGCAGCCCACCAGGCTCCCCCATCCCTGGGATTCTCCAGGCAAGAATAATGGAGTGGGTTGCCATTTCCTTCTCCAATGCATGAAAGAGAAAAGTGAAAGTGAAGTTGCTCAGTCTGTCCGACTGTTAGCGACCCTATGGACTGCAGCCCACCAGGCTCCTCCGCCCATGGGATTTTCCAGGCAAGAGTACTGGGGTGGGGTGCCATTGCCTTCCCCGATGAATTTCCTTAACCATGGCTATTTTTAAGACTTTGTCATTTATAAAAGTTTATTTTACTCTAATACTTTCACAAAAGTGTTCTCACAAAAGTAAGTTTTCTTTAAGGAGATTCATGAAAAGAACTTTGACAAGTACAGATTTCTGATAACTTTATCATAAAAACTGAACTGTGGTAAGAATTTACAGAAGTCATAGAAAAACTGAATTCAGGTAAAACAAATATTAATCACATTGAGCTGAATGAATAGAGGAATATTATTATAAGTTTTGTGACTTTTTGTTTAACTCATTGTTTAATGTTTTATGTTTCCACATTTAAGGAAATCTTATAACTTAAAAAATGTACCTTCATAGGTACATTTTAGGTGAAAATTAATTTTTTCTCCCTACATAATCCCCACAGAATTTAGAAGCTTTTGATTATCTTTTTCATGGTGATGTAGTTAGATATTTTCATAAGTTCACTAAGAATATGTTCACCTTGTAACTGGGCTCAACTGGAAACAATGTTTGCCTTATCAAAGCTTTGACTGGATTGTCATATTAGAGAGAAAGGTACATAGACTTGGATATGACCAGACCACCGTAAGGCATTAAAGTGAATTTATGGAACCTAAAGGTCCTAGGAAAAGTTGGCTGGTACCTTGTTTATGACTTCTGAGAGTCTTACCAGATCAGCAAAAAAGGTCACTATTTGGCAGATCTAGGGACCTTAGCACTTGTTGGGGCTCTCAAGAAGACAGGAATTTCCTGAAAATATCATCTTATTGCAGGCAAAATCTTGGCTTGGCATCTGAGCCTCAGAAGTTTTTGAGAGATCATTTTGAGATTTCTTTTTTAAAAAGTAGCAGCAATGCAGTCTGAAAAAGAGCTTATAAGTTAAATAAATACTGTTCTTGCTAGACTTCTGGAAATAATCAAACCATGTTTAATGTAAAAAAATTAGTACTAGGATTGTCTTTGCTAAAAAATGAAGATGACTGTAGAGAGAAAATTATGTTTGCATCTTTGTAAAGATTACATTCTAACTTTGTTAATTGTTTTTGAGGTTTTGTTATAATGTGCAATATGAATCTTGAATCAGTTTTATTTTCTACAAATATCTGGTTATGACTCTTTGAAGTAACATTTCCAATTTTTTCTTGCCCTTCTCTTTTGTAAGCACTAAGAAAAAAGATCGCCCTTGAATGATTTGAAAGGGATTATACCTGGTCCTCCTCACTGCCCAGGTGGTAGTCAAGCTTCAGGGACTTGAAGCTTGAGATTACACCTCCCAATTAAAAAGAGCTCTGTCAAACTCTAGGAACTGCACACAGTCAGAGACCTCAAAATCAAAGTGACTAGGAAGAGAGATAGTTGTCACTGAGGTACAAGACATCAGCTTCCCTCCAAGACATCAGCACAGGAGACTGAAGAATGTTTCCTATGTTTCTTTTCATTCCTCCTTTATTATTTTTGGCTGTGCCAGTTCAATTCAGTTGCACAGTTGTGTCTGATTCTTGGCGACCCCATGGACTGCAGCATGCCCAACTTCCCTGTCTATCACCAACTCCTGGAGCTTACTCAGACTCATGTTCATCGAGTTGGTGTTACCATCCAAACATCTTATCCTCTGTTGTCCCCTTCTCCTCCTGCCTTCAATCTTTCCCAGTATCAGGCTCTTTTCCAAGGAGTCAGCTTTTCACATCAGGTGCCAAAGTATTGGAGTTTCAGCTTCAGCATGAGTCCTTCCAATGAACATTCAGGACTGATTTCCTTTAGGATGGACTGGTTGGATCCCCTTGCAGTCCAAGCGACTCTCAAGAGTCTTCTCCAACACCACAGTTTAAAGTGACTAGGAAGAGAGATAGTTGTCACTGAGGTACAAGACATCAGCTTCCCTCCAAGACATCAGCACAGGAGACTGAAGAATGTTTCCTATGTTTCTTTTCATTCCTCCTTTATTATTTTTGGCTGTGCCAGTTCAATTCAGTTGCACAGTTGTGTCTGATTCTTGGCGACCCCATGGACTGCAGCATGCCCAACTTCCCTGTCTATCACCAACTCCTGGAGCTTACTCAGACTCATGTTCATCGAGTTGGTGTTACCATCCAAACATCTTATCCTCTGTTGTCCCCTTCTCCTCCTGCCTTCAATCTTTCCCAGTATCAGGCTCTTTTCCAAGGAGTCAGCTTTTCACATCAGGTGCCAAAGTATTGGAGTTTCAGCTTCAGCATGAGTCCTTCCAATGAACATTCAGGACTGATTTCCTTTAGGATGGACTGGTTGGATCCCCTTGCAGTCCAAGCGACTCTCAAGAGTCTTCTCCAACACCACAGTTGAGAAGCATCAATTCTTCAACACTCAGCTCTCTTTTTAGTCCAATTCTCATATCCATACATGACTACTGGAAAAACTATCACTTTGACTAAATTGGCCTTTGTTGGCAGAGTAGTGTGTCTGCTTTTTAATATGCTGTCTAGCTTGGTCATAGCTTTATTTCCAAAGAACAAATGTCTTTTTATTTCATGGATGCAGTCACCATCTACAGTAATTTTGGAGCCCCAAAAGTAAAGTTTGTTACTGTTTCCATTGTTTCCCCATCTATTTACCATGAAGTAATGGGACTGGATGAAATGATCTTAGTTTTGGCTGTGCCATGTGACTTTCAAAACCATCTTATTTCCCTAAGCAGGAATAGAACCTGGGCCACAACACTAAAAGTGGAAGGTCCTAACCACTATACTACCAAGAAACTTCCCATCTCTCCCTTCCTGAGCATTCTGTTCCAAAGTTTTACACCATGAAGATCTTTAGGATCCTTTTGTTCAGCTTTTCCTTCATCTGACCTAGAAAGATAGTGCCACTGTTCACATATCTCAGAGCATTGCCAAGAGGGGTGATCCAGCCTCTAAACAACTGTTATACTTGTCACAATGTTGGTGATTCAGTCTGCTACTGACAATCTTCTCCCTGATGTCCAATACTTCATTTTCTCTAGAATAAACCCAGTCCCCTTTCTATTGTATTGGACTCCCTAATGCTGGAGATCCTTTTATCTGCCTCTGCTAACAACCTCAAACCTGAGGAACATTTTGCCCAGCTTCTGAGAAAAGTTAGGGACACAAGACAAGGCAAAAACAGAATAAAACATCTGTGTGGTCTACAGATCCTCAGATTTTACTGCTCTCTGTGTCTGCCACCTTTCCAGACTTGAGCCTCAACACAAACTCAAATGGGAACTACTGGGAGGCATTCATGACTCAAAATTAGTTCCCCTTGACAGATCCCTACTGCACTGGTAGCTCAGATGGTAAAGCGTCTGCCTACAATCAAGGAGACGTGGGTTCAATCCCTGGATCAGGAAGATCTTATGGAGAAGGAAATGGCAACCCACTCCAGTACTCTTGCCTGGAAAATCCCATGGACGGAGGGGTGTGGTAGACTACAGTCCATGGGGTTGCAAAGAGTCAGACACGACTGAGCGACTTGACTTTCTTTCACTGCATTGGCTAGGAGTGAGTGCCAATGAGGCTATGACCAGAAATTAGTCTCTGCTTAACTCATGAAGATACTGCAGAATCCACTGATGAAGCAATAACTGCCCAGCAAAAATCCTCACACTTTATGGCTGGAGTTATTTTTGTTAACAGGAAAGCTGTTGATCATCTTATAGCTGAGGAGGGAAATATCCGTGCTGCAGCTAATACTGCCTTTTACATTTGGCTTGGGACTTCCGGGAACGTTCAGAGTAAGCATAACAGAGTAAGTATAACATCACTAAACAAGCCACTTAAGAAAGTGATTCCTTCAAAGAAATCTTTGACATTTGATTTTGATTGATTTTTGTCCTGGGTCCATGTCCCCAAAATGCACTCCAGATATTGGAAATCACCCTGTTTTAAATAATCAGAATAGCCTCTCTTGTGTGCCGTATTCTCTGAAAAACTTTAAATGTATGTTCACAGCTGCTCACCACCAAGCAAATGATCTCCCTCAGACTAATGTGTCAGAAAAGGAACAGGAAGAAAGACCAACTTAGAATGTGAGCATGACATTTTGACCTGTAAATACCATAAAGAGATTCAAAAAAGAAAAGAAAATGTGACCTGTAACTACCACAGAAAGATTTAGAAAAAGCTGCTAAACTTCAGAGCAGTAGCTGGGAGTAGCATTCAGTTCAGTTCAGTTCAGTCACTCAGTCGTGTCCGACTCTTTGCAACCCCATGACTGCAGCACAAGTAGCATTAATAGTTTAAATTTCATCACATCTCTCAGTAAGGCTGTCTGATCAAAAGAGTGTAGGAGGATTGTTAAAAAAAAGACAATGGTCCCCAATGGGAATCTCTGATTCTAAGCCCGACATCACCGAATGGAGACTTAATTATAATTTCACCTGTCCCAGAAATGAACAGAGAAGGCAATGGCAATCCATTGCCAGCCTGGAAAATCCCATGGATGGAGGAGCCTGGTGGGCTGCAGTCCATGGGGTCGCTAAGAGTAGGGCATGACTGAGCAACTTCACTTTCACTTTTTATTTCCATGCATTGGAGAAGGAAATGGCAACCCACTCCAGTATTCTTGCCTGGAGAATCCCAGGAACAGAGGAGCCTAGTGGGCTGCAGTCTGTGGGGTTGCAGAGTCAAACACGACTGAAGCAACTTAGCAGCAGCAGCAGCAGCAGCAGCAGAAATGAAATCCTAAACCAGTCAATCAGGAATCACCTGATCACCACTACTAGTGAGGTAACTGCATGGTAGACACCTGCCGTCCACTAAGGAAAGCAACCTTACCATACCTAATCTGCTTTCTGCTGGTATAATTTACTTATTCCTTAATCCCTTCAATTTATAAATGTATTTCATTTTGTATAGCTCCTTTCTCTGCTAAATGGGATACTGCCCAATCATTAAGGATTGAATAAAGTCAATTAAACCTTTGAAACATACTCAGTTGAATTTTTATTGTTTTGTATTGTGTTATATCACTGTTTCTTAGCAATATGAAAAGAGTTGAAATTCTAGATTAATTGAAAATTGAAACAGGGATCTGAAGAGCAGAGAATGTTGTTAGGGTACAAAGAATCACTTAAGTTTCTTTTGGGGAGGAAGCATATTGTTTCACCATAGCCGATCTGAATTTAAAGGTTAAACTCTCATTCCTTAGGGTACATTAAAGCAATAGGTCATATCACCATAATTCTGTTAAAAGGGCCATTCAGCTTTATATCAGTTGCTTTTTCTCTCTTGTTCAAGTGACTCCAGCAAATATATGACTTCTGCAACATTCTATTTATAATTCTTAAAGCTGCTCTTTTACCCTGGGCATGTACATCTGATTCCCCAAGATGGCTTTAAATCCAATAATGCATCTATCACAAGGAAAACAAATTAAATGGAGTACCTTTGCAGATAAAGCAAGGATGCTCCTGACTAGGACTAGAAGGAATAATGTTAATCCCATTACAAATATTGTGTAGGATGTCATGTAAGGAAAACAGATGGCTTTTTCAACTCTAGTTTCTATTTGTCATCCTACAATGTCAGAATCAGCCAGGGTGGCTTAATATCTCCCTTGTAATACTCTCTGCATAGCAGTGGGATTCACAGAGCAAGAGTCAGATGTGCAGGGGACTGTGGGATCTGAAACTGAAAAATTCTCAAGAAAAACTGATGCAGATTTATTTTCATTGCATTAGGAATTCCCTCCATGGCCGTCTTTCTCCCATATTGAAACTACATATTAAGGAGAGATAAAAGTCAACTATAGTCACCTGTTCCATGGTGGAGGAATTAGTCAGGGTGTCTCAGACTGAGATAATTTGGTTCTATCAGACAAAATGTAAGGTTTCTTATGATTGTTCTTCAGGGCAGGAGGGTAATTATTAATCTGGGAAGCCCCCCTGCCCTCCATCCATTATACGGATTTATATTAGAGCAGATGTCTCTTTTCAGTACCACACATGTAGGTTGTGAGATTTTAATTGTAATAACTGGTGATCACACTTAAAAGTCATTCATTAACACAATCCATGTAAAAGACTGATTTAACTTACCAAATGTTTAAAGCTAAAACTAAAAATTCTGTGCCTGGAACAGAGCTGCCATAGTAGTTAAAAAGAACATTAATTTTAATGAATATCCTTTTAAATGATATTAAGTGATTTTGAACAATTATAGTATATAAAAGAAATATGCTTGCTAAAAATAACAAGTACTCAAGTCCCCTTGCCAAAGATGTCCACATTCTAATCCTTATTATGTGTAGATATGCTACTGTACAAGGCAAATGGAATTTTGCAGACATGGACCTTGAGGTGAGGAGGTTATTGTGAATTACCTGGCTGGGCCCAGTCTAATCACATGAGTAAATAGAAAATGAAAAGATTGGAAGTATGAGAAGGACTTGACCTGTCAGAGCAGGGAATCACAAGATAAGCAGCTTCTAGAAGTGGAAAGGAAAAAACAGATACTCCCATACAACTCTCAGAAAAAGATGCAGCCCCACCAACATGCTATTTTAGCCATTCAAGATCCACACTGGACTTCTGATCTACAGAATCATATAATAAAGTTGTGTTGCTTAACCCACCAAGAAATATAGTATTAAGTTATCTTCCTTACCCATTCTTGCTAAATTATATGATGATGCATTTGCATTTGCAAACAATAATAATCCACAGAAGACTAAAATCTATAAATAATATGACTATCCAGAAACTCGCCTTGAATACGCTAATATGGTTGCATACCCTCTTCCCATATATATCGTTTGGTTGGAGATCACTGACTGAATAAGAAGTTCTTTGAGTGTAATAATGGGAGAGTAGAACTGCATTACAAGTGAGCTAGAGACTTTGGCCAGGCTTACCATGTGTGCATGCACACACGCATGTCTGTGTATATGTGTGTATGCACCTGTGTACACCTGTGTGTGTGCCTGTGTTCCTGGGACTGATCTGTAGCCCTGGGCGCACAGGCACATCCATGATCTGTGAACTCTAAATCTTATAAAGTTTGGAGGCAGGTGGGCACACTGTGAGAAAGAAAGCCTTCTATCCACATATTTTACCAAGACACGTGACCATGGAATCACATTGAGTGCTAATGTGCATCCTGGGGCACTGGAGTAGTGATGTGAAGGTGAGGAGAGATGCAGCTTAAGTTTCATTATCTTCAGAGAAAACTCTCCTTGGCTAACTGCTGCTTGGAAACATTCCCTCTGCCATTCAAGACAGGCACCGCAGAGTCTTTCCTGCTAGGTGAATATTATACCTCTATTAACTAACTTCCATGAGTCTCAGTTTACCGTCCTTAAACAGATTGTTCATTTAAGAAATGCCATGAAAATTAGAGAAAATACATATAAAGTGTTAAATAATTGTATTTAACATTGGCCTGAGAAATAGATGCTCAGCAAGTAATACTTCCTGAGACAGTATTTGTGACATTCATAGAAGTAAATGAAAATCTTAGAAAGTGTGTGCTAGGGGAATATTGTGTCTGCTGCTCTCACTCTCCCCATCTCCAGAGACAGCAGGGGGTCAAGGCACTCCAGGTGCCTGGGAGGAGCAGCTCACATCACAAGACCAGCATCACTGGGGGCGTGAGCTTACCCATTAGCCTGGCTTCAAAAGGAAAAATTTACTTTGCATATGACTCATTAAAGTCATAAGACCATAAAAGATTGTGATTTGGAGTTATTATCTCTAACAAAGTTCAGGGAGTACATTTATTCATGTTGAAATTATGATGAAAATAAGTGGGCTTAGGTATCACAAAGCTATCCATAGCAGACAACATGCTGACATTTCTTCTTCACTCCTTCACTCTTAGTCCAGAAACTGAAGCCGAGAGTGGAGTCTCTAAAGCAAATTGCTAAAACGTCTGTGACCTATAGGCTTGGGATCTGTGTTCCCAGGTTAACCTCTTGCGCTGAGGAGCAGTAAGTGGTGTTGCCTTGATATGTCAGGAGTTTGAGCTGGATCTCGCTCCTCAAGGATCCTCTCTTAGTGTCACTTTCATCATGTAACTCATAGTGCTTGTATTTCCATATGTTTTGCATATACTTTTTCTTCTTAATTAGAATAAAAACATCTCAAGAGTTATACATTGCTTATTTGGATAGTAATAAGGTTATTGCCATTCTGTGGGAGGAAATACCTAACACTAGCCACATTCAGTGCAATCATAAAATAATATAAACGTATTGATATGATTCAGTTAACAAAACACTTTCATATGTGTTATACAATTATATGATGGTTCTTATAGTACTCTGACAGTGACAGATTGTATTTTCTTGGTTTCCAAAATCACTGCAGATGGTTACTGCAGCTATGAAATTTAAAAATGCTTGCTCCTTGGAAGGAAAGCTATGAAAAACCTAGACAGCATATTAAAAAGCAGAGACGTCACTTTACTGACAAAGTTCCCTATAGCCAAAGCTATGGCTTTTCAAGTGATCATGTATGGATGTGAGAGTTGGACCATAAAGAAGACTGAATGCTGAAGAATAGTTCTTTTCAAATTGTGATGTTGGAGAAGACTCTTGAGAGTCTTTTAGATGGCAAAGAGATCAAACCAGTCAATCCTAAAGGAATCAACCCTGAATATTCATTGAAAGGACTGATGCTGAAACTGAAGCTCCAATACTTTGATAACCTGATGTGAAGCGCCGTTTCATTGGAAAAGACCCTGATGCTGGGAAAGATTGAAGGCAAAAGGAGAAGGGAGTGATAGAGGACTAGATAGCTGGATGGCATCACTGACTCAATGGACATGAGTTTGATAAAAACTCCAGGAGATAGTGAAGGACTGGGGATATTGGTTTGGTGCAGTCCATAGGGTCACAAAGAGCTGGACAATACTTAGCCATTGAATAGTAATAATAGTACTCTGACTTTGGTTGTAACATAATAGTACAGATAAGAAACCTGAAGAACAAATATTGCAGGGACTTAATTAGGACTATTTTTCCTCAAGCTTTATTGATTGATTTTTCAAAGTTTTTTTTTTTTTTTTTTTTTTACCTGCAGCATACAATTCCAGGATGTGGGGATGGGAGGATGAGGCTAGAAACAATAGTGATTATGAATTTATTCAAATTATNTTTTTCAAAGTTTTTTTTTTTTTTTTTTTTTTTTTTTTTTTTTTTTACCTGCAGCATACAATTCCAGGATGTGGGGATGGGAGGATGAGGCTAGAAACAATAGTGATTATGAATTTATTCAAATTATGCTAATTGAACATTGAATGCCTGCAATAAGGGAGAGGGGATACTATAGACATTGTCAGTAATGAACAGAAAGAGGATCCTGAGACCAGGGAAATGAATGTCCTAGAGATACTATGCCCCCCGCTGTAAAACTGAAGGGGCCATAAAACAGGCTTTAGTTTAAAGAAAAAAGAAATTAAAAAAAATAGGCTGTAACCAAAAATTAAAGGAAATACTGGTTAGAATTATAGGGAAATCTTTCATAGAGCAGAACAGATAAATATCAAAATGTATATGCTTATAGGTGTCCATGTATGCACATGCACATACACTAGACATATATATGTTATATGCATTTGTATATTCTGATACTTATAATATGTATAATGTATGTATATACAGATATGTGTCTATTTTCATCTATTTCTAGATGAGTAACCTTAGGAAATTTAATTAACTTCAGTTTCCTCAACAATAAAATGAATCTGGTAATCTCACGTAACACACAGGACTTTTTGCTGGGAATATTAAGTGAACTGATACAAGAAGCATTAGGATGTGGTGTTGTCTGTCCAGACTAAACCCATTATACACAGTTCTTGCTGTAATTAACACTGTTGTTATCACACTGTGCCAGGTAATGCACATAACACTTGTCCCTGTTAACAAAATGTGGAGTCCAACATTTCTGGACTTTCATTGCCTTTATGCTATGAAAAGGAATTACTATGTCCAGATAAAACTAAATTTAATTTTAAAACTCCATAAACACAGTTAGAAATGGTGTGAAATGAGGAAAACAATTGGATACCTAAGGAAAATTGCTGCTTCTTCCAGTGCCAAGTGGAGGGTCAGACCCCTGCATTTCTTTCTGGTGGATGGTCACCCCCAGACTGTCTGGACATGATATTTACACAGCACGTTCATCCGTGTAGCACTAGTAACTTCAAACAGTAATTATGTTTGGGATCTGATCAGAACTGGGGATGGCAGAGCAAAATTGATACAGATGATGGTGTAATATGCTCAAAGAATGTGCTTTAAACAGGATTTTGAAACCAAGTTTTTTTGTTTTTTTTTTCCTCCCTTCTGCCAGAAGATACCATAGGAGTTAGCCAACTCTGCATCGTTAAACTGGAATAATAAGACAGCTAAAAGTGAATTTATCCGTGTGGGCAGTCATTTTGGACTACTTCATGGATCGCACCATATGTTAGCTACATTTGGCATTCCACTGGGGATTGCAAATGTTTACAAAGCTTTGAGGGAGAAATTCTTTGTGCTGTAGGGTCCAGCATGTGGGGAAGCTTGCCATAAAAAGATGATAGAAAGGTATGTTTTTTATCAAATATATTTTCTATACTAGTGTCCCATGTTTAAAAGACCTTACATATTGAAGATGATTTAGACACTGAATATAAAATGTGGATTCTCCATTTCCTCCACTTGGCAACTTCTCTCAGCTTGTCTTCACACATCATTTTGAAATTTGTAGATGCAATGGGGAAAGAACTTGTTCAGAATTATATGTGTTTTTGTTCTACAGAAGTTGTCATTTCAAGCTCTTTTCAGATTTTTTAAGGATATATTTTTGAGTCCTTTCTAATCAGTTGATATGCCAACAAGAAAGAATTTGTACTCAAGAAGACATAAAATATATCATAATTTTTGAATTGGAACTAGAAAGTGAAAATAAAATCCTGTATGTCATCAACTCTTTCCATGAAGTATTTGCTACAAAAACTTACCAGGTAGATTTTGCCAGGGAAAGAAATATTTATTTTTCTCATTTTCCCATGACAATCTCCAAAGTGTCCCAGTTTAAAATAGAAATTGTATGTTCACTCTAGTTACAGACTGCATTATTTCTTTCAGCCCAGTTCTCATTTTCCATGAGATCACAGTTACCAGACAACTGTGTTATCACTGAAGACTGAGCCCAGCCCAGTCCAGAATAATGGACCTTGAAAAATTTCAGAATGCAACATGGAGTAATAGAATAAGTGACTTGCAGTAGTATGAGTGAGTGAGTGAAGTCGCTCAGTCGTGTCCGACTCTTTGCGACCCCATGGACTAGTAGCCTACCAGGCTTCTCCCTCCATGGGATTCTCCAGGCAAGAGTACTGGAGTGGGTTGCCATTTCCTTCTCCAGGGGATCTTCCCGACCCAGAGATCGAACCCGGGTCTCCCACATTCCAGGCAGACGCTTTAACCTCTGAGCCACCGGGGAAGCTATTTATCTTTATGCTTGTGTGCTTAGTCACTTCAGTCATGTCCAACTCTCTGCGACCCCATGGACCATGGCCAGCCAGGCTCCTCTATCCATGGGATTCTCCAGGCAAGAATACTGGAGTGGTTTGCCATTTCCTTCTCCAGTGATAAAGTATGAAGTGAGTGAAGTGAAGTAGCTCAGTCCTGTTCGACTCTTGGAGACCCCATGGACTGTAGCCTACCAGGCTCCTCTTTCCATGGGCTTCTCCAGGCAAGAGTACTGGAGTGGGTTGTCATTTCCTTCTCCAATTAACTTTGGACTTATAACTTACATTCTTGGGCCTTTGTTTTTTTTTACTTATAAAATTAAGAAATTGGAAAAAAAAAAAAANTGTCAGAAAAGGAACAGGAAGAAAGACCAACTTAGAATGTGAGCATGACATTTTGACCTGTAAATACCATAAAGAGATTCAAAAAAGAAAAGAAAATGTGACCTGTAACTACCACAGAAAGATTTAGAAAAAGCTGCTAAACTTCAGAGCAGTAGCTGGGAGTAGCATTCAGTTCAGTTCAGTTCAGTCACTCAGTCGTGTCCGACTCTTTGCAACCCCATGACTGCAGCACAAGTAGCATTAATAGTTTAAATTTCATCACATCTCTCAGTAAGGCTGTCTGATCAAAAGAGTGTAGGAGGATTGTTAAAAAAAAGACAATGGTCCCCAATGGGAATCTCTGATTCTAAGCCCGACATCACCGAATGGAGACTTAATTATAATTTCAGCTGTCCCAGAAATGAACAGAGAAGGCAATGGCAATCCATTGCCAGCCTGGAAAATCCCATGGATGGAGGAGCCTGGTGGGCTGCAGTCCATGGGGTCGCTAAGAGTAGGGCATGACTGAGCAACTTCACTTTCACTTTTTATTTCCATGCATTGGAGAAGGAAATGGCAACCCACTCCAGTATTCTTGCCTGGAGAATCCCAGGAACAGAGGAGCCTAGTGGGCTGCAGTCTGTGGGGTTGCAGAGTCAAACACGACTGAAGCAACTTAGCAGCAGCAGCAGCAGCAGCAGCAGAAATGAAATCCTAAACCAGTCAATCAGGAATCACCTGATCACCACTACTAGTGAGGTAACTGCATGGTAGACACCTGCCGTCCACTAAGGAAAGCAACCTTACCATACCTAATCTGCTTTCTGCTGGTATAATTTACTTATTCCTTAATCCCTTCAATTTATAAATGTATTTCATTTTGTATAGCTCCTTTCTCTGCTAAATGGGATACTGCCCAATCATTAAGGATTGAATAAAGTCAATTAAACCTTTGAAACATACTCAGTTGAATTTTTATTGTTTTGTATTGTGTTATATCACTGTTTCTTAGCAATATGAAAAGAGTTGAAATTCTAGATTAATTGAAAATTGAAACAGGGATCTGAAGAGCAGAGAATGTTGTTAGGGTACAAAGAATCACTTAAGTTTCTTTTGGGGAGGAAGCATATTGTTTCACCATAGCCGATCTGAATTTAAAGGTTAAACTCTCATTCCTTAGGGTACATTAAAGCAATAGGTCATATCACCATAATTCTGTTAAAAGGGCCATTCAGCTTTATATCAGTTGCTTTTTCTCTCTTGTTCAAGTGACTCCAGCAAATATATGACTTCTGCAACATTCTATTTATAATTCTTAAAGCTGCTCTTTTACCCTGGGCATGTACATCTGATTCCCCAAGATGGCTTTAAATCCAATAATGCATCTATCACAAGGAAAACAAATTAAATGGAGTACCTTTGCAGATAAAGCAAGGATGCTCCTGACTAGGACTAGAAGGAATAATGTTAATCCCATTACAAATATTGTGTAGGATGTCATGTAAGGAAAACAGATGGCTTTTTCAACTCTAGTTTCTATTTGTCATCCTACAATGTCAGAATCAGCCAGGGTGGCTTAATATCTCCCTTGTAATACTCTCTGCATAGCAGTGGGATTCACAGAGCAAGAGTCAGATGTGCAGGGGACTGTGGGATCTGAAACTGAAAAATTCTCAAGAAAAACTGATGCAGATTTATTTTCATTGCATTAGGAATTCCCTCCATGGCCGTCTTTCTCCCATATTGAAACTACATATTAAGGAGAGATAAAAGTCAACTATAGTCACCTGTTCCATGGTGGAGGAATTAGTCAGGGTGTCTCAGACTGAGATAATTTGGTTCTATCAGACAAAATGTAAGGTTTCTTATGATTGTTCTTCAGGGCAGGAGGGTAATTATTAATCTGGGAAGCCCCCCTGCCCTCCATCCATTATACGGATTTATATTAGAGCAGATGTCTCTTTTCAGTACCACACATGTAGGTTGTGAGATTTTAATTGTAATAACTGGTGATCACACTTAAAAGTCATTCATTAACACAATCCATGTAAAAGACTGATTTAACTTACCAAATGTTTAAAGCTAAAACTAAAAATTCTGTGCCTGGAACAGAGCTGCCATAGTAGTTAAAAAGAACATTAATTTTAATGAATATCCTTTTAAATGATATTAAGTGATTTTGAACAATTATAGTATATAAAAGAAATATGCTTGCTAAAAATAACAAGTACTCAAGTCCCCTTGCCAAAGATGTCCACATTCTAATCCTTATTATGTGTAGATATGCTACTGTACAAGGCAAATGGAATTTTGCAGACATGGACCTTGAGGTGAGGAGGTTATTGTGAATTACCTGGCTGGGCCCAGTCTAATCACATGAGTAAATAGAAAATGAAAAGATTGGAAGTATGAGAAGGACTTGACCTGTCAGAGCAGGGAATCACAAGATAAGCAGCTTCTAGAAGTGGAAAGGAAAAAACAGATACTCCCATACAACTCTCAGAAAAAGATGCAGCCCCACCAACATGCTATTTTAGCCATTCAAGATCCACACTGGACTTCTGATCTACAGAATCATATAATAAAGTTGTGTTGCTTAACCCACCAAGAAATATAGTATTAAGTTATCTTCCTTACCCATTCTTGCTAAATTATATGATGATGCATTTGCATTTGCAAACAATAATAATCCACAGAAGACTAAAATCTATAAATAATATGACTATCCAGAAACTCGCCTTGAATACGCTAATATGGTTGCATACCCTCTTCCCATATATATCGTTTGGTTGGAGATCACTGACTGAATAAGAAGTTCTTTGAGTGTAATAATGGGAGAGTAGAACTGCATTACAAGTGAGCTAGAGACTTTGGCCAGGCTTACCATGTGTGCATGCACACACGCATGTCTGTGTATATGTGTGTATGCACCTGTGTACACCTGTGTGTGTGCCTGTGTTCCTGGGACTGATCTGTAGCCCTGGGCGCACAGGCACATCCATGATCTGTGAACTCTAAATCTTATAAAGTTTGGAGGCAGGTGGGCACACTGTGAGAAAGAAAGCCTTCTATCCACATATTTTACCAAGACACGTGACCATGGAATCACATTGAGTGCTAATGTGCATCCTGGGGCACTGGAGTAGTGATGTGAAGGTGAGGAGAGATGCAGCTTAAGTTTCATTATCTTCAGAGAAAACTCTCCTTGGCTAACTGCTGCTTGGAAACATTCCCTCTGCCATTCAAGACAGGCACCGCAGAGTCTTTCCTGCTAGGTGAATATTATACCTCTATTAACTAACTTCCATGAGTCTCAGTTTACCGTCCTTAAACAGATTGTTCATTTAAGAAATGCCATGAAAATTAGAGAAAATACATATAAAGTGTTAAATAATTGTATTTAACATTGGCCTGAGAAATAGATGCTCAGCAAGTAATACTTCCTGAGACAGTATTTGTGACATTCATAGAAGTAAATGAAAATCTTAGAAAGTGTGTGCTAGGGGAATATTGTGTCTGCTGCTCTCACTCTCCCCATCTCCAGAGACAGCAGGGGGTCAAGGCACTCCAGGTGCCTGGGAGGAGCAGCTCACATCACAAGACCAGCATCACTGGGGGCGTGAGCTTACCCATTAGCCTGGCTTCAAAAGGAAAAATTTACTTTGCATATGACTCATTAAAGTCATAAGACCATAAAAGATTGTGATTTGGAGTTATTATCTCTAACAAAGTTCAGGGAGTACATTTATTCATGTTGAAATTATGATGAAAATAAGTGGGCTTAGGTATCACAAAGCTATCCATAGCAGACAACATGCTGACATTTCTTCTTCACTCCTTCACTCTTAGTCCAGAAACTGAAGCCGAGAGTGGAGTCTCTAAAGCAAATTGCTAAAACGTCTGTGACCTATAGGCTTGGGATCTGTGTTCCCAGGTTAACCTCTTGCGCTGAGGAGCAGTAAGTGGTGTTGCCTTGATATGTCAGGAGTTTGAGCTGGATCTCGCTCCTCAAGGATCCTCTCTTAGTGTCACTTTCATCATGTAACTCATAGTGCTTGTATTTCCATATGTTTTGCATATACTTTTTCTTCTTAATTAGAATAAAAACATCTCAAGAGTTATACATTGCTTATTTGGATAGTAATAAGGTTATTGCCATTCTGTGGGAGGAAATACCTAACACTAGCCACATTCAGTGCAATCATAAAATAATATAAACGTATTGATATGATTCAGTTAACAAAACACTTTCATATGTGTTATACAATTATATGATGGTTCTTATAGTACTCTGACAGTGACAGATTGTATTTTCTTGGTTTCCAAAATCACTGCAGATGGTTACTGCAGCTATGAAATTTAAAAATGCTTGCTCCTTGGAAGGAAAGCTATGAAAAACCTAGACAGCATATTAAAAAGCAGAGACGTCACTTTACTGACAAAGTTCCCTATAGCCAAAGCTATGGCTTTTCAAGTAATCATGTATGGATGTGAGAGTTGGACCATAAAGAAGACTGAATGCTGAAGAATAGTTCTTTTCAAATTGTGATGTTGGAGAAGACTCTTGAGAGTCTTTTAGATGGCAAAGAGATCAAACCAGTCAATCCTAAAGGAATCAACCCTGAATATTCATTGAAAGGACTGATGCTGAAACTGAAGCTCCAATACTTTGATAACCTGATGTGAAGCGCCATTTCATTGGAAAAGACCCTGATGCTGGGAAAGATTGAAGGCAAAAGGAGAAGGGAGTGATAGAGGACTAGATAGCTGGATGGCATCACTGACTCAATGGACATGAGTTTGATAAAAACTCCAGGAGATAGTGAAGGACTGGGGATATTGGTTTGGTGCAGTCCATAGGGTCACAAAGAGCTGGACAATACTTAGCCATTGAATAGTAATAATAGTACTCTGACTTTGGTTGTAACATAATAGTACAGATAAGAAACCTGAAGAACAAATATTGCAGGGACTTAATTAGGACTATTTTTCCTCAAGCTTTATTGATTGATTTTTCAAAGTTTTTTTTTTTTTTTTTTTTTTCCCGCAGCATACAATTCCAGGATGTGGGGATGGGAGGATGAGGCTAGAAACAATAGTGATTATGAATTTATTCAAATTATGCTAATTGAACATTGAATGCCTGCAATAAGGGAGAGGGGATACTATAGACATTGTCAGTAATGAACAGAAAGAGGATCCTGAGACCAGGGAAATGAATGTCCTAGAGATACTATGCCCCCTGCTGTAAAACTGAAGGGGCCATAAAACAGGCTTTAGTTTAAAGAAAAAAGAAATTAAAAAAAATAGGCTGTAACCAAAAATTAAAGGAAATACTGGTTAGAATTATAGGGAAATCTTTCATAGAGCAGAACAGATAAATATCAAAATGTATATGCTTATAGGTGTCCATGTATGCACATGCACATACACTAGACATATATATGTTATATGCATTTGTATATTCTGATACTTATAATATGTATAATGTATGTATATACAGATATGTGTCTATTTTCATCTATTTCTAGATGAGTAACCTTAGGAAATTTAATTAACTTCAGTTTCCTCAACAATAAAATGAATCTGGTAATCTCACGTAACACACAGGACTTTTTGCTGGGAATATTAAGTGAACTGATACAAGAAGCATTAGGATGTGGTGTTGTCTGTCCAGACTAAGCCCATTATACACAGTTCTTGCTGTAATTAACACTGTTGTTATCACACTGTGCCAGGTAATGCACATAACACTTGTCCCTGTTAACAAAATGTGGAGTCCAACATTTCTGGACTTTCATTGCCTTTATGCTATGAAAAGGAATTACTATGTCCAGATAAAACTAAATTTAATTTTAAAACGCCATAAACACAGTTAGAAATGGTGTGAAATGAGGAAAACAATTGGATACCTAAGGAAAATTGCTGCTTCTTCCAGTGCCAAGTGGAGGGTCAGACCCCTGCATTTCTTTCTGGTGGATGGTCACCCCCAGACTGTCTGGACATGATATTTACACAGCACGTTCATCCGTGTAGCACTAGTAACTTCAAACAGTAATTATGTTTGGGATCTGATCAGAACTGGGGATGGCAGAGCAAAATTGATACAGATGATGGTGTAATATGCTCAAAGAATGTGCTTTAAACAGGATTTTGAAACCAAGTTTTTTTGTTTTTTTTTTCCTCCCTTCTGCCAGAAGATACCATAGGAGTTAGCCAACTCTGCATCGTTAAACTGGAATAATAAGACAGCTAAAAGTGAATTTATCCGTGTGGGCAGTCATTTTGGACTACTTCATGGATCGCACCATATGTTAGCTACATTTGGCATTCCACTGGGGATTGCAAATGTTTACAAAGCTTTGAGGGAGAAATTCTTTGTGCTGTAGGGTCCAGCATGTGGGGAAGCTTGCCATAAAAAGATGATAGAAAGGTATGTTTTTTATCAAATATATTTTCTATACTAGTGTCCCATGTTTAAAAGACCTTACATATTGAAGATGATTTAGACACTGAATATAAAATGTGGATTCTCCATTTCCTCCACTTGGCAACTTCTCTCAGCTTGTCTTCACACATCATTTTGAAATTTGTAGATGCAATGGGGAAAGAACTTGTTCAGAATTATATGTGTTTTTGTTCTACAGAAGTTGTCATTTCAAGCTCTTTTCAGATTTTTTAAGGATATATTTTTGAGTCCTTTCTAATCAGTTGATATGCCAACAAGAAAGAATTTGTACTCAAGAAGACATAAAATATATCATAATTTTTGAATTGGAACTAGAAAGTGAAAATAAAATCCTGTATGTCATCAACTCTTTCCATGAAGTATTTGCTACAAAAACTTACCAGGTAGATTTTGCCAGGGAAAGAAATATTTATTTTTCTCATTTTCCCATGACAATCTCCAAAGTGTCCCAGTTTAAAATAGAAATTGTATGTTCACTCTAGTTACAGACTGCATTATTTCTTTCAGCCCAGTTCTCATTTTCCATGAGATCACAGTTACCAGACAACTGTGTTATCACTGAAGACTGAGCCCAGCCCAGTCCAGAATAATGGACCTTGAAAAATTTCAGAATGCAACATGGAGTAATAGAATAAGTGACTTGCAGTAGTATGAGTGAGTGAGTGAAGTCGCTCAGTCGTGTCCGACTCTTTGCGACCCCATGGACTAGTAGCCTACCAGGCTTCTCCCTCCATGGGATTCTCCAGGCAAGAGTACTGGAGTGGGTTGCCATTTCCTTCTCCAGGGGATCTTCCCGACCCAGAGATCGAACCCGGGTCTCCCACATTCCAGGCAGACGCTTTAACCTCTGAGCCACCGGGGAAGCTATTTATCTTTATGCTTGTGTGCTTAGTCACTTCAGTCATGTCCAACTCTCTGCGACCCCATGGACCATGGCCAGCCAGGCTCCTCTATCCATGGGATTCTCCAGGCAAGAATACTGGAGTGGTTTGCCATTTCCTTCTCCAGTGATAAAGTATGAAGTGAGTGAAGTGAAGTAGCTCAGTCCTGTTCGACTCTTGGAGACCCCATGGACTGTAGCCTACCAGGCTCCTCTTTCCATGGGCTTCTCCAGGCAAGAGTACTGGAGTGGGTTGTCATTTCCTTCTCCAATTAACTTTGGACTTATAACTTACATTCTTGGGCCTTTGTTTTTTTTTACTTATAAAATTAAGAAATTGGAAAAAAAAAAAAAGTGTCCTATACATACATGAGAAGGGCTCTAACTATAAAACTTTGTGTTCCCTTCTCATTAGGTAGGGTTCTGAAGATGTGGAACTCCAGGTTGAACTACATTTCCCAGCCATCTTTGCATTTATCAGAGTAACGTGATTTATTTTCCAAATAGAGTGTGAGTGAGTCTCTGTGTTTCACTTTTGGGAAAAGTATTATAAAAGTAGGTATACTTCCACCACATGAACTTCCACATGTACAAGCCTAAGTGAGAAAAGACAAAGGAGCCAGGGATCAAATTACCAACACGTATTGAATCATAGAGAAAGCAAGGGAATTCCGGGGGGGTGGGGGGACATCTACTTCTGCTTCACTGGCTACACTAAAGGCTTTAACTATGTGGATCACAGCAAACTGGAAAATTCTTAAAGAGATGGGAATACCTCACCTTAACTGCTTCCTAAGAAACTTGTTTGTGGGTCCAGAAACAGCAGTGGGAACTGGACATGGAACAACTGACTGGTTCAAAATTGGGAAAAGAGTATAAGACTGTCTATTGTTATTCTATTTATTTAACTTATGTGCAGTCTACAAAATGTGAAATGCCAGGCTGGATGAATCACAAGCTGAAATCAAGGTTGATGTAAGAAATGTCAACAACCTCAGATATGCAGATGTGCTCAGTTGCTCAGTTGTATTTGACTCTTTGCAACCCGATGGCTTGCCCACCAGGCTCCTCTTTCTGTAGGATTTTCCAGGCAAAAATACTAGAGTGGGTTTCCATTTCCTACTCTATAGATATGCAGATGATGCACTCTAATGGTAAAAAATGAAGAGGAACTAAAGAGCCTTTTGATGAGGGTGAAAGTAGAAAGTGAAAACCTGGCTTGAAACTCAACATTCAAAAACAAACAAACAAACCTAAGATCATTGCATCTGGTCCCATCACTTCATGGCAAATAGAAGAGAAAAAGTAGAAGAAATGATAGATTTTATTTTCCTGGGCTCCAAAATCACTACAGACAGTGGCCTCAGTCATGAAATTAAGAGATGGTTGCTCTTTGGAAGAAAAGTCATGAAAAATCTAGACAGTGTATTAAAAACCAAAGACATCATTTTGCCAGCAAAGGTCCATATGGTCAAAGCTTTAATTTCTGCAGTAGTCATGTAAGGATGTAAGAGTTGGAGCATAAAGAAGGCTGAGTGCTGAAGAACTGATGGTTTCAAATTGTGTTGCTGGAGAAGACTCTTGAGAGTCCCTTGGATTGCAAGGAGATCAAACAAGTCAATCCTATAGGAAATTCTCCCTGAATATTCATTGGAAGGATTGATGCTAAAGGTGAAGCTGCAATATGTTGGCTACTTGATACAAAGAGCCAACTCATTAGAAAAGACCCGATGCTAGGAAAGACTGAGGGCAAGATGAGAAGGTGGTGGCAGAGGATGAGATGATTAGATAGCATCACTGAGTTAATGGACATAAATCTGAGCAAACTCTAGCAGATAGTGAAGGCCAGGGAAAATTGACATACTATAATCCACGGAGTCTCAAAGAGACAAGACTTAGGGACTGAACAACAACGTCAACAAAATACCTCCTCCACTTTTTTTTTTTTTTTCCCTCCCATCCTCTGAGTGAATATCAAGGAATCTCAAGTCCTAGAGAAAACAACACAGGTTGGAGAAGACCTTGATCCTGGAATGACAATGAGCAAAGCTGCTTACCCACTAGGACCATTTGTAATTTTATACTAATAAGAAATTGTTTTTAATTTTGTTCAGCCACTGAAGTTTCCATCTTTATTCGAATGGCAGACAACAAATCATATATTTCTTGTCATTTTTCCATCTAACTTGAACACTGACTGATCAGCTGCAGATATTTCCATTCAAACTTGCATCCTTTCCAGTCATAGCGTTCCCAGATGCTGAGGAGACAACTTTGTTTTTTCCCTCACCTCAGAAATATTTTTATGTGGCTCACAAATGGGACCCTCTCTCTTTGAGCTCTTTTAAGTTTAGAACTAATGTTAAAACAATTATTGGCTCAGTGACATTGGCAATGAGATCTTACTCTGTTAAATAATATAGCTGCTGCTGCTAAGTCGCTTCAGTCATGTCCGACTCTGTGTGACCCCACAGACGGCAGCCCACTGGGCTCCGCCATCCCTGGAATTCTCCAGGCAAGAACACTGGAGTGGGTTGCCATTTCCTTCTCCATAGCAGTCAATGTTAAAAGAAAAGGTTAAACACAGTAAGGTTGAGAAAAGAGAAATATTTCTCTTTGATCAACTCATGTTTTGAGGCTGTCAAAATTTTAAATTAAAAGATGGCAGAAGGCTGCCCTTATGGCTCAATGGTAAAGAATCTGCCTGCCAATGCAGGAGAAATGGGTTCCATCCTTGGTCTTGGAAGATACCACATGCCTCTGAGCAACTAAGCTGATGTGCCACAACTACTGATCTTGTGCTCTGGAGCCCAGAAACCACAACTATTGAGCCCATGCACTGCAACTACCAAAGCCCACAGGCCCTAGAGCCAGTGCTCCACAAAAGAGAAATCACCGCACTGTGAAGCCTGCACACTGCAACGATAGTAGCCCTTGCTCTCTGCAACTAGAGAAAGCCCACTAAAAGCAATGAAGACCCAGCATAACTGTATATATATATATATACATATATATATATGTATATATATATACATATATATTTCAATATGGAAGATGTTTAGAAATAACAAAGAGAAGTTTTACAGAGACTCCTTCACTGTCTATTGAAAGATTCATTCAAACAATTATCAATATAAAGTTCTTGCTGTAAAGATCAGAATTAGAAACACTTCTATGCATACTGAGAGTAGAAATCATGGAGTTACAGATCAGAGAGAGTTGCAGTGCCTGGTAGGAGAAGAAAAACCATATGCTGAAATGAGTAAAAATATGGGTTCATATCTATGAGTTAAGATCAGAAATAGGTAGAGACAGAAATAAAACCCCCAAATGAAAATCTTCTTCCACGATTTTTTGAAAGTGAAAGTACAATTTTATAAGATACAGTAAGGTTCACATTTGAGACACAGAAAGAGGAAGAAGGAAATAGTTTTAACACAGATTCTTTAGGATGTAGCTAGTTCCATGTAGAAATACCATAAAATATGGGTTTAGTGATTTTGTATATCATGTTTGTATTTTATAACTCAAATTTAAAGAAGTGCTTCAAGTATTTGTAGAGCATTCAAGAGATGCCCTGTGGCAATTGCAGAAGCTCTGATACAATTGTTGTTGTATGGTCACTAAGTCATGCCTAACTCTTTGTGACTCCGTGGGCTATAGCCCATTAGGCTCCTCTGTTCATGAGATTTTTGGTGTATAGGTGAAGAGACACACACACACACCCTTGTGGATATGAAACATTTAAACTAAAACATAATTTTTCAGAAGAAACTTCAGATGTTTTTCCTTAAATGTTTTAGAAATTAACATTTTTTGTTTAGAGAGAATTAAGGGGGAATTACAGTGTGGAATTGCATAGTGCAGTTAGTCAGTCAATTCAGTGGCTCAGTTGTGTCTGACTCTTTGCAACCCCATGGACTGTAGCACTCCATGCCTCCCTGTCCATCATCAACTCTCAGAGCTTGCTAAAACTCATATTCATTGAGTCCATAATACCATCCAACCATCTCATCCTCTGTCATCCCCTTCTCCTCCTACCTTCAATTTTTCCCAGCATCAGTATCTTTTCAAATGAGTCAGTTCTTCGCATCAGATGGCCAAAGCATTGGAGTTTCAGTTTCAGCATCAGTCCTTCCAAATAATATTCAGGACTTATTTCCTTTAGGATGGACTGGTTGAATCTCCCTGTAGTCCAAGGTACTCTCAAGAATCTTCTCCAACACGAAATCATGGTGCATTCATTGATAGTATATAGTTGACTGACAAAATTGAAGGACTCTGCATAGAAGAGAAGCATTGTCCTCTGATGACTGGAATACAAAAATATTAGACCTCAGGGTGCAGATTATAAATAAATCAGATGTATAAACTATTTTTGTTATTACATCATAGCAAATTTTTCTTCTTCTTCCAAGCTGTCCAAAAATGAAAAGAAAGTTGTATCTGTTTTCAATCCTAATAAAATAAAATAGCATTATTTTTTCTGAAACTGATCACTGAAAGTAACTAGACAAAATTACCGTATGGTCACAGAACAAGAAATGGAAAAAACTTTAATTGAAAAATCTTACAGTTGGTTTTCACAAAGGAGACATTTTTCTTATAGTAGTAACTTATTTCTATCTTCAAAGAATGCTGCGCCTCCCTCTTGCTATTACTCATTGGAGTGATGTTTGCAAGGAGCTAATCAAATGAGATTTGTCACCTAAACTTAGGCTAGGGCAAGTTTGAAATTTGTTAGAATGAGTGGAGAGAATGCAGACATCCATTGATTTCCAAGTTTAAGTGACAGAGGCCATCAATCACTAATACTGTTTGATTTTCCTTTGAGTGTACATGCTGAAATGAGGGGGGTTAAATCTGTATACTGTTTCATAACTTAGTATTTACAACTGACAAAGGGGACGATAGCATAAAATGCCCCCTTGACTACTACCATTGTCCTGCTGAAATGCTTCCTGTCTTGGTGAGAAATTAGGCCAAGGTAGTAGAGAAGGCAATGTCACTCCACTCCAGTACTCTTGCCTGGAAAATCCCATGGACAGAGGAGCCTGATGGGCTGCAGTCCATGGGGTCACTAAGAGTCGGACACGACTGAGTGACTTCATTTTCACTTTCATGCAATGGAGAAGGAAATGATAACACACTCCAGTGTTCTTGCCTGGAGAATCCCAGGGACAGGGGAGCCTGCTGGGCTACCGTCTATGGTGTCGCACAGAGTCAGACAAGACTGAAGCGACTTAGCAGCAGCAGCAGCCAATTACTCTGAAAATTCCTAAATACTCGATGGACGTGAGTCTGAGTGAACTCCAGGAGATGGTGATGAACAGGGAGGCCTGGTGTGCTGCGATTCATGGGGTCACAAAGAGTCAGACACGACTGAGCGACTGAACTGAACTGAACTGAATGTGGTTACACAAGTAAGCCAAGGAGTTATTGCACACACATATAACAAAAAGTTAAAGGGGAAACTGAACTTATTCAGAAGGGCTCTGTTAGTGTCACTCTTTCTGCTGTGTCCAACTCTTTGTGACTCTGTGGACTGTAGCCAGCCAGGCTACACTGAATTCTCCAAGCAAGTGTAATGGAGTGTGTAGCCATTCCCTTCTCCAGGGGATCATCCTGACCCATGGACTGAACCCCGGCCTCCTCCATTACACACAGTTTCTTTACCATCTGAGTTACCAGGGCTGAGTTCTCATTAAAAACTACATTAATGACTGCTGTATCTACAGTCAGTAACCAATGAAGGATTGCTGAATAATATTTTTGGTGCAAATAAATTACCTTTGATGAAATTTGAATATATATAATATATATAATATATATTCTTATATATTATATATATAATATATATAATTTATATATATATAATTGAATATATATATATACTATTCTTAAATAAAAATAAAAACAGAATCAAATATTTAATAGAGCATTTGTGCAAATTCATTAAAATTCCTCTAAGTGCTCTAAGAAGATATTGCTAAAACAGAGTGTGGATGGCTATCAAGCTTCAGCCACCACAGTAGCACTCCACTCCTTGATCACTGAGGAAGGCAATGGCACCCCACTCCAGTACTCTTGCCTGGAAAATCCCATGGATGGAGGAGCCTGGTAGGCTGCAGTCCATGGGATTGCTAAGAGTCAGACACAACTGAGTGACTTCCCTTTCACTTTTCACTTTCCTGCATTGGAGAAGGAAATGGCAACCCACTCCGGTGTTCTTGCCTGGAGAATCCCAGGGATGGGGGAGCGTGGTGGGCTGCTGTCTATGGGGTCTCACAGAGTCAGACACGACTGAAGTGACTTAGCAGCAGCTGCCCTGATCACTTGTCATTTGATGGGATCCAGCATCAAGAAAGCAGGATACTGGCCCAAGATAACTAAGGTGCATACCAAAATAACTATTTCAATGAACCCAGACTCGTGAATCTTTCTGATCTAAGGTGTCCTTGGCTTCCAGCTTGAAGTGGAGCTTCAGTTCCTGTCCAGAGACTGAGGTCAGGCAGCAGACGTGAGAGCAATGAAGGCTAAATGCTAGACCAGTGGTCAGTGAGAAGATTTAGCAGAAGAGCATACTCACAAAGACAGAAGGTAGGCAAATAGGTAAAGTGTTTTCTAAGAGGGAAAAAAGAGGCAAAGCCTTTGACTGTGTGGATCACAACAAACTGTGGAAAATTCTTAAAGAGATGGGAATATCACCTGACCTGCTTCCTAAGAAATCTGTATGCAAGCTGAGAAGCAACAGTTAGAACTGAACATGGAACACCAGATTGGTTCCAAATCAGAAAAGGAGTATATTGTCACCCTGGAGCATATTGTCAAGGCTGTATATTGTCACCCTGCTTATTTAATTTATATGCAGAATACATCATGAGAAATGCTGGGCTGGATGAAGCACAAGCTGAAATCAAGATTTCTGGAAGAAATATCAATAAACTCAGATATGCAGATGACACCACCCTTATGGCAGAAAGTGAAGAAGAACTAAAAAGCCTTTTGATGAATGTGAAAGAGGAGAGTGAAAAGTTGGCTTAAAGCTCAACATTCAGAAAACTAAGATCATGGCATCTGGTCCCATCATTTTATGGCAATAGATGGGGAAACAATGGAAACTGTGAGACTTTATTTTCTTGAGTTCCAAAATCACTGCAGATGGTGACTGCAGCCATAAAATTAAAAGATGCTTGCTCCTTGGAAGGAAAGCTATGACCAACCTAGACAGCATATTAAAAAGCAGATATATTACTTTACCAACAAAGGTCTGTTTAGTCAAAGCTATGGTTTTTCCTGTAGTCATGTATGGATGTGAGAGTTGGACTATAAAGAAAACAGCACTGAAGAATTGATGTTTTTGAACTGTGTTGTGGAGAAGATTCTTGAGAGTCCCTTGGACTACAAGGAAATCTAACCAGTCAATTCTAAAGGAAATTAGTCCTGAATTTTAATTGGAAAGACATGCTGAAGCTGAAATTCCAATACTTTGGCCACCTGATGCGAAGAACCGACTCACTGGAAAAGACCTTGATGGTGGGAAAGATTGAAGGTGGGAGGAGAAGGTGATGACAGAGGATGAGATTGTTGGATTGCATCACCGACGAAATGGACATGAGTTTGAGTATACTCCAAGAGTTGGTAATGGACAGGGAAATAGTCCATGGGGATGTGGCTGAGTGAGTAAACAACAACAAAAAAGCATCTTAAATGCTTTATAGAAATACATATTAACAAGAGCAATTGCTAAAAATATTCAAAATATTCAAGTTCAGTTCAATCACTCAGTCGTGTCCCACTCTGAATAATTTTGGATAAAAATCTAAAAAAGTCTGATTTTGAATAAAAACCAAAAATTTTGTATAAGTTGAATGGAGCAAAAAGATAATTATGGAGAATTGATTATTAGATTCTTTTTGGTTTTTGTTATTTAGAAGCAAACCTTTAATTGGAAACAGGGAAGGCATGACTTGGTATGATTAGGTATTTTACTGGCCAAGACACCTGATCTGCATAGAGGGTTCAGGCTGGGGCTGGGCAGGAGTAGAGAAGAAAGTTCGTAAGTGCTGTCCTGAGTGCCAGGTATGGAGACACAGATGATAGCAGCATGCAGAGAAGGAGCATAGGGGATGCAGAGCTGAAGCTGGGGACATGTATATATGTGCATGTTCACATGTGTGGAAATGTAGATACATGAGCCCAATGCACACAGAATCTGCAGGTCCCCTCCAAGTTTGAACCAGGGAGAGGGTCAGGGATAAAATGCTTCAAGTCTCTGACACTCCCAGGGACCAAGAAAATATCAGAAGAGGGGTATACTCAGGTGTGTGCTGAATGCCCAGACCATGCTCTGCTTCTGCCACTCAGACTTGCTGTCTAACCTGAGGCCAGTTACTTACCCTCTCTGTGCCCCAGAAAGATTCTCAAGATGATTCCAGGTGTCTTTAGAACATCTGACACCCCTTGACTTCTTCTTGGGTCCTTGGAATGCTTAGTCTTTGTCCAGCTCACCCTTCCCATTACAGTCACCTATGATGACCGATGACCTGTACTCACTCCATCTAATTTTGATGCTGGGGACCTCTTGACAAAATGTTTACATTTTCACACATGCAGTAGAAGCTACTGTTACCATTAAACAAACAGATGCTCTATTTTGAAGAATTATCAACAAAAAGAAAAAAGTTTCCATTTTATTTGCATAGAATTGAGGTCATCATCAAATAAGAAATCTGTATTGCTACCAAAACCTCAGATACTTTCTGGAACAGTCTTCTCCACACATTTTTATGGTAAAAAGACACATTTCCCAATGCTTCTAAGACCTGTACTTTATAAAACGAAATATAATTTAGTGTGATAAAAAGATATACAAGTAGAAGTTCTATTTTTAATGATTATATTCAATAAAAAAAGGTTATTCCCTCAAGATACTACAAATGTTTCTAAATTTTGCTCTACTAATTATATAACAGATAGAAAAGGAAATGTTTGAGGACCTACACTTGCCAGCAGGCTATGTTCTAAGCAGCAAGCTACTTCTGGTTACAGAAACATTTTTAAGCATTTTATTTCTCACTACATGTTGTCTTGATCAGAATTTTGATAAAACATAACTGAGCTTGAATTTCAAGGTTTATATTGCTAATTGAATAAAAGCTTTTGGGGAGTCAGTAAAATAGTATTTTTGAAACTTGGATAGTAAATAATTTATCTTAATGGAAGACCAAAGGTTTTTCTTAAAGACAGCTTTAGGAATCTAAAGGGCTTCCCAGGTGGTGCTAGTGGTAAAGAACCCACCTGCCAATGCAGGAGACATAAGATATGCCATTTGATTCCTGGGTCAGAAAATCCCCTGGAGGAAGGCATGGCAACCCACTCAGTTTTCTTGCCTGTAGAATTCAAAGGGACAGAGGAGTTTGGTGGGGTACAGTCCAGTTCAGTTCATTTCAGTTGCTCAGTCGTGTCTGACTCATTGCAACCCCATGAATCGCAGCACACCAGGCCTCCCTGTCCATCACCAACTCCGGGAGTTCACCCAAACTCATGTCCATCGAGTCGGTGATGCCATCCAGCCATCTCATCATCTGTCGTCCCCT
>SJYX01020702.1:713749-727529 GCA_006410675.1 Oreotragus oreotragus
ATATATATATATCTTTTCTCCATTGTATATTTTTGCCTCCTTTGTCAAAGATAAAACGTCCATAGGTGTGTGGATTTATCTCTGGGCTTTCTATTTTGTTCCATTGACCTATATTTTTGTTTGCGTGCCAGTATCAAACTGTCTTGATGACTATAGCTTTGTAGCATAGCCTGAAGTGAGGCAGGTTGATTCCTCCAATTCCATTCTTAGTTCTCAAGATTGCTTTGGCTATCAGAGGTTTTCTGTATTTGTTTATAAATTGTGAAATTATTTGTTCTAGTTCTCTGAAAAATATCATTGGTGGCTTGATAGGGATTGCATTGAATCTACAGATTGCTCTGGGTGGTGTTCTCACTTTTACTTAATATTTCTTCTTCTGATCCATGAACATGGTATATTTCTCCATATATTTGTGTCATCTTTGATTTCTTTCATAAGTGTTTTATAGTTTTCTATACATAGGTCTTTTGTTTCTTTAGGTAGATTTACTCCTAAGTACTTTATTCTTTTCATTGCAATGGTGAATGGGATTGTCTCCTTAATTTCTCTGTTTTCTCATTACTAGTGTATAGGAATGCAAGAGATTTCTGTGTATTACTTTTACATCCTGCAATTTCACTATATTCATGCCCATATTCATTGATTAGCTTTAGTAATTTTCTGGTGATGTCTTTGATTCCACATAAAAGTTAAATCATACAGTATTTGTTTCTTTTCTGTTTGCTTTTGGCTTGTTTCACTTAGCATAATATTCTTATTATATTGTCAAAGATGCTGCAATTTCCTTCTATTTTAACAATGAATATTTTACTATAATAAATATATAATATGTTTTATGCATAATATAAATTATACATATTTATATATAATAGCTATATATTTGTACATATATAGAACCATATCTTCCCATTTGCTTTATCCAGTTACTATCAACTGACAATCGGATTGTTTCCATATCTTAGATAATGTGAAAAATGCTAAAATAAGGCACATTTTGCATAGAATAAAATTTACAAATTTCAAGTGTTTAGCTCTGTGATTTTTAAAAGATTTAACATGTTGTGAAGCATCACAATGAGTGAGTATTAAAACATTTTCTTTAGCCAACAAGATAGATACCTTAATTGTACTTATGCGGCTGCTGCTGCTAAGTCACTTTAATTAATCTTAATTTTCATCTTCTGTATTGTGCAACAAACTATTTACTTTCTGTCTCTATAGATTTGCCTTTTCTTGACATTTCTTATGTATGAATATAAAAAGGGGACTCTGCACTCTTGCTTTGTTCAATTAGCATTATATTTTTGAGATCAATTTATATGGTAACATATATGAGAGATCTTTATCGCTATATAGAATCTTGTTTGCATTGATATACTGCATTGTATGTATATATTCACCAGATGATGCATATTTGGGATATTTCAAATGTTGAGTGTTATAAGTATTTATTCCAAGAACATTTGTGTGCAAGTTTTGTGTGGCTGCATAGTAAGTTTGATAACTGGGAAGTAAAATCTTAAACTTTTTTTTTTTTTTGACATGTATTGACTGAAAAGATGTTCACATCACATGCCATATGTCATTAGGAAACTGCAACTGTAATAAGCAATGAGATATCACTATATATGTATTGAATAGGTGCAAGTCCCAAACACTGACAAAACTAAATGCTAGTGAAGATGTAGGGCACAGAAACACTCACTCAGATCTGGTGGAAAGCGAAACGTTACAGACACTCTGAAAGAAAATGTGCTAGTTACTTACAAAATTAAATATATCTTTATCATTGTTGCCATTCAGTTATTAAATTGTGTCTGACTCTTTGTGAGCCCATAGACTGCAGCACACCAGGCTCTTCTGTCTTCCATCATCTCCAGGAGTTTGCTCAGATTTATGCCCATTGAGTCTGTGATGTTATCTAACCTCTCATCCTCTGCCATCACCTTGTCCTCTTAGCTTCCATCTTTCCCAGAATCAGGATCTTTTCCAATGAGTCAGCTAGTTACATCAGTGGGTGGAGCAGTGGATCTTTAGCTTCAGCATTAGCCATTCTAATGATTATTCAGGGTTGATTTCTTTTAGGATTGACCTGTTTGATCTCCTTGCAGTCTAAAGACTAAGAGACTTCGCCAGCCCCACAGTTGGAAAGCACCAAATCTCATGTGCTCAACTTTTTTTCTGATCCAGCTCTCACATTTATCTATGACTACTGGAAAGTCTATAGCTTTGAATACAGGGAGTTTTGTTGGCAAATTGATTTCTTTGTTTTTTAATTCACTGTCTAGGTTTGTCATAGCTTTCCTTCCAAGGAGCAAGTGTCTTTTAATGTCAGGGCTGCTGTCACCATCCACAGTAATTTTGGAGCTCAAGAAAATGAAGTTTGTCAGTGTTTCCACTTTTTCTCCTTTTTTTTTGTCATGAAGTGATGGGCCTGGATGTCATAATATTCATATTTTGAATGTCGAGATTTAAGCCAGTTTTTTTTCACTCTCCTCTTTCACTATTATCAAGAGTCTTTTTAGTTCCTCTTACTTTATGTCATTAGAGTGGTATCATCTGCATATCTGAGGTTGTTGGTATGTATCTGAAAATCTTGATTCCAGCTTGTGATTCATCCAGCTCTGAATTTTGTAGGATATACTCTATGTAATTTAAATAAGTAAGGTGATGATATACAGCCTTGAGGTACTCCTTTCCCAATTTTAAACCCACTATTGTTCCATATCCAGTTTTAACTGTTGATTCTTGACCCACATACATGTTTCTCAGGGGACAGGTAAGGCAACCTGATACTCCCAACTCATAAAGAATTTTCCACTTGTGATCCAAACAGTCAAAGGCCTTAACACGATCAATGAAGCAGACATAGATATTTTTCTGGAACTCCCTTGCTTTCCCCATGATCCAACAAATCTTGGCAATTTCACCTCTGCTTTCTATGGCTTTTCTAAATCTAGCTTGTACATCTATAATTTCTCAGCCCCTGTACTGCTGAAGCCTAGCATGAAGGATCATGAGCATCACCTTGCTAGTATGTGAAATGAGTACAATTGTGTGGTAGTTTGAACATTCTTTGGCATTGCCCTTCTTTCTGTGAAGAGCAGAAAGGGGCCAATACTGAATTTTCCCATTTGATGACATACTGAATGTAGCACTTAAACAGTATCATCTTTTAAGACTTTAAATAAGCTCAGCTGGTGTTCCATCACTTCAACTAATAGTTTGTAGTAATGCTTCTTAAGACTAACTTGATCTCACACTCCAGGATGTCCAGTTCTTGGTGAGTGATCACATCATTGTGGTTATCAAGGTCATTAAGAACTTTCTTAATTGTATTGTTTTTCTGTGTATTCTTTCCACTTATTAATCTCTTCTTTTTCTGTTAGTCCTTTAGAATCTCTTTCCTTTATCCTGCCCATCCATGCATGAAATGGTCCCTTGATATCTCTAATTATTTTGAAGATATCGCTAGTCTTTCACATGCTATTGTCCTCTATTTCTTTGCACTGTTCAATTAAGATGGCCTTCTCATATCTCCTTGCTATTCTCTGGAACTATGTATTCCTTTGGGTATATGTTTCCCTTTCTCCCTTGACTTTCACTTTTCTTCTTGCCTCAGCTATTTGTAAACCTTCTTCAAAAAACCATTTTGCTTCTTGTATTTTGTTTTCTTTGTGATGGATTTTGTCATTGCCTCCTATACAATGTTATAAACCTCTGTCCATATTTCTGTAGTCAGTCTGTCTATCAGATTTAATTCCTTGAAACTATGCATCACCTCCACTGTATAATCACCAGGGATTTGATTTTGGTCACATCTGAATGCCCTAGTGATTTTCCCTACTTTTTCAATTTAAGTCTGAATTTTTCAATTTGGAGCTCATGATGTAAGTCACAGTAAGCTCCAGGTCTTGTTTTTGCTGGCTGGATAGAGCATCTCCATCTTTGGCCACAAAGAACATAATCAATCTGCTTTCAGTATTGACCATCTGGCGATGTCTCTGTGTAGAGCTGTCTTTCGTGTTGGTGGTAAAGCGTGTTCAGTGTGTTCTCTTGACAAAACTCTGTTAGTCTTTGCCTTGCTTCCTTTTGTACTCCACACCCAAACTACCTGTTATTCCAAGTGTCTCTGACTTCACATTTCTGCATTCTGATCCCTTATGATGAAAAGAACATTGCTAGGAGTTGTCAATTATGCTCTTTGGAATGTATGCAAAGTAGTTGAAAACTTACTCCACACAAAAATCTGCACATGTACATTTATAGCAGCTACATTAAAAATTACAAATCTGGGCAACAATCAAGATGAGCTTTAGAGGTTAAATGGATAAATAAACTGCTACATCCAGAAAATAAAATATCATTTTTTCTAAAAAGAAATTATGGAGAAACCCTAAATGTGTATTACTATATAGAAGAAGCCACTCTAAAAAAGCTGCATACTAGGGGGCGGTCCTAAGATGTTGGAGAAACAGGAGGGGGAGACCACTTTCTCCCCCACAAATTCATCAAAAGAACATTTAAACGCTGAGTAAATTCCACAAAACAACTTCTGAATACTGGCAGAGGACATCAGGCACCCAGAAAAGCAGCCCGTTGTCTTCAAAAGGAGGTAGGAAAAAATATAAAAGACACAAAAAGAGACAAAAGAGGTAGGGATGGAGCTCTTCCCAGGAAGGGAGCCTTAAAAAGAGAGGTTTCCAAACACCAGGAAACACTCTCATTGCTGAGTCTGTGGTGAGCCTTGGAAGCACAGAGGGAAACATAACAGGGAGGAAAATAAATAAATAATTAAAACCCCAAATTAGGAGCTCATCGGTAACCCCCTGAGCAGAGAAGCAGCGCAGATGCCTGCATCCACCACTAGCATGTGGGGGCTGGGCAGGGAGGCATGGGCTGCATTGCTTAGAGTAAGGACCGGGCTTGGATGTCCTGAGGGAAATCTGAGAGAACTAACTTGGGCTAGCAAACCAGACTGTGGGATAGCTACCATGTGAAAAGCCCTAAACTGCTGAAGCGACTTAGCAGCAGCAACAGCAGCAAGACACCACCAGGCCTGCGCACAGAACAAAGGACTGAACAGAACTAGCTGGCTGCAGACTATCCCCCTCTGGTGACAGGCAGACAGAGACAGAAGGGGGCAATCACAGCCCCAGAGAGACATTATCTACCAAACTGCAAGCAGGCTTCTTTGCTAACTAAGACTTCTTGGGGTTCTGGACAGTCAACATCCACCTGAGAGGATGTGCTGGTTGTATGTCCAGAAAAGTGAGTGACAGGGACGGGGGAGGCAATAAGTTGCAGTGACCGTGCTCACCAAACATCTCATCACCTGAGCTGGTTGGACCTGGGAAGGGCACAAAATGCAGGCCCAACTGAGTCTGTGCCTCTGAGGACTACCCGAATGCCTGAACCTGAGTGGCTTAGACCTGGGAGGTGCATGCAGCCTAGGGCTGGCCTCGGATGGTTCCCCGTGGAGCAACCTGGAGCCTGAGCAGTGTGGACAGGGAGGGCACACAGGCCGTGAGCAGGGGCAGGCCCAGTGTTGCTGAGACACTACGAGTACATGTCAGTGTTATTTGTTTGCAGTGCCCCTTCCTCCCCACAGCACGACTGAGCAAGTGAGTTTAAGAAAGTGTCCACCACCACCCCCTGTGTCAGGGTGGAAATCAGACACTGAAGAGACCAGCAAACAGAAGGAGCTAAAACAGAAGAAACAGTCTTGGAAGTGACAGGTGCAATAGATTAAAACCCTGTAGTTATTACCGACTACATAGGAAGGGGCCTATAGATCTTGAGAAATATAAGCTGGACCAAGGAAATATCTGAAAACAAACTGACCCCCTCCTGCCCACAACAACATCAGAGAAAGTCCTACATATATTTTTATTATTTTTTATGGTTTTTCTTTTTATTTTTTAAATTTTAAGTCCTCTATTACTCATTTAATTTTCATTTTTATAACCTAATATTACTTTTCATAAAAAGATCCTAAAAATATACACCAGATTTTGAAGACTTAGTACAAAAAAAAAAGTTTTGTTAATACATTTTAATATTGATTACATGTTGAAATGTTAATATTTTTGATGTATTGAATTAAATANGACTATAGCTTTGTAGCATAGCCTGAAGTGAGGCAGGTTGATTCCTCCAATTCCATTCTTAGTTCTCAAGATTGCTTTGGCTATCAGAGGTTTTCTGTATTTGTTTATAAATTGTGAAATTATTTGTTCTAGTTCTCTGAAAAATATCATTGGTGGCTTGATAGGGATTGCATTGAATCTACAGATTGCTCTGGGTGGTGTTCTCACTTTTACTTAATATTTCTTCTTCTGATCCATGAACATGGTATATTTCTCCATATATTTGTGTCATCTTTGATTTCTTTCATAAGTGTTTTATAGTTTTCTATACATAGGTCTTTTGTTTCTTTAGGTAGATTTACTCCTAAGTACTTTATTCTTTTCATTGCAATGGTGAATGGGATTGTCTCCTTAATTTCTCTGTTTTCTCATTACTAGTGTATAGGAATGCAAGAGATTTCTGTGTATTACTTTTACATCCTGCAATTTCACTATATTCATGCCCATATTCATTGATTAGCTTTAGTAATTTTCTGGTGATGTCTTTGATTCCACATAAAAGTTAAATCATACAGTATTTGTTTCTTTTCTGTTTGCTTTTGGCTTGTTTCACTTAGCATAATATTCTTATTATATTGTCAAAGATGCTGCAATTTCCTTCTATTTTAACAATGAATATTTTACTATAATAAATATATAATATGTTTTATGCATAATATAAATTATACATATTTATATATAATAGCTATATATCTGTACATATATAGAACCATATCTTCCCATTTGCTTTATCCAGTTACTATCAACTGACAATCGGATTGTTTCCATATCTTAGATAATGTGAAAAATGCTAAAATAAGGCACATTTTGCATAGAATAAAATTTACAAATTTCAAGTGTTTAGCTCTGTGATTTTTAAAAGATTTAACATGTTGTGAAGCATCACAATGAGTGAGTATTAAAACATTTTCTTTAGCCAACAAGATAGATACCTTAATTGTACTTATGCGGCTGCTGCTGCTAAGTCACTTTAATTAATCTTAATTTTCAGCTTCTGTATTGTGCAACAAACTATTTACTTTCTGTCTCTATAGATTTGCCTTTTCTTGACATTTCTTATGTATGAATATAAAAAGGGGACTCTGCACTCTTGCTTTGTTCAATTAGCATTATATTTTTGAGATCAATTTATATGGTAACATATATGAGAGATCTTTATCGCTATATAGAATCTTGTTTGCATTGATATACTGCATTGTATGTATATATTCACCAGATGATGCATATTTGGGATATTTCAAATGTTGAGTGTTATAAGTATTTATTCCAAGAACATTTGTGTGCAAGTTTTGTGTGGCTGCATAGTAAGTTTGATAACTGGGAAGTAAAATCTTAAACTTTTTTTTTTTTTTGACATGTATTGACTGAAAAGATGTTCACATCACATGCCATATGTCATTAGGAAACTGCAACTGTAATAAGCAATGAGATATCACTATATATGTATTGAATAGGTGCAAGTCCCAAACACTGACAAAACTAAATGCTAGTGAAGATGTAGGGCACAGAAACACTCACTCAGATCTGGTGGAAAGCGAAACGTTACAGACACTCTGAAAGAAAATGTGCTAGTTACTTACAAAATTAAATATATCTTTATCATTGTTGCCATTCAGTTATTAAATTGTGTCTGACTCTTTGTGAGCCCATAGACTGCAGCACACCAGGCTCTTCTGTCTTCCATCATCTCCAGGAGTTTGCTCAGATTTATGCCCATTGAGTCTGTGATGTTATCTAACCTCTCATCCTCTGCCATCACCTTGTCCTCTTAGCTTCCATCTTTCCCAGAATCAGGATCTTTTCCAATGAGTCAGCTAGTTACATCAGTGGGTGGAGCAGTGGATCTTTAGCTTCAGCATTAGCCATTCTAATGATTATTCAGGGTTGATTTCTTTTAGGATTGACCTGTTTGATCTCCTTGCAGTCTAAAGACTAAGAGACTTCGCCAGCCCCACAGTTGGAAAGCACCAAATCTCATGTGCTCAACTTTTTTTCTGATCCAGCTCTCACATTTATCTATGACTACTGGAAAGTCTATAGCTTTGAATACAGGGAGTTTTGTTGGCAAATTGATTTCTTTGTTTTTTAATTCACTGTCTAGGTTTGTCATAGCTTTCCTTCCAAGGAGCAAGTGTCTTTTAATGTCAGGGCTGCTGTCACCATCCACAGTAATTTTGGAGCTCAAGAAAATGAAGTTTGTCAGTGTTTCCACTTTTTCTCCTTTTTTTTTGTCATGAAGTGATGGGCCTGGATGTCATAATATTCATATTTTGAATGTCGAGATTTAAGCCAGTTTTTTTTCACTCTCCTCTTTCACTATTATCAAGAGTCTTTTTAGTTCCTCTTACTTTATGTCATTAGAGTGGTATCATCTGCATATCTGAGGTTGTTGATATGTATCTGAAAATCTTGATTCCAGCTTGTGATTCATCCAGCTCTGAATTTTGTAGGATATACTCTATGTAATTTAAATAAGTAAGGTGATGATATACAGCCTTGAGGTACTCCTTTCCCAATTTTAAACCCACTATTGTTCCATATCCAGTTTTAACTGTTGATTCTTGACCCACATACATGTTTCTCAGGGGACAGGTAAGGCAACCTGATACTCCCAACTCATAAAGAATTTTCCACTTGTGATCCAAACAGTCAAAGGCCTTAACACGATCAATGAAGCAGACATAGATATTTTTCTGGAACTCCCTTGCTTTCCCCATGATCCAACAAATCTTGGCAATTTCACCTCTGCTTTCTATGGCTTTTCTAAATCTAGCTTGTACATCTATAATTTCTCAGCCCCTGTACTGCTGAAGCCTAGCATGAAGGATCATGAGCATCACCTTGCTAGTATGTGAAATGAGTACAATTGTGTGGTAGTTTGAACATTCTTTGGCATTGCCCTTCTTTCTGTGAAGAGCAGAAAGGGGCCAATACTGAATTTTCCCATTTGATGACATACTGAATGTAGCACTTAAACAGTATCATCTTTTAAGACTTTAAATAAGCTCAGCTGGTGTTCCATCACTTCAACTAATAGTTTGTAGTAATGCTTCTTAAGACTAACTTGATCTCACACTCCAGGATGTCCAGTTCTTGGTGAGTGATCACATCATTGTGGTTATCAAGGTCATTAAGAACTTTCTTAATTGTATTGTTTTTCTGTGTATTCTTTCCACTTATTAATCTCTTCTTTTTCTGTTAGTCCTTTAGAATCTCTTTCCTTTATCCTGCCCATCCATGCATGAAATGGTCCCTTGATATCTCTAATTATTTTGAAGATATCGCTAGTCTTTCACATGCTATTGTCCTCTATTTCTTTGCACTGTTCAATTAAGATGGCCTTCTCATATCTCCTTGCTATTCTCTGGAACTATGTATTCCTTTGGGTATATGTTTCCCTTTCTCCCTTGACTTTCACTTTTCTTCTTGCCTCAGCTATTTGTAAACCTTCTTCAAAAAACCATTTTGCTTCTTGTATTTTGTTTTCTTTGTGATGGATTTTGTCATTGCCTCCTATACAATGTTATAAACCTCTGTCCATATTTCTGTAGTCAGTCTGTCTATCAGATTTAATTCCTTGAAACTATGCATCACCTCCACTGTATAATCACCAGGGATTTGATTTTGGTCACATCTGAATGCCCTAGTGATTTTCCCTACTTTTTCAATTTAAGTCTGAATTTTTCAATTTGGAGCTCATGATGTAAGTCACAGTAAGCTCCAGGTCTTGTTTTTGCTGGCTGGATAGAGCATCTCCATCTTTGGCCACAAAGAACATAATCAATCTGCTTTCAGTATTGACCATCTGGCGATGTCTCTGTGTAGAGCTGTCTTTCGTGTTGGTGGTAAAGCGTGTTCAGTGTGTTCTCTTGACAAAACTCTGTTAGTCTTTGCCTTGCTTCCTTTTGTACTCCACACCCAAACTACCTGTTATTCCAAGTGTCTCTGACTTCACATTTCTGCATTCTGATCCCTTATGATGAAAAGAACATTGCTAGGAGTTGTCAATTATGCTCTTTGGAATGTATGCAAAGTAGTTGAAAACTTACTCCACACAAAAATCTGCACATGTACATTTATAGCAGCTACATTAAAAATTACAAATCTGGGCAACAATCAAGATGAGCTTTAGAGGTTAAATGGATAAATAAACTGCTACATCCAGAAAATAAAATATCATTTTTTCTAAAAAGAAATTATGGAGAAACCCTAAATGTGTATTACTATATAGAAGAAGCCACTCTAAAAAAGCTGCATACTAGGGGGCGGTCCTAAGATGTTGGAGAAACAGGAGGGGGAGACCACTTTCTCCCCCACAAATTCATCAAAAGAACATTTAAACGCTGAGTAAATTCCACAAAACAACTTCTGAATACTGGCAGAGGACATCAGGCACCCAGAAAAGCAGCCCGTTGTCTTCAAAAGGAGGTAGGAAAAAATATAAAAGACACAAAAAGAGACAAAAGAGGTAGGGATGGAGCTCTTCCCAGGAAGGGAGCCTTAAAAAGAGAGGTTTCCAAACACCAGGAAACACTCTCATTGCTGAGTCTGTGGTGAGCCTTGGAAGCACAGAGGGAAACATAACAGGGAGGAAAATAAATAAATAATTAAAACCCCAAATTAGGAGCTCATCGGTAACCCCCTGAGCAGAGAAGCAGCGCAGATGCCTGCATCCACCACTAGCATGTGGGGGCTGGGCAGGGAGGCATGGGCTGCATTGCTTAGAGTAAGGACCGGGCTTGGATGTCCTGAGGGAAATCTGAGAGAACTAACTTGGGCTAGCAAACCAGACTGTGGGATAGCTACCATGTGAAAAGCCCTAAACTGCTGAAGCGACTTAGCAGCAGCAACAGCAGCAAGACACCACCAGGCCTGCGCACAGAACAAAGGACTGAACAGAACTAGCTGGCTGCAGACTATCCCCCTCTGGTGACAGGCAGACAGAGACAGAAGGGGGCAATCACAGCCCCAGAGAGACATTATCTACCAAACTGCAAGCAGGCTTCTTTGCTAACTAAGACTTCTTGGGGTTCTGGACAGTCAACATCCACCTGAGAGGATGTGCTGGTTGTATGTCCAGAAAAGTGAGTGATAGGGACGGGGGAGGCAATAAGTTGCAGTGACCGTGCTCACCAAACATCTCATCACCTGAGCTGGTTGGACCTGGGAAGGGCACAAAATGCAGGCCCAACTGAGTCTGTGCCTCTGAGGACTACCCGAATGCCTGAACCTGAGTGGCTTAGACCTGGGAGGTGCATGCAGCCTAGGGCTGGCCTCGGATGGTTCCCCGTGGAGCAACCTGGAGCCTGAGCAGTGTGGACAGGGAGGGCACACAGGCCGTGAGCAGGGGCAGGCCCAGTGTTGCTGAGACACTACGAGTACATGTCAGTGTTATTTGTTTGCAGTGCCCCTTCCTCCCCACAGCACGACTGAGCAAGTGAGTTTAAGAAAGTGTCCACCACCACCCCCTGTGTCAGGGTGGAAATCAGACACTGAAGAGACCAGCAAACAGAAGGAGCTAAAACAGAAGAAACAGTCTTGGAAGTGACAGGTGCAATAGATTAAAACCCTGTAGTTATTACCGACTACATAGGAAGGGGCCTATAGATCTTGAGAAATATAAGCTGGACCAAGGAAATATCTGAAAACAAACTGACCCCCTCCTGCCCACAACAACATCAGAGAAAGTCCTACATATATTTTTATTATTTTTTATGGTTTTTCTTTTTATTTTTTAAATTTTAAGTCCTCTATTACTCATTTAATTTTCATTTTTATAACCTAATATTACTTTTCATAAAAAGATCCTAAAAATATACACCAGATTTTGAAGACTTAGTACAAAAAAAAAAGTTTTGTTAATACATTTTAATATTGATTACATGTTGAAATGTTAATATTTTTGATGTATTGAATTAAATAAAATATATTATTCAAATTTAAAAAAGTTTCTATTTTTTAAAGCAAACTTCATATATATATATATATATATATACACACACACACACACATAATTTTTGTGACTTTTTTTCTTCTTTTCTTTAATTTCATATTTTTTAAAATCCAATCTCTACTCTAGATTTGTAAACTTTGCTTTTTGGTATTTGTTATCAATTTTGTACCTTTAAGAACCCAATCTTCAGTACCCATTTTTACTTGGGAGTGAGATCACTGGCTTGACTGCTCTCTCCCACTTTGGACTCTCCTTTTTCTCCACCAGGTCACCTCTATCTCTTCCCTCTCCATTCTTTTCTCTGTCCAACTCTGTGAATCTCTCTGTGTTCCAGAGGGTGGAGAACACTTTGGGAACTGATTACTGGCTGGATCTGTCTCTCTCCTTTTGTTCTCCCCTTTTAACCTCCTGACAATCTCTGTCTCCTTCCTCCCTCTTCTCTTCTCTGTATAAATCCATGAACATCTCTGATTGGTCCAGACTGTGGCACACACATAAGGAAGTGATTACTGGCTAGCTTGCTCTCTCCTCTTTTGATTTCACCTCATCTCATCCTGGTCACCTCTAATTCCCTCCTCCCCCTTCTCTTCTCCCTGTAACTCTGTGAACCTCTCTGGGTATCCCTCACTGGGGAGAAAATTTTCATCTTTAACCTAGATGTTTTATCAATGGTGCTGTATCGAAGGAGAAGTTTTGAGACTACTTTAAAACTAAGACTGAAAACCAGAAGAAGGAGACTTAAGTATAAATCCTGAAAACACCAGAGAACTCCTGACTCTGGGGAACATTAATCAAGAGGAGCTCATCATATGCCTCCATACCTACACTGAAACCAAGAACCACCCAAGGGCCAACAAGTTCCAGAGTAAGCCATACCATACAAATTCTCCAGCAACACAGGAAAACAGGCCTGAGCTTCAATATACAGGCTGCCCAAAGTTACTCCAAAGCCATTGACATCTCATTACTCAATACTGGATACTCCATTGCACTCCAAAGAGAAGATCCAGCTCCACCCACCAGAACACCAACATAAGCTTCCCTAACCAAGAATCCTTGACAAGCCACCCATACAACCCCACCCACAGTGAGGAAACTCTACAACAAAGAGAACTCTACAAACTGCCAGAATACAGAAAGGCCACCCCAAACTCAACAATATAAACAAGCTGAAGAGACAGAGGAATACCCAGGAGGTAAAGGAACAGGATAAATGCCCACCAAACCAAACAATAAAGGAAGAGATAGGGAATCTACCTGAGAAAGAATTCTGAATAATGATAGTGAAAATGATCCAAAATCTTGAAATCAAAATGTAATTACAGATAAATAGCCTGGAGACAAAGATTGAGAAGATGCAAGAAAGGCTTAACAAGGACCTAGAAGAAATAAAAAAGAGTCAATATATAATGAAAAATGCAACAAAGGAGATCAAAAACACTCTGGAGGCAACAAATAGTAGAATAACAGAGGCTGAAGACAGGATTGCTGCTAAGTCACTTCAGTGGTGTCCGACCCTGTGTGACCCAATAGACGGCAGCCCACCAGTCTCCCCCTTCCCTGAGATTCTCCAGGCAAGAACACTGGAGTGGGTTGTCATTTCCTTCTCCAATGTATGAAAGTGAAAAGTGAAAGGGAAGTCACTCAGTCGTGTCCGACTCTTTGCGATCCCATGGAC
>SJYX01020706.1:0-25116 GCA_006410675.1 Oreotragus oreotragus
GGTTTCTTTTTTCTCCTTCTGGGAAGATTTCCTGCATAAACGATCTCTTTCCAAAAGTTCATTTCCAGGGGCTTGTTTTTCTTTAAAAAAAAAAAAAAAGTCTACAGATTTTTCTCTGCAGACTTCACGTCTGAAATACACCCCATGCCCACTCCTGAATAGCTTCCTCTGTACATTTCTCCTTGTGGGTTTTATGCCAAATGGAGCCAGGGTGGCTACCACCAGACAAGGCCCTTTGTGCTCCCCTCCTGGAGGCCAGGGGTGGTTCGGCAGGTTGTTGACACAGAGAGAAAGCAGGGTTCCCACCCAGACCCTTGCTAAAGAGCACGCTCCTTTTTTAGACAAATGATGAGCTCCCCTTCTTGAGCCCCTTGAACAGGCTCCCCTTCATGAGAACTGTGTTGGCTCCCCTGCTGCAGATCTGGAATCCTTTGAACACACCATGTTGTCAAGTAAAGCCCTAGACCCCAGGGAGCAGGGCCACCATCATGAAAACATCATGAGAATGTGAAGTTGGCCAGGAAGCACAGCCACCTTCATGAGAACTGCATTGGCTCCCCTGCTGCAGATCTGGAATCCTTTGAACACACCATGCTGTCATCAAATAAAGCCCTGGACCCCTCTCTGGTCACCATCCGCCAGCCCTGGTTCACTGACAGATGTCCATCACTTAAGCTCTGGGCCGGCAGAACTGAGAGGATGCGTGTCAGCAAGGAAGTGAAGCTGGAGTGTGGAACATATAACATGAGGCTTAAGATTGGAGGCTGGAAGAAATGAACACTTTATTTGCTTAAGGCAGCTCGGTTGCACCTGATTTTCATAAATGAAATCAGACCGAACGGTATTTAAGACAACCGGACACACTGGAACATGGGATAGAACATGAAGAAAATCCAGAAGTTGGCAATAAATACACTGAATAAATTCAGCCAGTCATTTCAATTCCCTTTTGGTAAGACATTCATGGGAATCGGATGTTTGGAGGGTCTCCACGAGTTTTTACTTCATGGAACGCTTAATCCCCTTGTGTTGTGACAACAAGCTGCACTGCAGCGTCGATGGGAAGAAGGGGCTGGTGTCTCAGACACAGCTGGGTCTAATGCAAACTGTGCCTCCTGCTGGAAATTTTGGAGGCTCCCCAAAATATAGGTAAAGACCATATTCAGGAAAATAGCAATAACTAACAGTTTTTTTAAGACTCTTTTTTAATGTGGACCATTTTTAAAGTCTCTATTGAATTTGTTACAACATTGCTTGTTTTCTGTTTTGGTCTTTTGGCCATGAGTCATGGGGGAGCCTAGCTTCCTGACCAGGGATCGAACCCATACCCCCTGCAATGGAAGGTGAAGTCCCAACCACTGGAGCACCAGGGAAGTCCCAATAACTAACATTTTTGAGTATGGGCCTCAGGTACTTGGTTAACTGCTTTGCATAAATTATTTCATTTAACCCTCATAAACCTCATGATGGATTTCCCAAGTAGTTTGGTGGCAAAGAATCTGCCTGCAATGCAGGAGACATAGTTTCAATCCCTGAATCAGGAAGATCCCCCGGAGAAGGGAAATGGCAGCCCACGCCAGTATTTTTGCCTGGGAAATCCCATGGACAGAGGTTCCTGTCTCTTATACACATCTAGATGTGTATAAGAGACAGGGGGTGGGGGGCGGCAGGGGGGTGGTGTGTGATACATCTGCTCCTGCAGCCACACGACACGGTACCCTGGGTCACTGGGCCCATGCATGGCACCAAAGTGGTCTCATTTCAAAGGGATGCACCCAACCACCCTTCCTGTGTTTGTCTCCAAGGCCGCCTGTGCAAAGCACCAAACACTTATTCTCTCTCAGTTCTGGAAGCCCCAAATCGAGGGGTGGGCAGGGCCACCCCTCTTGAAGCTCTTCTGGAGGGTCTGTGCCCTGCTCTCCTCTGGTGTCTGTGTCCCCAGCAGTCTCGGGTCCCTGCTGGTAGACACGAGGTGCTGACATGCATCGTCACACCGTTCTCCCCCTTGTCTTTACAGGATTCTTCTCCCTCTGTGTCCATCTGTCTCTGTGTTCCTTCTCTTTTTCTTACAAGGACCTCAGTCATACGGACTTAATGACCTCATCTTAACTCCATTTCACTGCCAAGACTATTTCCAAATCAGGTCCCTTCACAAGTGCAGGGGCTAGGATTTCAGTACATCTTTGGGGGCTGGGGGACACAATTCTGCTCAGAGCAATGTCCACTCTGAACAATGTCCAGACTGCCCTCTTCTTCCCCACACCTTGCCTCCAGCTCTGAATGGGAGCCCCGGCCCACCCTGTTTGGTTCCCTTGCCACCTCCAGCAGCTCTCCCAGTTCTCCCACATGCCCTGGGCTCAGCTTGTGGGCCCAGTGGTCTTGGGCCCTTTCTGCAAACCTCCCATGCCAGGTTCTACCCACCAGCCTCCAGACCCTGCTTGGATTCACCTTCCCCCAGACTAATCCAGGAACAATTCTGGAAATCTCACAGGGCTTCCTTGGCTGCTGATCATGGGGCCTGGGGCCCACTCCTGAGGCTGGGGTTCTGTCTTCTCCATGGGGGAGAGCTTGGCCCCCTCCAGCACCTGTGAGGGTTGGGTCTTTCTTGGCCCCCCAGGACCACTCAGATGGTTGGCATCTGCTCCTGGTGGAGGAACACCTTCCCTGGAGGTGAAAAAGGCTGCCACTTGCTTGGCAATCTTATCTCGTCTCTAAAACTTTCAGAACATGAAGGGTGCACAATGCTTTGTACTTCGCAGGGGGCACACAAGGGCATAGGTAGGTGCTGCAGCCCTTACTAAATCAATGAACAAACAGATCATTTTCTCTGTGAGAGGTAGCAAGCCATTTGACTTGGCACTGATGCCAAACTGACCAAACTACTTGGGCATCTCAGAGCCGGGAGTTCTACACTACAGCTTGCAGAAGGATTCCTTCCAGCTGCTCATTGCACGTCAGATTTCTGCAGTTCCCTCATTCCTGCATCTTGTGAGCAAAACACCCAGATTGGAGCCCACTGGGTCCAGGCCCTCAGCCTTGCTGCGCCTCAGGGTGGGGGCAGCGGAGACGGTGGTAACACTGCATATGACTCCAGAATCCAGGGGCCTGGAATGTTCCCTGAGCTCATTCTCTTGTCCTGTCTCTTAAATTCTATTCTCTCCTCTCAGAGAAGGCCATGGCACCCCAGTCCAGTACTCTTGCCTGGAAAATCCTTGAGGAGCCTGGTGGGCTGCAGTCCATGGGGTCACGAAGAGTCGGACGCTTACAGAGTGACTTCACTTTCCCTTTTCACTTTCATGCATTGGAGAAGGAAATGGTGCCCCACTCCAGTGTTCTTGCCTGGAGAAGCCCAGGGACAGAGGAGCCTGGTGGGCTGCCGTCTGTGGGGTCACGCAGAGTTGAACACGACTGAAGCGTCTTAGCAGCAGCCGCAGCAGCTCTTCTCTTCCATTCTATGCTCTCTATTCTCTTCTCGCTTTACTTACAAGGTTAAAAAAGAAATTGCTGTACACTTGAAACTAACACGACATTGTAAATCAACTCTACTTCAATTAAAAAAAAAGAAAACCATAAGGGGGGCGAGGGGAGCAGCAGGGGAGGGGTGAGTGTCCAGACAGTGGAGAAGAAGGAAGGGGAAAAGCAGAGACAGTGAATGAAAGCACAAACAGCCCAGGGGCACGTGGTCACTGACTGCAGGATTCCCTCAGCCACAAGGAGAGGTGAGGGCCCAGAGCAGTGGCTACACAGACACAGGAGGACCAGCACGCAGGACAATTCTCTCTGGATTTCTGCTCAGCCCACCCAGGACCCCAGCTGAGCTTCAGCGAGCTTTTCACATCTCAGCTTCCATCTCCCACTTTTGTTCCTTGTGAAGCAGGGAGGGGATGTTCTCATTTGGATTGCCGGTTTCTTTTTTCTCCTTCTGGGAAGATTTCCTGCATAAACGATCTCTTTCCAAAAGTTCATTTCCAGGGGCTTGTTTTTCTTTAAAAAAAAAAAAAAAGTCTACAGATTTTTCTCTGCAGACTTCACGTCTGAAATACACCCCATGCCCACTCCTGAATAGCTTCCTCTGTACATTTCTCCTTGTGGGTTTTATGCCAAATGGAGCCAGGGTGGCTACCACCAGACAAGGCCCTTTGTGCTCCCCTCCTGGAGGCCAGGGGTGGTTCGGCAGGTTGTTGACACAGAGAGAAAGCAGGGTTCCCACCCAGACCCTTGCTAAAGAGCACGCTCCTTTTTTAGACAAATGATGAGCTCCCCTTCTTGAGCCCCTTGAACAGGCTCCCCTTCATGAGAACTGTGTTGGCTCCCCTGGTGCAGATCTGGAATCCTTTGAACACACCATGTTGTCAAGTAAAGCCCTAGACCCCAGGGAGCAGGGCCACCATCATGAAAACATCATGAGAATGTGAAGTTGGCCAGGAAGCACAGCCACCTTCATGAGAACTGCATTGGCTCCCCTGCTGCAGATCTGGAATCCTTTGAACACACCATGCTGTCATCAAATAAAGCCCTGGACCCCTCTCTGGTCACCATCCGCCAGCCCTGGTTCACTGACAGATGTCCATCACTTAAGCTCTGGGCCGGCAGAACTGAGAGGATGCGTGTCAGCAAGGAAGTGAAGCTGGAGTGTGGAACATATAACATGAGGCTTAAGATTGGAGGCTGGAAGAAATGAACACTTTATTTGCTTAAGGCAGCTCGGTTGCACCTGATTTTCATAAATGAAATCAGACCGAACGGTATTTAAGACAACCGGACACACTGGAACATGGGATAGAACATGAAGAAAATCCAGAAGTTGGCAATAAATACACTGAATAAATTCAGCCAGTCATTTCAATTCCCTTTTGGTAAGACATTCATGGGAATCGGATGTTTGGAGGGTCTCCACGAGTTTTTACTTCATGGAACGCTTAATCCCCTTGTGTTGTGACAACAAGCTGCACTGCAGCGTCGATGGGAAGAAGGGGCTGGTGTCTCAGACACAGCTGGGTCTAATGCAAACTGTGCCTCCTGCTGGAAATTTTGGAGGCTCCCCAAAATATAGGTAAAGACCATATTCAGGAAAATAGCAATAACTAACAGTTTTTTTAAGACTCTTTTTTAATGTGGACCATTTTTAAAGTCTCTATTGAATTTGTTACAACATTGCTTGTTTTCTGTTTTGGTCTTTTGGCCATGAGTCATGGGGGAGCCTAGCTTCCTGACCAGGGATCGAACCCATACCCCCTGCAATGGAAGGTGAAGTCCCAACCACTGGAGCACCAGGGAAGTCCCAATAACTAACATTTTTGAGTATGGGCCTCAGGTACTTGGTTAACTGCTTTGCATAAATTATTTCATTTAACCCTCATAAACCTCATGATGGATTTCCCAAGTAGTTTGGTGGCAAAGAATCTGCCTGCAATGCAGGAGACATAGTTTCAATCCCTGAATCAGGAAGATCCCCCGGAGAAGGGAAATGGCAGCCCACGCCAGTATTTTTGCCTGGGAAATCCCATGGACAGAGGGGCCTGGTGGGCTATAGTTGCTGGGGTCACAAAGAGACGGACACGGCTTAGTAACTAAACAATAAAGCCTCACAGTACAGTATGATTCCACTTTCTGTGTGGGAAAACTGGGAGCCAGCCCAGGGACTCACCCACAGTGACACACTTCGTAGCTGCGACATGGACTCAGCTCCAGTCTGGCAGCTGGACTCCATAACCTGTGCTCTCATTGCCTACGATTGTTAACTGACTCTTGGTTATCCAGGAACTGATCGCTTGGAGTTGTCTTCTTCATTGTTGTTCTAGCTTTACTGAAATGTCATTGACACGTCACAGCATAAGGTTAAGGTGGACAATGTGCTGACATGATGTACTTGTATGCTGTAAAATGATCACCACCTTAGGGTTAGCTGATACCTCCCTCACGTATAGTTACGATTTCTTTCCTATGAAGAGAATGTGGAAGATCTACTCTCTTAACACTTGCTAAATGTGTCATACATGGTATCAACGTCAGTTACCATGCTGCACATTAGATCCCCAGAACTCACTTGTCTTCTAACTAGGAACGTGAACGCTTTCCCCCACCCCCCTCTCCTGGTGACCACTACTCCACTCTGACTGTATGACTTCAGTTTTTTCAGATTCCACATGGAAGTGAGGTCATACAGTGTGTCTTCTCTAACTTATTTTACTTAACACCCTCAAGGTCAGTCCATGTTGTCACAAATGTCAAAATTTCCTGCTTTCTTTTGGTTGAATAATAGTCCATTATATAGGCTTTCCTCGTGGCTCAGACGGTAAAGAATCTGCCCGCAATGCAGGAGACGTGGGTTTGATCCCTGGGTGGGGAAGATCCCCTGGAAAAGGAAATGGAAAAACCACTCCAGTGTTCTTGCCTGGAGAATCCCATGGACAGAGGAGCCTGGTGGGCTACAGTCCTCGGGGTTGCAAAGAGTCAGACACGACTAAACGACTAACAGTTGTACTTCATATATGTTATATATGTAATATACATCTTCCTTATCCATTTGTCTGTTAATGGACACTTACCTGGTTTCTTAAGTCTCGGTTACAGTGAATAACCCTGCAATGAACATGAGGGTGCAGATATCTCTCTAAGACTCTGATTTCCTTTCCTTTGGTGGGCATATATCTGGTCTCATCTTCCACCCACTCCAGTGTTCTTGCCTGGAGAATTCCATGGACAGAGGAGCCTGGAGAACTATAGTCCGTGGGATTGCAAAGAGTTAGATACCACTGAGCGACTGAGCACACAGCACACATTATAACATTACCACAGAGGCAGCAATATTAGCTGTGTTACCATTTCCTGTGAAAGGCACAAAGGTAATACAGCATGAAACCTCAATCCACGAGACATTTATGATCCATTTGTAGAGATAAGACTAAAAATAGTTTCAGTTACAATTCAAGCTGACATCAAATGCTCATTGAAACCATATTTTATCAAAGCTCAGGATCTACACAAGTAACCGCCAACTCCCAATGCCCATATCTCTCCGATGAAGTCAGCATGGTTATCACATAGAGACTCCTATCTGAGTGTCGTACAATCTTCAGAATTCTGGAGTGAAGATGGGACCCAGATGAACCTATCTGCAGGGCAGCAGTGGAGATGCAGACATAGAGAACAGGCTTGTGCACACAGTGTGGGAAGGAGAGGGCAGGATAAATTTAGAGAGGAGCGCTGAAACATGTACATTACCATATGTAAAACAGATAGCCAGTGAGAGTTTGCTGTATGATGCAGAGAGCTCAGCCTGGTGCTCTGTGACAACTAGTGGGGTGGGATGGGGTGGGAGGTAGGAGGGAGGTTCAAGAAGGAAGGAACTTGTGTATACCTATGGCTGATTCATGTTGATGTATGGCAGAGACTCACACAATGTTGTAAAGCAATTACTCTCCAATTAAAAATAAACAACAACAACAACAAAAAGATGGGACCTGGCAGAGGGCGCATGGGCAGGAAGAGAGGGTCAGAGATCAAGAAAGAAACAGAAAGATCCCGTGGCCAGTTCGAGCCTCCCTCCAGCCATGCTCCCCAGCCTCGACACCCCTGCCACGGCATCCCTGCCTTCTTTCCTTGTTGAGGAAAGAGAGGCAGGCAAGAAGAGACCAGAAAGAGGGACGGAAACAGAAAATGTATTAAGGAAAAGATGGGGAGAAAAAACTGCCAGCAAAAGAGAAAGTTTTCATGATCTTTGCACTGCTGTGGAGGTGAGAAAGAGAAAGAAAATCTCTACAAAAATAACCCTTCACGCTTGGCAATTTCAAGCAACGACTTTGTAACATTTGCTTCTCTGGAGAAGAGGAAACAGGCAGAAGGAAATGAATGGACAGGGCTTCTCTACATGGGATGTGTGTACCTCAGAGGAATCTGTAAACTCAAAAGTTTTTCAAGTTACTCAGTTTCTGTGATTTTTCTGAGGAAATGGTTCTGGAGCTCCCATCAGCACCTCAAGGCTTTTCCAGTCCTGCAGATGAAGGCAGAGATATGTTCGAAGATGCAGCTTTTTAAAGTTCTCTCTTGGCAGGCTATTGTGAATCTTCCCCCAGGGGGCTTCCCCCGAAAGGATAAAATAGTGACTTGACCAGACTTTCCAGACACCCAGATGTTACAGAGTCGTTTCCAGGCCCATGTCCATATCCTTCAACTATGTCCCTTATGATAAGATTTCAGCTTTTCTCACTATTCCCCAGTTGCTTCTAAACATACACTGGTCAGTTTCTTTCTTAGCATGTGGCATCCACAAAGCCAGCATTGTACTTCAGAGTAAGTCCAACCAGCACAGAGAAAAGAGAGTCACCAGCTGTTTTTTGGACACTGGGCTTCTGCTGAAATAATTTAAGATCACAAGAACTTTTAAAAATAAGTACATAACCCTCTTGTCTTGCATCAAGCCTTTTTGACAAGTGAAATTTCTAAGTCTTTCTGTATCTGGTACCTCTGAACTCTATCAGTTTTCATTTCTCTTCTACTTATATGGTTGATTTTGAAAGGAATAAAGGAAAAAAATTATGTTTATCTTTTTCCAATTTTCTCTTGTTGGATTCAGTCATTGTTATCAGATGCTGATTTAGGTTGATCAATGAATCAATGCTCTTTAAGCAGAAAGTGATCAAACAGTTGTCAATCAAGCCATTACAGCATCCAGCCCACATCACTCCATCATGGTGATTTGAATTTCATGAAATTCTTTCTTAAGCAACTTGCTGAAACTTACCCTTCCCAGGCAGCACAGCAATACAGAATCCACCTGTCCATACAGGAGATGCAATCGGGAAGATCTCCTGGTAGGAAATGGCAACCCACTCCAATATTCTTACCTAGAAAATTCCATGGACAGAGGAGCCTGATGGGGTACAGTCCATGGGGGTCACAAAGAGCCAGATACAACTGAGCAACTGAGCCCACACACACACATTCACAATTTGCCTCATGAAAACTGTGGTCGAGAGACAGATTTTGGCTCAACGATTAAAGCTCCTTGGAAATAGAATTGATGCTCCAGATGGCTGCGAGTGTCCTGTCATTGAAGATTGTCTAATGTCTAGCTGGTCATGGATCAGAAAAAAAAAAAAAAAAAAAAGGATCAGGTATCATAAGATGTATTGAATTCTGCAATCTGTATGGTGACTCACAATTCCAGAATTTTTTGACCATAGATGACTTCAGCAGGTAATGAATAAATCAGGTGATGGCTTCAGGTGCAGCTTGATCCAGAGCACAATGATGTCATCATGATCCCTCTCTCTGCTTGGCTTGCTGTGTGTGTTGGTTTCACCTGCTGGTTGTCTTACTTCGCTACAGTCAAACAGCTACAGTATCTTCCCAAGCCTGTGTACTCAACCTACCAAGTCCAAAGGATTCCAGCACTCCCAGCAAACTGATCAGGCCTACACTGATCAGGCTGGACTGGGTCACATGTCCATCCTACAACAATCACTGTGGCCAAAGAGATGAGACCTACTTCCATGGCTATTGGTCCCTGGATAGCAAGTCACTCCACAACTTAGGGACTCGAACAATAATCACTTCATTATGGCTCCTGGTTTCTGTAGGTTAGGAATTTGAGTAAGCTCACCTGGGTAAGTTCTGACTTGGAGTCTCTTGTACATCTGCAGTCAGACGAGGCTGGGAGATGGAAAGGTGGGGGGAAGGGTAGTCGGTACTGGGAGCTGGCCCTCCTCCTAGAGTCTTGGAGCTTCTCCGTGTGATCTCTCCAGCTGGGCCACTTTGGGGTTCCCTCACAGAGTGGAGGGCTTCCCTGGTGGCTCAGAAGGTAAAGCGTCGGTCTGCAATGTGGGAGACCTGGATTCGTTCCCTGGGTCGGGAAGATCACCTGGAGAAGGAAATGGCAACGCGCTCTAGTATTCTTGCCTGGAAAATTCCGTGGCTGGAGGAGCCTGGTAGGCTACAGTCCATGGGGTCGCAAAGAGTCGGACATGACTGAGCGGCTTCACTTTCACTTTCTCATAGCGTGGAGGTCTCAGAACTGTCAGCGTGCCCACCTTGCAGGGTCCCAGGAGAACAAAGAGTGAGTGAGTGGCATTTTTGTGACCCAGCCTCGGAAACCATGCAGTGTGACTTCACCCTACCGAGTGAAACAGTCACAAACACGCACCCAGGTTCAAGAGGCAGGTACACGGACTCTGCCTCTTAATGGAAGAGCAACAAGGTACTAGAAGAACATCTAAACATCTTTAGAAAATATAATCGCTGCATATACCAAGGGGCTTAATCCAATCCAAACCCAGTCCTGAGCTGTGAGCCCTGTAGGTGACAGTCCCCCCTAGAAAACCTGGGTGTTGTTGATGGAGAAGAGAGATGTGGACAGTGACATGGGAAAGCCACTGTTTCTCCCTAATTTGATATTTTAGTATAGATTCTATAGTTACTTTATCATGTGACTTAAATTTTGCAGAAAACTTATTTTTCAGCAAAACAAAACACAAAAGTTTAATTTTAAAAGAAGATTTTATTACATTACACCTCATTAACTTAGGTCCAATTGAAGAGCAGTCTGACACTAGGCTGAGGGGTTTTTTATGTTGGTAGCACAGCATGGCACATAAACAGACTAATGGCATTAACAAAGGCAAAAGCCAATGAACTGTTTTTAGAGGCCAACAGTTTTAACATCGTTGAAGAACAAGGGCAAATTACAAATGTTTCTGAGAACCTGCCCATTCCGCACTTTTGAGATTATGGAACTTCTCTCCTATCCTCATCCTGGCTATAAAATTATTAATTCTAGGAGGAGTTTAGCAAATACAGCAAAATGCGTGGAAAATAAAGCCTTATTTTCTCTCCAGCCATCCACAGCTCAGCAGTTTTGTGCTTTTGCTGAAGTAACATTGACCCTATCCTATTTATAGTCAGGCTTCATGTTGTTTTATAATTGCAGGAAATGACTGCCAAAAGAAAGATGAGCTTTATTATTATAAATTCATATTCGAAAGGTTAAAAACAAAAACTGCCTTTTGTGGATGCACGACTGTTGTTTCAAAGATTTCCTTTCCTCCAAAAAAAAAAAAAAGGAAATGTATGTAAGCACAGCTGATCTACTTTGCTGCAGAGCAGAAACTAACACTGTGAAGCAGCTAAGCGTGGGTGCTCAGTTGCATCAGTCGTGTCCGACACTTCACGACCTGTGGACTGTAGCCTGCCAGGCTCCTCTGCCCATGGGATTCTACAGGCAAGAACACTGGACTGGGTTGCCATACCCGCCTCCAGGGGATCCTCCCGACCCAGGAAATGAATGCCTTTTAAGTCTGCTGCATTGACAGGTAGGTTCTTTACCACTAGCGGCACCTGGAAAGTAACTATATACCATAAAATAGTTTTAAAAGATTTCCCTTCCTTCCTCCAGGTTGGCTGATAGATTAATTAGAGCATTCCTGCTCTGAACCTTTTTTGTCTTTCTAAATTAAACGCATTGGCAAGCCTATTAAAATGAAAGCCCTCCACCCTCTCCCTGGGAGGGGTGGCCAACTTCAGTTAATCACCTGTTGATGGCTACGGATTGTCAAAGGGGGTTTTCCCTTATAAATCCATGGCCTGCCAGGACTGGCAAGGGGGTTGTTGAGTGCGTGGAAAGATGCTCAGTGCAGATCTCACTGCCTCTGCTCCCTGACACCACAGCCCACTCCTAACAGAACGATGCTCAAGCAGCTGAAGAATCGGTTCCACAGCTCTACGGTTTGGCAGTGGCTCAGTAAGATTTTCGAGCAGTTTCTTCAGATGCCTATTACACCAGCCCCTCAATAAAGGAACCAGCTAAGAAGCTCAGTGTTCAGACAATGGTTCCTTGTCAGGTCTGTATGAATTTCAACAGCAGGCTGGCCTGATGCCTTAAAAAAAAATGACTAATTGACCTATTATTTTCACATTATGCAGGATGTTGGGAGGGTTGCAAAAACCTACTCTCCAATTTTCGTTTCTTGCTGGATACACTTAGTCTGAACTTGTGATTCCTTTGTCTCTGGCCCAGTGCCCCATGGACTTAGATCTGATTCCTGCGGAGAGAGGGGGCTGCAGGTAAAAATAAAATGAGCTGCCTCCTCCTCGAACTCCAGACAATATCAACATTCATGGTGGTACAACTGACACTATACGAACAACTGTAACAAGTATTGAATGGTTAATGGCATGCGTAGGAATGCAGAGCGAGGATGTGTGCAGCTCTCTTCAGTTCTGTTCAGTTGCTCAGTCGTGGCCGACTCTTTGCGACCCCATGGACTGCAGCACGCCAGGCCTCCCTGTCCATCACCAACTCCCGGAGTTCACTCAAACTCATGTCCATTGAGTCGGAGATGCCATCCAGCCATCTCATCCTCTGTTGTCCCCTTCTCCTCCCGCCTTCAATCTTTCCCAGCATCAGGGTCTTTTCCAATGAGCCAGTTCTTCACATCAGATGGCCAAAGTATTGGAGTTTTAGCTTCAACATCAGTCCTTCCAATGAATACTCAGGACTGATTTCCTTTAGGATGGACTGGTTGGATCTCCTTGCAGTCCAAGGGACTCTCAAGAGTCTTCTCCAATACCACAGTTCAAAAGTATCAATACTTTGGCATTCAGCTTTCTTTATAGTCCAACTCTCACATCCATACATGACTACCGGAAAACCCATAGCTTTGACTAGACAAAGCTATGGCAAAGTGATGTCTCTGCTTTCTAATACACTGTCTAGGTTTTGGTCTACAAAGTTGGCAAAGTGATGTCTCTGCTTTTTAACACACTGTCTAGGTTTGTCATAGTTTTTTTTTTTCCAAGGAGTAAGCATCTTTTAATTTCATGGCTGCAGTCAACACCTGCAGTGATTTTGGAGTCTGCAAAAAAAAACTCTCTCACTGTTTCTATTGTTTCCCCATCTATTTGCATGAAGTGATGGGACCAGATGCCATGATCTTAGTTTTCTGAATGTTGAGTTTTAAGCCAACTTTCTCACTCTCCTCTTTCACTTTCATCAAGAGGCTCTTTAGTTCTTCTTCACTTTCTGCCGTAAGGGTGGTGTCATCTGCGCAACTGAGGTTATTGATATTTCTCCCGGCAATCTTGATTCCAGCTTGTGCTCCATCCAGCTCTCTTAGAAATGCCTAAAAGTGCAGAATGCAGAACGCCTAAAAGAAGTGCAGCTCTGTTAGAAATACCTAAAAGCAATAAGATGGGCTGATGAACAAGTGGATGAAAAGAGAAGAAGAAATAGTGGAGCCAAGTGGCCCTGGGTGGACCAGGGGCAGGAGCTCCCTGGAGACCCGCCCCGCCCCCAGGACTCATTTGGAGGGACCTTGCAGATGTCCTGAATCTTGCATTAAGAAAGCCAATGGCACAACACTGTAAATCAACTATTCTTCAATTTTAAAAAGAGAAAGAAAGCGACTTGGAGCACCAGTTACAGATGAAAATGCATATGATTTTTCAAATCTACAGTACAGACTTGCTTTGATCAGGAAATTTCATGTCATGACCTAAATTGTAACTTTTTAAGATGACTCCTCTTTTTGTGAAAAATCACTTTCTCTTAGCGGAGTTTACATCATTTACCACGTTTACCAAGTTAAGCAAAAGACAGAAAACATTTCCAATTGAATATTACCAGAGTTTATTCCCTGATACATAACCGTAACGTGTTAGTCACTAAGTCACGTCTGACTCTTTGCCACCCCATGGACTGTAGCCCACCAGGCTCCTCTGTCCATTCTTGCCAGGGATCCTCCAGGCAAGAATACTGGAGTGGGTAGCTATTTCCTTCTCCAGGGGATCTTCCTGACCCAGGGATCGAACCCAGGTCTCCTGCATTGCAGGTGGATTCTTTACTATCTGAGCCACCAGGGAAGTTGATCCATAACCATATTAGATCCAGGATCCATTCAAAATTGTGTCTTAGTCCCTGTACCATTGACAAGTCATGGTTTAAACATCAGAGGGAGAGTGACGGGGTGTGTTTTGGCCACATTACTGCCACATAACTCCAATTTTCTACACAGGTAGAAGCCCAGTAATGTGAAGTGGGCCCCCGGACAACCTGGTACTCTGCCCCCAACCCGTGAGCAGAGCGGCTCTGACGATGTCTGGAACCACCAGGACAGTCTCCAGGTATTAAGTGCCCTTCCACCTCCCTCTTTCATGTTAAAGTGTGAATGACTCAGGACCATTCATTGCATCGTGCCCACATAGAACCAAGCTTTAAAATCAGCACACACACACAAATGTATGACTGACTGACATGTAACAACAAGAGGTGAAGGTAAAGAAGACTAATTTCTTTACACTCAATCTGAACAAGATACTTAAATCTCAGTTACCATGATGGCTCATTTGCAGGAGGGCTCCCAAATTTCCCAGTGCCAGTCATTCTTACTTTGCAAATCTTGTCCCAGCTGCTGGAGTTAGGGGAGGGGGTATCCACTGCTCAGAGTGGAAGAGGGAGCCCAGATGCAGTCTCAATTCCCCCCCTAGCATAAACCACCACAGAGTTACCCGAACTTAGAGTCAAGAGTCACACGGAGGAGAGGAAACGAAGAAGCATCCATTGGGAATGTATGGACAATGGAAAGTGCCACATGACAGGAACAGGGGCTCCCAGAAGTCCAGGCAGGAGCACAATCAAGGGAACATGACAAGGTCAAGGTCACTACCAGCACTCCCTACTGTGTGTGACCTGATTGAGCACAGGGCAGTTTCTCAGCATTTGCTGCTCAGTTCTGGAGTAGGCTTCCAAAAGGTAGTTAGTGATCAACACATGTGATTAGAGGCTCTCCTAGTTTCTTTAATAGTGAGACTCTTTCACCCTGACTACACAACCCTTCAATTCAGTATCAGCTTGCCAGTCAAGGTCAATATTCCACATTTAGAGAGTCATTCCTTTGACTTCAAGCTTTATCCCCTATTGTATTTAATATTCATTACAGTAACAACCTTCCCTGGTGGCTAAGAGGTTAAAGCATCTGCCTCTAATGCGGGAGACCTGGATTTGATCCCTGGGTTGGGAAGATCCCCTGAAGAAGGAAATGGCAACCCACTCCAATATTCTTGCCTGGAGAATCCCATGGAGAGAGGAACCTGGTGGGCTACAGCCCATGGGGTTTGCAAAGAGTTGGACATGAGTGAAGTGACTTAGCACACATCAGCACACAGTAACATTGGTCACGGTAGTTTGCAGCGAAGTAGACGTAGATTCCTAAGAGCCCTTCCTGAGAACATTTTTGATAGAGGGAAAGACACAAAGCATAAGCAGGTCAGGAGCCTGGTGTGGAGCCAACAGACAGATATGCAGCAGAGATAGACCTGGGGAGGAGGAGAGGCTGGGAGGTAGGATTCTCCAACCTGAACGTTTTATACGAGAGCTTTCTTACTGAGTCTCAGTTGAGGACAGACCTAATAAGCTCAGGGTCATCCAGAACATAGAGCGGGGCTCTTCTCCAGGACGTTTGCTGTTCTTCCTTAACCTTGGCCAGAAACACACAAGAAGATGATTTTGGCAAGAAATGAATGACTCCACATAGCCAACCCCCTCTCTAGAAAGAAGTCAAAGGACAGTGCCTGCTGAGGGGTGTCTGGGTCTCAACTTCAAAGCCAAGATGAACCGAGTGGGCGGGGCTGCCCCGAGAACCCCCAGGCAGGCCGGAGGGGACCGCAGGGACCCTGCCTGGAAGGCAAGTCATGGAACCCGGGAGCCACGGAGGAACGTGACATCAGACTTGAATGTTGACAGGGAAAAGTCAGTTTCAGTCCAAGACATATATGGGTGTTGGGTCCAGAAAATGGAGCAAGCCAGGAGAGGAGGCCGACCAGCTTGAGCAGTGCCAGAAAGATGGGCACAGCCGTCACAAAGCCCCTGCCCAGCACTGCTGGTTGTGGGGGGAGCTCAATTTTCCAGCATCTCCACCAAACCCAGATTGTGCCATCTTGCCTTTACAGGTAGGAAGGCCGAGGCCACATTGCTAGTTAGTGAAAAGCTGAGCTACTGCTCCAGACTGCGAGAGGAAGGTTTCGTACAAAGGAGGACACACTTTCGTACAAAGGAGGATTTACTGCTCTTAGGAAAATGTTGTCAAAGGATTATGATTCCTCCTTTTCCAGAGATTGAGAATGCTTGCTCTGAAGCCAGCCTGTAAAGTGTCCAATGCTAGCCTGCAGATCTGGAAAAGTCCTATGCTGGGTGATCCATTCACAGGAAGCAGGCAGGAACCAGAGCTGCTCACACGTGACCAGTTGCTTCAGCTCACTCCTGCTCACTGGATCTGCATCCTCGGGAGGCGGGGTGTGTGTGGGGGGGAATCCATCATGTACAGGTTTGAGGATGAAACAGCATCACTTCTGCTGCCAAAGCAAGTCAAGGGTCATCCGAGTCTCGAGGAGAGAGGCAAAGGACTCCACCTCCAGATGAGAGGAGAGATGAAGCCACGTTTCAGAAGAGAACAGGGGGACCTCTCTGGTGGTCCAGTGGCTAAGACTCTGTGGTCACAACGCAGGGGGCCTGGGATCAATCCCCGGGCAGGGAACTAGATCCCTCATGCTGCAACAAAGATCGAAGACCCCACAGGCTGCAACCAGGACCTGGCACAGCCAAATAAGTAAATAAATATTTTTTAAAAAGAGAGAATAGGGACTGGCGAGGATTTGGGAGGATTTCCCAGGTGGCGCTAATGGTAAAGAACCCGACTGCCCATGCAGGAGACATCAGAGACGTGGGGTCGATCCCTGGGTTGGACAGACCCACTGGAGGAGGGCATGGCAACCCACTGCAGTATTCTCGTCAGGAGAATCCCGTGGACAGAGGAGCCTGGAGAGCTACAGTCCTTAGGGTGGCAAGGAGCTGGACACGACTGAAGTGACTTGAAAACGCATGCAGAATGTTGGTACCCATCTTTGGAAACAAACATCCACAGAACCCCAAACTCTGTACAATGCCAAGCAGCCCGGTCTTGAGGGCTACCAGTGACCTTCTCACGTCATCAGGACCGCTTCAGAGACAGCTTGCATCCAAGCCAAGGGCGCAGGGCGGAAGGTGACACCACCCTTCAGTTAGTTCACAGGCTCCATGTCCTCTGCGGGCCGGTCCGAAAGCAGAAAGGAGCAGGCGCCCGTGAGTCAGATGTGGGCCCTGCTGCCCAGAGCACGTGGTCCCTTGAGAGGAGAGGCCTGTGTTCAGAGGGGCTGAGTCATGTTCCCTCTGGAGACAATGGGGAATTTTGAAAGCAGGGGTTCACCTGAGTCTATCAGGTACCTCATTTTTCTAGGCATTCTGTCACACTGCGCTACTAAGAGGCTTTAGAAAAGTAAACTTTAAGCTGAGATGTTATTAAATCTACAATTTTTTTTTAATATAAAGTGATTTTTTTTAAGTCCTCTCGATCTTGAAAGTCGGAACATGAGCCACAACCATCCAGAGCAGAGGAGGCAGCAGGGTGTGTTCTGTTTATCAAGGGCAGATGCCAAAACCCAAACTCAGAGAAACTCAGAGGAGTCCTGCCTGTCTTGAGAGTGTCAGGTTCTGTTCAGTTGTTAGTCGTGTTTGACTCTGCAATCCCATGGACTGCAGCCCACCAGGCTCCCTGTCCATCACCAACTCCCGGAGTTGCTCAAGCTCATGTCCATTGAGTCAGTGATGCCATCCAGCCATCTCATCCTCTGTCATCCCCTTCTCCTCCTGCCTTCAATCTTTCCCAGCATCAGGGTCTTTTCCAGTGAGTCAGCTCTTCGCATCAGGTGACCAAAGAATTAGTTTCAGCTTCAGCATCAGTACTTCCAATGACTATTCAGGACTGATTTCCATTAGGATAGACTGATTGGATCTCCTTGGAGTCTAAGGGACTCTCAAAAGTCTTCTCCAAGACCACAGTTTAAAAGTGTCAACTCTTCAGTGCTCAGCCTTCTTCATAGTCCAACTCTCACATCCATACATGACCACTGGAAAAACCAGAGCTTTGACTAGATGGACCTTTGTCTGTAAAGTGATGTCTCTGCTTTTTAATATGTTGTCTAGGTTCATCACAGCTTTTCTTTCAAGGAGCAAGCATGGAGCGTGTCAGGTGGTAGAAGCCAATCTAGGGATGACAAGGTTCCCCAGGGCACCCACTCTGCTGAAGCTAAACCTAGCCACTGCTGACAGTGCTGGGATGTTCACATGGGTGCATCCCTGTGGGCCAGGGCTCTCACTCCATCCTCCATCCTTGGTCTAAGAAAGTCAGAGAAGTTGGTCCTCCCTGCAGCCCTCAGCCTCCAGAACGGACCAACGGGCTCCCAGCACAGAAACCTTTCTCTGTTGTGAGCGTAAGCCTGTTTGTCCATGAAAATACAGTTGCTTTCCTCAGTTTACCTGCTACTTGGCCAGGCTGAACCATGAGACCTGCCCACAAGGTTGCTACTGATGCCCCATCCATTACTGAGGTCCTCCATGACCCACCCAAGAAACCCAGAGAGACACAATTGAGCTCTGGAGGCTCCAAGCCAGCACAGAGGACCAAAATGTACATTTCTAGGTGAAAATTGAAGAATGTTTAGACATTCAATGTTTCTCAACCAGTAGTTTCTGATTTCTTTTAAATTTGGGAGCTTGTTTTTCTGGGTGTATATGTGACACATTCTCTTCTCCAGGGTTTTTGAGGTGGTAGAAACGTTGAGGTTTAGTCATTGCTGCCTGCAATTTGCAAAGGTGCCTGACCTCTGTGCTACAGCCAAAAACACAATAAATAAACAATCCACAGCCCCAGATGTGTGGAAACCAGGCTGGGAGGAACCAGGATGAGAACTCACAGCCGCCAGGCAGCGATCCTATCTCATGCTTTTACCAAAGGGCGTTCTCCTTTGCAACCGGGATGCTTTACATTAGAAAGCTGACTTTGCCAAAGCCTCGCAGATCTAATTATCTAACACTGGACATGCTATGGGGTGGGGCTGTTGAGGAATGAGACAAGGCAGAGAGTGATTATTTTAGAGTTCCACACAGGATTTCTATAAGGTTTTCCACCTATGGAGATACTGTCACAATGATTTCTTTCACCTGAGTGGATCAGAACTGAGTATTTTACTCATGATGGAATAAATGATAAGCCAACATTGTCTTGGGTCTGACTGAGCTGAGATGCTATTTTGAGCACGTGCCATTCATATTTCCTGGTGTGTCTTCTCCCTGGTCCTCTCCCCTTCTACTCTTTGCTTCACTTGCCCTCTAGATTTCATGTCCCCCTTTTTAATCTCGAATCACCTCCAGATGCAAATGAAGTCTTTTAAAGATGACACAGGAAGGCGTTTTTTCATGAAGCCTCAAGCCTTGTGCCCAGCAGGCCTCTTCCTTAAGGTTCCAGAGGCTGACGAGGGCTCCTGCGCTCTGAAAGCAGCTTGAAGCAGAACTTAGAACTGAGAATTGTCCTCATCGGCTATTTTCCAGCACCAGAATCGGCTGCCTCCCCTGGGAGGGTCAAGTTGCAGGCGTGAGTCATAGGCGAAGATTCCTTCCTAAGGAAGATTGTTCCCACTGAGAACACCCCTGGACCAAACGGTCTAATGGCAAAAATGCTTTTCCTGTGGCAACCGAACCTGACCCCATGGCCCCACGGAGCTGGTGAATCAGAGGGAACTAACGACGATCTGGATTTTTCAAAGGCCACCCAGAATAGCGTCAACCTTCTTTTCACTAGCTCCTTGGCGGTCATGGTGATGCTCAGATAATGTTTATCTCTAAGGCATTCACAGTCATGTTCATGAGGTGAAGTTCATTGATGATGCATTTCACAGACACTCATCACCATCCCCAGCTGGAAACTGAAACTTCCCATGGAGCTTCAGATAAAAGATCAAACAAAGGCCAACTTCCTCCAGGCCAGATACGGGATCTGAGGACACGTCTCCCATGAGTGCCCTTCTCCCACCAACGTCAAGCTTTGGGACAAGGGTGGGGCATCCGAGCTAAGCCCTGCTGACTCTGGCCACGCAATGAGTCCTGCTGCCCTGGGAGAGCCCCTACGAGGGTCATGCTCCCAAATCAAAGAGCGTGCGTGCTTGCATGCTAAGGCCCTTCGGTCATGTCTGACTCTTGGTGACCCCGTGGATGGTAGCCCACCAGGCTCCTCTGTCCATGGGATTCTCCAAGCAAGAATACTAGAGTGGGTTGTCATTTCCTCCTCCAGGGAATCTTCCTGACCCAGGCATCGAACCTGTGTCTCTTACGTCTTCTGCATTGGCAGGCCAGTTCTTTACCGCTAGTGCCACCTGGGAATCCCTAAATCAGAGAAAAGCTCTATGAAATATTGATCTTGGGGGACCAGAAAGAGCTGCTTGTAGGAAGTTTCAAATGGGAAATTCTTCACAGCTCTTAGGTGGATGTGAGTGGAGGTATGAGCCTTGTACTCAGAAGCCGATGTGAGCCCCTGTGCCCAGACCCAAAGCAGGCCCCCAGGGTGGCACTTCTAGGGACACCCCAGGGACCCTTGCTGCCACACCCACCAAAGAGGAATTGGACCTGGGAGCTCTCAGGGCTCGGGATTGGGGCCCCCAAGGCTAAAAAAATTTTTTAAATTTCACTGTTTTCTGTGGTCGAAGGATTTTCTCAACTTCCCACCCATCACCTCCCTGTTTCTGATGCTGAAGGGGATGGTTCATACAGCTGGGGCCTGTGGCAGCCTTACAGTGAGACCTCAAGTGCTTTGACACTCTGCCCCCCGAAGGCCAGGCCTCTCTCCTCTGGATTCTGGAGGCATCTATGACTGCTCTGACCTATAAAAGAGGGGTGGAAATGACTCTCTGAGGCCCCTTAGGCAGGCAGAAAAGGACTTGTTTACCAAAACTCTCGCTCTTGGGGCTCTGACCCTCCAGGTCAGAAATCTGATGACCCCAGGGCCACCAGGTTGGGAGGAAGCTCCAGCCATGTGAACAGGCCACACATGTAGGCACTCCGGTAGAGAGCCCACCAGGCCAGCTTTCATATCATCTCAGCCCAGGCACCAGACATGTGAAGGAAGAACCAGTTCCATTGTTCAAGACCCTCTCAGATATTTTGGTCTCCCCAGGTAAGACCTCAGACACCATGGGGCAGAGATAAGCCAGCCTGGTGTGCCGTATTTAAATTTCTGTCCTGTAGCATCCACATGCATAATAATAAGCTTCTGTTTTTATAAACTCAGGCCCTGGGGTGTGTGTTAGCAGCACTAGACAGTCAGAGCACATCCTAAGGTTCGTCTCTCATCCCAGCTTTCACAGAGGAGCCACAGACCGCTGAGCCTCAACCAGCAGCAGCCACACATGCCTTGTGTGTGCTGGGTGCTATGTGTGTAAGGGGTTGGTGTAAAGGAGGTGAAAGCCCCCGCCCCAGCCTCTAAGTCACTTCTGATGACTTGAGAGGCCCTCCTCCACCACCCCCTGCACATGCAGAAGTGAAGGTTATATTTAAAGAGTGAATCTCGCAGCAGCCCTTCACTGTGGAGGGACCTGAACCTATCAGGACCACCTGATCCCAGGACAGCAACATGCGCTAATCACCCCACATTCAGAGCATTTGCACCCCAAGGGGCAAAACCCACCTAGGACACAAGGGAATCTGTGTCCCCTGCAGTCTGAGAGCTCTGCCCCTGGCAGTGCCACAGAGGGCCTAGGGTCTTCCCAAAGCTCTTGGAGAGGTTGTTCTGACCGCTTAGTGGAAAGCCAGCATGCAGACCCTTCCCAGCAGACCAGAGCCTGACTGGTCATGGGGAGCGGGGAGAATTGGAGCTGGAAAGAGGCAGGAAAGAACACCACTGCAGGCACCCCTGGCAGCACATGAAACAAATGAAGATCACATTTGTGAGTCATGACACCAGTGCAGAAAAGCCTGGAGGCATCCTTTCTTGTGTCTCCTCCCCAGCCCCCCGATCTACCCATCACTCTGTCTCCGACACCTGCCTGCTTGGAGCCAGCCCCAGGGGTGCCGAGGACACAAGGAATCCAGACAACCAGACACACACAGGAGTTAAATTCCAAGGGCTCAAGTTCTCCGGCCAACAATGACTTCACGTTCTTGGGAATAAACTATTGACCAGATGCACAAAGAGAAGATCCACGTGTGAAAACGAACACAGAGACCAAGATAGGAGTCTGAACCCAGGGAGTCTTTCCCAGACAAATCAACCCCGTGGGACTCAACTGCCAAGCCCCAGACCCCCAAAGCCCTCAGAAGAGCAGCCTTGCATCTGTGTGAGCTGAGCCTTCCTCGGGTTCATCCCAAAAGACAGTGTGTCCTCAGCATATAACTTCCAGGAAGGTAATGCCTTTGGGCTCCACTTACTTGGAAGTCCAACTTAAATATGATCACTGTCTGGAAAACTCGCTTTTTCTGTCCTGGCAAATGTCCTTTCTATCTGTTTTAAATTTAAAAGCAACACATGTCCCAGAATGTTTAGAAAATATAACCCCACATTCCTGTCCACGGTTCGTTATTTCAGCAAATCTGAAATCATCTCACTCTAGATCTCACATTGGCAGCTGCTTTGTACAGAAAAAGAAACTGAGGCAGCAGCTAGGGGAGAAGAAGGGGAAAGTCGAGGTGCTGCCCAGCAGAGACCAGGACTTTCAGCAGTGAGCATCCTGGGGACAAGAGTGTGTCTTGTCCCTTTTCTCAAGAGCATCATGACACCTGGAACCCAGCAGGGATTCTAATAAGAATATGGGGAATTAATGGATGGATAAATGAAAAGCAAATACATTAATGTGTGAATGGAGAGGCAATGAATAAGTTAATGAGTTGCTTGGAAAGACTGAAAGCAGGAGGAGAAGGGGACAACAGAAGATGAGATGGTTGGATGGCATCACCAACGTGATGGACATGAGTTTGAGCAAGCTTCAGGAGTTGGTGATGGACAGGGAAGCCTGGAGTGCTACAGTCCATGGGGTCACAAAGAGTCGGACATGACTGAATGACTGAACTGAACCAAACATATGTACATACACACATGGGTAGATGAATGCTTAGTGAGATGGCTCTAGACAGCACGTTCTTCTCCCACAAGGATTTGAACATCAAGCCTAGCCCTCTGTCCCAGTTTCCATTCTTGCATCTCTAATGGCTCTCTGGTCACATAGCTCATTGGATGACCTGACATTCCTTTAAAATTAACACTGAAACTAAGTTCATCATTATCTCATCACAGAATCCAGCTCCCTGCCCACCCCCTACAACGTCACTAATTTCTCTCAGAGGCACGATGCCTCTTAATGATGCCCCACGAACAAATTTAGACTCTTCTTTACCTCCTAACTTCCCTGAACCTCCATATCGAGTTGGACAACCAACTCTTTTCATTATTTTTTCAGAATCTCCCCTGCCTGTCTATCCCTTCCATTTCATGCCTTCCGTCATGGTCCAGTCTCTGGTGTATGTGTCATTACCACTTGGCCACAGAGCTCTGTCACTGGGATCCCACATCCAGTGTCTCTCGCTCCTGTCTTCTTCAATGGAATAAAAGCCAAACACCCAAGCCAGATATTCCGAGTATTTAAAATTCCTGACCTTTCTGACCAACCTGTTTGTTCTTATCCTATCCTTGCAAGTTTGTTCCTTACAGCCAGTCTCACCTATAAAAGGTACAATTTCTCTTTCTAGGCTCTTGAAATAAAATTCACAATTAAACACTCAGCCCAGGGACTTCTTAGTGGTTTAGTGGCTAAGACTCCTTGCTCACACTACAGGGTTCGATCCCTGGTCAAGGAACTAGGTCCTGCAAGCAGCGACTGTGGATCTCCATGCCACACAAAAGATTCCGCATGTTGCAGCAAAGATTGAAGATCCCGCCTGCTGCAAGTAAGACCTGGCACAGCCAAATAAATCAATAAGTATAAATAAATATTTAAAAAAAACCCTCAGCCCACTCCCTGCCTTCCTGATGGGAGGAGGAGCTTTCTGGGACTGCAACCCTGGAAAGTCTCACTCTCTAAGGAATCCGACCCCAAATCTCTTCCTGTTCAGGATGGCAGTGGCTGTCTTGCACTCTGCCTCATTTTAAACATTTTTTGCCTGTGTTCACTGTGATGGTATTGGCAGTGCCACCCTAGCTTGGGTCGTATCTCCCCTAAGCAACCATAGTCTTTGGTACCTTGTCTTTGAATACAGAAATTCCAATTCTCACATTCATGGTGGAGGAGAGGAAATATGTATCCTTAGTTAGTTCGCTTAGCACACTACTTTAATCTGTTCATTCTCTCCAGTTGACTGAAACTTCTGGAGAAGTCATTCCGTCTTATCTGTCTTCTTGTCACCAGCATAGAGCACTCGAAATCTTGATGAAATAATCATCGTGATCATCGTAGTCACATTGCTGTATGCAGTTATATATAGCACTCTACAATCAGCCATTGGAAAGCTGCACAGGCAGGTGAGAGCGCTACCACCAAGGTAATGCGATTGGAAGGATATGAAGGAAAATGACTAGGACCCACGGTCCTACAGACTGTGCCCCTGAACTGACAGAAGTCTTCCCATATTGAGGGCGATTTTGTTGGTTAGCCAACACATAGCTGGGGATTTATCTGATGCCTTTTAACCTTCACCATCATCTGGGGATAAGAAGGGCAAGTTCAGTTCAGTTCAGTTCAGTCGCTCAGTCGTGTCCGACTCTTTGTGACCCCATGAATCGCAGCACGCCAGCGCTCCCTGTTCATCACCATCTCCCAGAGTTCACTCAGACTCAAGTCCATTGAGTCCGTGATGCCACCCAGCCGTCTCATCCTCGGTCGTTCCCTTCTCCTCTTGCCCCCAATCCCTCCCAGCATCAGAGTCTTCTCCAATGAGTCAGCTCTTCGCATCAGGTGGACAAAGTACTGGAGTTTCAGCTTTAGCATCATTCCTTCCAAAGAAATCCCAGGGCTGATCTCCTTCAGAATGGACTGGTTGGATCTCCTTGCAGTCCAAGGGACTCTCAAGAGTCTTCTCCAACACCACAGTTCAAAAGCATCAATTCTTTGGCACTCAGCCTTCTTCACAGTCCAACTCTCACATCCATACATGACCACTGGAAAAACCATAGCCTTGACTAGGCGGACCTTAGTCAGCAAAGTAATGTCTCTGCTTTTTTTTTTTGTCTCTGCTTTTGAATATACTATCCAGGTTGGTCATAACTTTTCTTC
>SJYX01020706.1:28255-41182 GCA_006410675.1 Oreotragus oreotragus
CACAGAGTTTGGAGTATTTTGAAAGTCTTAATTAGCATAGGGCTTTTCTCATTGTTGAGTCAATGATTGCCGCCAGGCCTCCATATCCTTAGGCACCTGGGAATATATTAATCAATGTATTTCGAAAATAGAAAAGGAAATATAGTAGTTTTTGATGTTGGCAATACTAGACTTTTTGAGTTAATGAATTTTCTCTTTTGTTATAGATCACTGTACTTTGTTATAAATCACTGTGTCCTTGCTATGTAAAAATGTAACCTTATCACTATCTTAAGACTAAATAGATCTTAAGGGGAACATTGGTGAAAGGATTTTCATTTGTTGGGCTGATGTTTGCTGCTAAATCTCCATATTCCCAGCTCTTATAATGAATATAACTAGCATATAGGAGAAATAAGTATTAAACTTTAGGATTAATCATGTTAACCTTAGGCTAAGTAAATTCCTTTCTTGATTGTAACTCACTACACCCTCACCCTATAGGAATGCAACTTTATTTGGAGGGTGGCACCTGGCTTAAGAAAAAACACGCTTGGAAAAAATAAGATTTTTGGTTATCGGAAAGAAAAGGTCATAAATGTCAGCAGGCCTCATGGCCAGAAGATGATGTAAAACCCCTAAGACCTTTTTTTATGTAAAGCACCTGATTTTGGTAAAGGTCAGGACTGCTGACCCCCGCGTGACTTTAAAATTGCCATTTGTCTCTATGTGTAACAAAAGGTATATAAACAAACCTAAAAATAAAAAAATCGGATCAGTTTCTGGAAAGACTGATTCCCCCGTGTCGTTTCTTTCTTGCTCCCTGTTTTCCTGGCTGAATTCCCATCTGGTATGTGGGTACTCATCAAGCCTGCTAATTTTGCCTGGGCTCCTAAGATCGGACCGGGGAGGCCTCAGTGCCTCCTCTCCTTCAGGAGACCGGAAAGACGCTTGTGGCCTATGTAGGTGGTGATTGGTATTCCACATAAACCAAGTTATTCAGCCTCTTTTCCTCCAATAATTTTCCTACTACACTATCTGTTTCTAATCTCTCTATATATCTGTACTTAAATAAGTTTTTTCCTAGGATGCCGACTCTACCTCACCTTCAAATTACCCTGAATCCACCGGGGCTGGACCCAGGCAGTCCACAGGGTTGCAAAGAGTTGGCTCCAATCATGAAACTGATCACAAGTTAATTGCTTGATCTATCTGATGCATGGATAGATTTGGGCACTCACAGTAGCCCTGGAATAAATACTCCCTAAGGTTCCTACTAATTCAAAGTCTGTGATTTATCCAGTGAAGCCTCCTAAGCCTGCAAATAAAGGGAAAATATGAACTGAAGCTTTAGAGCAGGTTTCAATATTAATACTCTATACTAGAAAGTTTCATGTTTTTCAAGTATTCCTGGCTAGGTTACTCATAAAAATAAATTATTAGATGCCAGGATGTAAGTGTCTGCTGGGCCCAGCTGGGCTAGGCCCTGCAACCAGAGAAATGCCAGCAATTCAGATAAAACTCTAAAGGGAGCAAAAGGGACCACAGTTTCCAAAGCAGGGGAAAAAAAAGGACAGATGGAGAACGTTAAGCAGCCTTCAGCAGTACATCCTAAGGGTCAGAAAAGAACCAGGTTGAATTTTCACCTGGCTCAGAAGGAGGTGGAAATGAGCCTGTTGTTCAGACTCTAAGTTGCGTCCGACGCTTTGTGACCCCATGGACTGCAGCACATCAGGCTTCCCTGCCGTTCACCATCTCCCAGAGTTTGCTCAAACTCATGCCCATTGAGTTGGTGATGCCATCCAACCATCTCACCCTCTGCCGTCCCCTTCTCCTCCTGCCCTCAATCTTTCCCAGCATTGTTACCAAGTCCAAGCTCACTCTGCTCACCATACAACAGGCCAATGAATCCGAGAGAAGAGAGGCTGAGGCATGGAAGAGACTTTAATCAGGGACCCAACTGGCAGAGAAGATGGCAGACCTGTGCCTTAAAATAACCGTCTTACCAGGGTGTGGATGCCAGGTTGTTTTATAGCTCAGAGATGGAGGGAGGTGAGGAAGCAAAGTAAAAGCGCCAGTAATTTTGCAAACATCTCTTAGAATGGCAAACCTCAGGCAAAGGATGTGTTAATTTCTTCCTTCCTGCCATCTACAGGTGGACAAGTTTCTGAACAAAGGCACTTTACTTTAACAGTCAGGCAGAGGGGCAGGATTCTCTGAGGTAGACCATTCTGTATGATTATAAAGTAGCAAAATGTAAATCAAAGAAACATTTCCAAGATGGAGTCAGAAGTGGCTTCTTCTCTGCAGCAGCATCAGGGTCTTTTCCAACGAGTCGGCTCTTCCCATCAGATGGCCAAAGGATTGGATCTTCAGCTTCACTATCAGTTGTTCCAATGAATATTTAGGGTTGATTTCCTTTAGGACTGACTGGTTTGATCTCCTTGCTGTCCAAGGGGCACTCAAGATTCTTATCCAACATCACAGTTCGAAAGCATCAAAGAATTGATGCTTCTGGTCCAACTCTTCTTCTTGGTCCAACTTCTTCCTGGTCCAACTCTCACAACTGTGCATGACTACTGGGAAATGGATGACTAGAGATGAGATGGTTGGATGGCATCACCAACGCGAGGGACTTGAGTTTGAGTAGGCTCCAGGAGTTGGTGATGGACAAGGAGGCCTGGCATGCTGCAGTCCATGTGGTCGCAAAAAGTCAGACACAGCTGAGCAACTGAACTGAACTGAAGTGACCGGAGATGAGGAAAAAGGCTGAAAATAGCTAGGCTGCACCCACCAGAAGACTTCCCCCTGCTGGGGGCCTTTGGGAACAAGAAGAGCTATTCACTTCCTAGGAAGTCTTGCCCAGGCCCCTGAGCCACCTGCCCATCTCCTTTATTTGCTGATGCTGAGTTAGTCTACGAATTTCACTTGATTGACCCAACATAGACTGGCATCCTGGGCCACCAAAGGTGAATGTCTACGCTGCCTGTAAAATATAGACCCCTGGGAAAACTGTATCACACATTGATCTTTGAAAGAATGTTAATTGCAAAAGAATAAACACATCTCCAGCAGAGAGAAGAGGCCTCTATCTTCCAGCCTGACTGTACAGATTGTATCCATGGAAGCATCTCACAGAGCCATAAACCCAGATCTATTTACAGTGTGCTGTGCATTCCACTGAGTCAGGCCAACGGAATGTGTGGCTCCGAGTTCCCAAGTGTGATGTGCGGTCTAGAGGGTCCTAGAGTTAATGTACTGAGGCTTTTGTGTAATTAAATCAATACCAACATTTTCAAGGCAGGGAGGGAGACATTCTTATTGTGGAAAATCTCAAACATAAACAAGAGAGAAAGCTAGAGGATGAATCCTCCTTTGCCCACTGTTCAATTTTAATAATATTTAACAGTCTCAATATTTTACTGATCTCTGTTTGCTTTTTCCACCTCTCTCACTCTCTGTCTCTCTTTCTCTCACACACACACACATATACACTTTTTCTGAACTATTTTAAAGTATATTTCAAGATGCAGGTGTAGAAAATGCACTGTGGATGCAGTGGGGGAATAGGAAAGGGTGGGACAAATGGAAAAAGTAGCATTAACATATACACACTACCATATGCAAAATAGAGAGCTAGTGGGAATCTTCCGTGTAACACAGGGAGTCCAGCCCGGGGCTGGGCCATGACCTCCGGGGGTGGAGTAAGGCTCCAGAGGAAGGGGATATATGAATACTTAGAGCTGAATCACTTCATTGTACAGCAGAAACTAATACAACATTGAAAAGCAATTGTACTCCAGTTTTTAAAAAATTGGTAGAGTAATAATAACCAAAATAATAAGCCTTCACTCTGGTCAAGTCAGGGTTGCTGGGCTTGGTCAGGATATATTTAACTGGGGTTCATACCAGGAACTCACCGTCTGCATTTTGCCAAAGAACCAGGGAGGCCATTTGTCCTTCAAGATCTGCTCTTTGTTGACTTGCAGTTCAGTCGCTCAGTTGTGTCCAGCTCTTTGCGACCCCATGAATCGCAGCACACCAGGCCTCCCTGTTCATCGCCATCTCCTGGAGTTCACTCAGACTCACGTCCATCGAGTCCGTGATGCCATCCAGCCATCTCATCCTTGGTCGTCCCCTTCTCCTCCTGCCCCCAATCCCTCCCAGCATCACAGTCTTTTCCAATGAGTCAACTCTTCTCATGAGGTGGCCAAAGTACTGGAGTTTCAGCTTTAGCATCATTCCTTCCAAAGAAATCCCAGGGTTGATCTCCTTCAGAATGGACTGGTTGGATCTCCTTGCAGTCCAAGGGACTCTCAAGAGTCTACTCCAACACCACAGGTCAAAAGCATCAATTCTTCAGCACTCAGCTTTCTTCACAGTTCAACTTTCACATCCATACATGACCACAGGAAAAACCATAGCCTTGACTAGGCGGACCTTAGTCGGCAAAGTAATGTCTCTGCTTTTGAATATACTATCCAGGTTGGTCATAACTTTTCTTCCAAGGAGTAAGCGTCTTCTAATTTCATGGCTGCAGTCACCATCTGCAGTGATTTTGGAGCCCCCAAAAATAAAGTCTGACACTGTTTCCACTGTTTCCCCATCTATTTCCCATGAAGCTATGGGACCAGATGCCATGATCTTCNAGGTTGGTCATAACTTTTCTTCCAAGGAGTAAGCGTCTTCTAATTTCATGGCTGCAGTCACCATCTGCAGTGATTTTGGAGCCCCCAAAAATAAAGTCTGACACTGTTTCCACTGTTTCCCCATCTATTTCCCATGAAGTGATGGGACCGGATGCCATGATCTTCTTTTTCTGAATGTTGAGCTTTAAGCCAACTTTTTCGCTCTCCTCCTTCACTTTCATCAAGAGGCTTTTTAGCTCCTCTTCACTTTCTGCCATAAGGGTGGTGTCATCTGCATATCTGAGGTTATTGATATTTCTCCTGGCAATCTGGATTCCAGCTTGTGTTTCTTCCAATCCAGCATTTCTCGTGATGTACTCTGCATATAAGTTAAATAAACAGGGTGACAATATACAGCCTTGACGTACTCCTTTTCCTATTTGGAAGAAAATGAAAAAACAAATGATGAAAACTAGGAGAAAATATTTGTAAAACACATATCTGATAAAGAACTAGTAATAAGAATGCATAAGGATTCTTAAAACTCAATAATATGAAAACAACAGCACTAAAGAAAAAAGAAATAACATTATCAAGAGAGCAACATAGATTGTTCCCAACTTCAGTCCCCCTCCTTGCAAGAAAACCAACTAGCATCTATGTACAGACAAGATACTAGACCATGGAAGTGAGGCTGAAGGATCCCCTCAGACCCCAGAAACTGATCAGGGTGGGAAAAACAGCTACACTCTGACAGCATTTTCCCTCCCCCAGGCCAGAACAGCGTTGAACTAAGAGGAACCCCCAGGCCTATGGTTTCTCCAGTGGGAAATGGAGGGCTCAAGATGGACATTCATCTCCCTGAGTACTGTGAGTCTTTTCCCAGGAGGCCCATTTCGGTGTCACTTCATAGGGATCACAGGGGAAAATCTGTAGGGCTTGACCACTGGAGATCAAATTGTGATGAAGAGAAAAGCAGGGCTTACAGCAACAAGGGCTCCGGTCTTGGTAGGTCAAGTTCCTTCTCACAGCAGTGCCTGACTAGAGATCCCAGCCAACTGTTCATCTGCAGAGCCAAGCCAGTGGCCCCATTTGGCTAGGAAAATTGGTGTGCAGTTCTGTCTGATTCAGGATCCAAAGCAATGAGCCTATCTGGGCTTGGAGCCTATGCTGCCATACCACCCAGGCCAGGAAGCTAATTCATAACCCCACACATTGCTAAGTGCAGACCTCACCCTGCCTGACCAAGAGAACTTTGCAAGAACACCTGGGAAGCAATGTAACCCAGCAGCGCTTGAGCAGAGAGCCCAGCCAGAGATTCTGCCTGTCTGCAGAGTTCAGCTGGTGGCCCTGTCTCTCCAGAGAGCTCAGTGCACAGTTCTGCATGATTTGGGTTCCTGGCCAGCAAGCTATGCTGGCCTCAGGATGTGTTTCATTGCCCTGCCCAGGCAGGGAAGTAGGCTCGTGGCCCTACCTACTGTTGAATGTAGCACTCAGTCTCACGCAATGAGGAAGACTAACCAAGGTACCTGGTAAGCTGCATCCTATAACCCACCAGCAGAATCACCCAAGCAGAGAGCCCAGCCAGCAGCTCTTCCCATCTGCAGAGATTTACTGTTGGCCATATGTGATCAGGGAGGTCAGTGGACAGTTATACCTGATTCTCTTCCCCAGACAGTGAGCCATGCCAGCCATGGAACCTGTTTTATAGCTTCACACACACACACACAAGCTGGGAAACAAATTTGAAGCTGTGCCTAGAGCTAAATATATCATCTAGTCTCTCCTGACCATGAATCCAAACCAGAGCACCAGGAAAGCTGTATAGACCTTCTATAGCCTCAGCAACAAATATCACCTGAGCAGAGAGCCCAGCCAATTGCCCTGCCCATCGATGGATCTGAGCCCATGGTGCCATATTGCCAGGAAATTTGGTGGGCAGCCCTGTCAGATTCAGGTCCCCAGCCACTGACTAATAACGACTTTGGAAATATTCTACAACCCTACTTGTTCAGGGAGCAAGTTCATAGCCCTGCCCAATTGCCAAATATAGTATTAAGTCCCACTTGACTAGGAATCCCAACCAGAGAATTTGTGCAACCATGGAGTCTATCATAATCTAGCTAATATAGGAAACAAAGACAACAGTCCTACCCAACTATTCCCAACCAGAAGCACTACTTTGGACTTCATTGCCTTGGGAAGTGACCTCAAATAAGACACCTCCCAACAGCAAGCCCCAACTGCCCAAAAAAACTACCAGCCGACCAGTCCAGAATCCCAAGCTGAGTTGATTTCTGCCAAAGTGAACCTGTAAGGTCTGGAGGAGGGTCAACTTATTTAAATGCTGAGATACTAATGTAAGAAATCAAGGATCACTAGGAATTGGTTAAACATGATACGACCAAAAGAAACAAATAAAGCCCCAATTTGTTGTTGCTGTTCAGTCACTCAGTTGTGTCTGACTCTGTGCCCCCACGGACTGCAGTGCACCAGGCTTCCCTGTTCTTCACTATCTCCCAGAGTTTGCTCAAATCAGGTGGCCTAAGGATTGGAGTTTCAGCATCCGTCCTTCCAATGAAAACTCAGGGTTGCTTTCCTTTAGGATTGACTGGTTTGATCTCCTTGCTGTCAAAGGGACTCTCAAGAGTCTTCTCCAGCACCAAAAGCATTAATTTTTCAGCAGACTGCCTTCTTCATGGTCCAGCTCTCACATCTGTGCATGACTACCTGAAAAACTACAGTTTTGACTANTTCCTTTAGGATTGACTGGTTTGATCTCCTTGCTGTCAAAGGGACTCTCAAGAGTCTTCTCCAGCACCAAAAGCATTAATTTTTCAGCAGACTGCCTTCTTCATGGTCCAGCTCTCACATCTGTGCATGACTACCTGAAAAACTACAGCTTTGACTATATGGACCTTTGTTGGGAAAGTGATATCTCTGCTTTTTAATATGCTGTCTAAGTTTGTCATAGCAGTGTTACTTCCAAGGAGCAAGTGTTTTTTAATTTCATGGCTGCAACCACCATCCACTGTGATTAGCCTGTCACCGTTTCCATTTTTTCCCCATCTGTTTTCCAAGAAGGACCAGATGCCTAGCTTGAAGAATTTTGAGCCTTACCTTGCTTGCTCCAATAATAGTCCCTAAAGAATGAAGATCCATAAACAGCATGACAAAGAATTCAGAAAATCCTAAGAATTTTAGTGAACTACATGAGTTGAAAAATAGCATGACTAACTTGAAGACTTGAATAGAGAGCTTCAACAATAGATTGACCAGTAGAAGAAATAATGAGAACTAGAAGAGATTTCATTTGAAATTATCCAGTCAGAGGAGAAAAAAGATGAAAAAGAATGATGCAAAACTATGAAATTTGTGGGCACCACTAAGAAATACATACATGATGGGAATTCCAGGCCAAGAATAAGAGAAAGGAACCAGAAAAGATATTTAAGTCAATAAATATTTAAATATGAGGAGAGAACTAGACATTCAGATTCATGAGGTCCAGAGAACCCCAAAATGATTTAACGTGAAAATGGCTACATGAGGACACATTAAGTTGTTAAAATTTACAGAAAAAGAGAAAAATACAAAAGCAATAAGAGAAAAATGACATGTCACATACAATGGAAAACGCTAGACCCAATAAGACTGATGTGTGGGTTTCTCAAAAGAAAATTTTCAGGTCTGGAGAGAATGGGAGGATATATTCAAAATATTGAAAAATTTTAAAAGCTGTCAACCAAGAATATAATGCCCAGCAAAACTGTCTTTCAGAAATTAAGGAGTGATAGACTTTTCCAAATAAACAAAAGCTGAGGGAATTTATCACCACTAGGCTTTGGCAACCTACTCCAGTATTCTTGCCTAGAGAATTCCGTGGACAGAGGAGCCTGGTGGGCTACAGTCCGTGAGGTCACAAAGAGTCGAATACAACTTTGCCTGTGTGTACTGAACTGTAACTTCCTCCAATTTTAAAGGAAAGCTGGAGAAGGAAATGGCAACCCACTCCAGTGTTCTTGCCTGGAGAATCCCAGGGACAGGGGAGCCTGGTGGGCTGCCGTCTACTAGGTCACACAAAGTCGGACATGACTAAAGCGACTTAGTAGTAGTAGTAGTAGGCTTGCCTAACAAGAAATGCTAAAAGGAGTTCTTCAAGAAAAAATGTTGTTAATTAACAACATAAAGACATATGGATAAAGATGTAAAACTCACTGGTAATAGTAAATATATACTCAAAGTCAAATTCTCTAATATTGTGACAGTGATGGATAATTCACTTGCAATTCTAGTTTAAAAATTAAAAAAGAAAATGTGGTAAAAATAACCAGAGCTACAATAATTTTTCATTGGCTATGCAAAATAAAGTGTATAAACTATCACATCAACAACCTAAAATGTATGTAATGTTGGAAAACAAAAGTATAAAATTTACAAATGCTATCAAAGTTAAGTTTTCAGTTTACAATAAGATGTAATATATTTTCTGTGAGCCTCATAGCACCACAAAGGGAAAAGTTGCAGTAACTACACAAAAGATTATGGTAAAGCTGTCAAAACATACTACAAAAAGTCATCAAATCACAAAGAAGAGAGCAAATAGGAAGCAAGGAACTAAGGATATACAAAACATTCAGAAGACAACAAAATGTTATAAGTTCCTCAAGCTATCCATGATTACTTTACATGTAAATGAACTAAATTATGCCATCAAAAGACAGAACGGATTAAGAAATAAAAAAAAAAAAATCAAGCAATACATTCTCTACTAAAGACACACTTTAACCTTAAAACAAATACAGTGAGAGTGAAGGGGTTGGAATGATATTTCAAGCAAATGATAACCAAAAGATGGCAAAAGTAGATGTATTTATAGTCGACAGAATAGACTCTAAGCTAAAAATGGTGAAAAGAGGCAGGGGAAACCATTATATAATGATAAAGAGGCCAATTTATTAAGAATATATAACACTTTCAAAAATAAAAAGGAATATATAACAATTTAAAATACTTAAGCACTCCAAATTGGAGCACCTAAATACATAAAGCAAATATGAACAGAACTAAAAGAAGACACAAACAACATTACAATAATAATGTAACGCACCACTCTCAACAATGGATTGGTTATCCTGATGGGGAATCAATAAGGAAAAAGTAAATTTTAGCAATGCTATAAGCCAAATGGACCTACCCAAAATACTTAAGCACTCCAAATTGGAGCACCTAAATACATAAAGCAAATATGAACAGAACTAAAAGAAGACACAAACAACATTACAATAATAATGTAACGCACCACTCTCAACAATGGATTGGTTATCCTGATGGGGAATCAATAAGGAAAAAGTAAATTTTAGCAATGCTATAAGCCAAATGGACCTACCCAGAACATTCCATCTTACAAACAGCAGAATACACATTCTTCTTCAGCTGCTGCTGCTAAGTCACTTCAGTCGTGTCCGACTCTGTGTGACCCCATAGACGGCAGCCCACCAGGCTCCCCCATCCCTGGGATTCTCCAGGCAAGAATACTGGAGTGGGTTGCCATTTCCTTCTCCATTTCTTCAGCATATGTGGAATATTTTCTAGAACAGATTGTATTATACTCCAAATAATTCTTAGCAAGTTTAAGACTGAAATCATAGTATCTTTTTGATCACAGTAGTGTGAAACTGTGATGATTATGAGATAATAAGATAGCATCACCGACTCAAGAAATGAATCTGTACAAACTCCAGGAGATAGTGAAGGACAAGGTAGCCTGGCGTGCTGCCCTCCATGGGGTCACAAGGAGTCAGACATGATTTGGCAACCGAACAACAACAAGTATAAAGCTAGAAACCAACAGCAGGAGGAAAACTGGAAAAACCATAAACTATCTAAATTACCACACTCCTGAACAACCAATAGCTCAAGGATGAAATTTAAAGGGAAATTTTTAAAGCATCTTGTGATTTAAAAAATAGAAATACTCTGATTGCTGTGGCCAAAACTCCCAGAACTATGTTGAATAGTAGCGGTGAACGTGGGCACCCTTGTCTTGTTCCTGACTTTAGGGGAAATGCTTTCAATTTTTCACCATTGAGGATAATGTTTGCTGTGGGTTTGTCATATATAGCTTTTATTATGTTGAGGTATGTTCCTTCTATTCCTGCTTTCTGGAGAGTTTTTATCATAAATGGATGTTGAATTTTATCAAAGGCCTTCTCTGCATCTATTGAGATAATCATATGGCATTTATTTTTCAATCTGTTAATGTGGTAAATTACATGGATTGATTTGCAGATATTGAAGAATCCTTGCATCCCTGGGATAAAGCCCACTTGGTCATGTTGTATGATCTTTTTAATGTGTTGGGGGGGTTCATGTTTGGGAGTTCATGTACACCCATGACAGATTCATGTCAATGTATGCCAAAACCAATACAGTACTGTAAAATAAAATAAAGTAAAAAATAAAAATAAAAAAACAAACAAATAAATAAATAATAAATAAAAAAATAAAAACTCATCATCAAAAAATAAAAAAATAAAAAATGGAAATACAATATGCCAAGCTTATTGGATGAACCAAATGCAGAACTAACAAGAACATTTATAGTGATAAGCATATACATTAAGAAAAAAGACAGTTCTTAAATAATCAAGATAACTTTATACCTCAAGGTATTAGAAATAGTACCTTGCTAGAAATAAGTCCTGATTTAGCAGGAGGAAGGGAATAATAAAGATTAGAGCAGAAATAAAAGGATAGAGAATGAGAAAACAATAGAAAAGATAAGCAAAACCAAGAGTTGTCTCTTTGGAAAGATAAACAACCTAAACAAACCTCTAGCTAGACTAAGCAAGATAAAAGAGAGAAGACCCAAATAAATAAAATTGTTAATGAAAGATAAAATTATAACATACCACAGAAATACAAGGGATTATGAGAGATTACTATGAAAGACTGTATGCCAACAAACTGGACAATAATTACAATAATATAAATTATTTACATGAGTGAGTGAGTGAAGTTGTTCAGTCATGTCTGAACCTACCAGGCTCCTCCATCCATGGAATTTTTCAGGCTAGAGTACTGGACTGGGTTGCCATTTCCTTCTCCAGGGACTCTTCCCAACCCAGGGATTGAACCCAGGTCTCCCGCATTGCATGCCGACGCTTTACCATCTGAGCCACCAGGGAAGCCCAGTTGTTTACATGACATTCTATCAAAGGCAAAACTAGGACAGAAATCATATTTTCTGTGCTTAGGGCCTGGAGTGGGATACATAGAGGCTGGAGTGGGGAAAAGGAATTATCTCCAAAGGGACTTGAAGGAAACTTTTGGGATGATAAAGATGTTCTCTGTCTTAATTGTGGAGGCAACTGCACAATTTGTCAAAATTCATTGACCTGAATACCAAAGGAAGGTGAATTCTATGATATGTAAATAATAACTCAATAAACCAAAAACAAGCATCACAACAAATCCAAAATTGACTGCATATAAGTCATCTTGTGAATTGTTTTAATGACACTCAGATTGAATCTGGACAAAATTCTGCACATTTTTTGAATTATTGAATTTTTTTAATGATAAATTTTCAGAATAGAATACATACTTCTAAAGTGTTCACCACAATAAAAGTTGGTAAAAGGTGAGGCATCATTTAGTATTACTGTCATTGATTAGCATCTATTGTAATTGCCTGTGCAGTCATTCGCTTTCTTCATGCAAGAAACGTTTGTTGAGCGTTACTAGCCTACAAGGCCAAAAGGACTCATTTTTCTCCAGTTCACCTTTCCAGGTGGAGCAGTTGGTAAAGAATCCAACTGCCGAAGTAGGAAACATGGGTTTGATCCCTGGGTTCAGCAGATCCTCTAGGGGAGGAAATGGCAACTTACTCCAGCATTCTTGCCTAGAAAATTCCATGGACAGAGGAGCCTGGCAGGCTACAGCCCGTGGGGTTGCAAAGAGTTGGATACAACTGAGTGCTCAGCTCTCCAGTTCTGGGCCAATAGGATATACTTCAGTCTTCTGCAATAAGCTTTCATGAAGTATGGTCAGATGAGACCAAATCTTAGAAAAATAACTTCAAACTCAGTTTCAACTAGTTCATAATCATAGAATTGTTTCACATTAGAAAATAAGGTCATACAACATGGCAACATTACTGTTTCAATTAATGACTGCAGTTACTACACTTAGAATGAATGAAATTTATCAAAGACATTTTAAGTGGCCCAAATATTTCAGCTCTCAAGTTATGCAAAAGCAAAATGCTTAATGTAAAATCTAAGAATATTATTTTGATAATGAATGGAGGTAAGCT
>SJYX01020706.1:41376-89784 GCA_006410675.1 Oreotragus oreotragus
CCTTGTCTTGTTCCTGACTTTAGGGGAAATGCTTTCAATTTTTCACCATTGAGGATAATGTTTGCTGTGGGTTTGTCATATATAGCTTTTATTATGTTGAGGTATGTTCCTTCTATTCCTGCTTTCTGGAGAGTTTTTATCATAAATGGATGTTGAATTTTATCAAAGGCCTTCTCTGCATCTATTGAGATAATCATATGGCATTTATTTTTCAATCTGTTAATGTGGTAAATTACATGGATTGATTTGCAGATATTGAAGAATCCTTGCATCCCTGGGATAAAGCCCACTTGGTCATGTTGTATGATCTTTTTAATGTGTTGGGGGGGTTCATGTTTGGGAGTTCATGTACACCCATGACAGATTCATGTCAATGTATGCCAAAACCAATACAGTACTGTAAAATAAAATAAAGTAAAAAATAAAAATAAAAAAACAAACAAATAAATAAATAATAAATAAAAAAATAAAAACTCATCATCAAAAAATAAAAAAATAAAAAATGGAAATACAATATGCCAAGCTTATTGGATGAACCAAATGCAGAACTAACAAGAACATTTATAGTGATAAGCATATACATTAAGAAAAAAGACAGTTCTTAAATAATCAAGATAACTTTATACCTCAAGGTATTAGAAATAGTACCTTGCTAGAAATAAGTCCTGATTTAGCAGGAGGAAGGGAATAATAAAGATTAGAGCAGAAATAAAAGGATAGAGAATGAGAAAACAATAGAAAAGATAAGCAAAACCAAGAGTTGTCTCTTTGGAAAGATAAACAACCTAAACAAACCTCTAGCTAGACTAAGCAAGATAAAAGACAGAAGACCCAAATAAATAAAATTATTAATGAAAGATAAAATTATAACATACCACAGAAATACAAGGGATTATGAGAGATTACTATGAAAGACTGTATGCCAACAAACTGGACAATAATTACAATAATATAAATTATTTACATGAGTGAGTGAGTGAAGTTGTTCAGTCATGTCTGAACCTACCAGGCTCCTCCATCCATGGAATTTTTCAGGCTAGAGTACTGGAATGGGTTGCCATTTCCTTCTCCAGGGACTCTTCCCAACCCAGGGATTGAACCCAGGTCTCCCGCATTGCATGCCGACGCTTTACCATCTGAGCCACCAGGGAAGCCCAGTTGTTTACATGACATTCTATCAAAGGCAAAACTAGGACAGAAATCATATTTTCTGTGCTTAGGGCCTGGAGTGGGATACATAGAGGCTGGAGTGGGGAAAAGGAATTATCTCCAAAGGGACTTGAAGGAAACTTTTGGGATGATAAAGATGTTCTCTGTCTTAATTGTGGAGGCAACTGCACAATTTGTCAACATTCATTGACCTGAATACCAAAGGAAGGTGAATTCTATGATATGTAAATTATAACTCAATAAACCAAAAACAAGCATCACAACAAATCCAAAATTGACTGCATATAAGTCATCTTGTGAATTGTTTTAATGACACTCAGATTGAATCTGGACAAAATTCTGCACAGTTTTTGAATTATTGAATTTTTTTAATGATAAATTTTCAGAATAGAATACATACTTCTAAAGTGTTCACCACAATAAAAGTTGTTAAAAGGTGAGGCATCATTTAGTATTACTGTCATTGATTAGCATCTATTGTAATTGCCTGTGCAGTCATTCGCTTTCTTCATGCAAGAAACGTTTGTTGAGCGTTACTAGCCTACAAGGCCAAAAGGACTCATTTTTCTCCAGTTCACCTTTCCAGGTGGAGCAGTTGGTAAAGAATCCACCTGCCGAAGTAGGAAACATGGGTTTGATCCCTGGGTTCAGCAGATCCTCTAGGGGAGGAAATGGCAACTTACTCCAGCATTCTTGCCTAGAAAATTCCATGGACAGAGGAGCCTGGCAGGCTACAGCCCGTGGGGTTGCAAAGAGTTGGATACAACTGAGTGCTCAGCTCTCCAGTTCTGGGCCAATAGGATATACTTCAGTCTTCTGCAATAAGCTTTCATGAAGTATGGTCAGATGAGACCAAATCTTAGAAAAATAACTTCAAACTCAGTTTCAACTAGTTCATAATCATAGAATTGTTTCACATTAGAAAATAAGGTCATACAACATGGCAACATTACTGTTTCAATTAATGACTGCAGTTACTACACTTAGAATGAATGAAATTTATCAAAGACATTTTAAGTGGCCCAAATATTTCAGCTCTCAAGTTATGCAAAAGCAAAATGCTTAATGTAAAATCTAAGAATATTATTTTGATAATGAATGGAGGTAAGCTACATACATGATATTTTTTGGTCATAATCTCAACCCTACATTTTAGTCCCATCTGTGCCAAGTGAAGTGAAATTGCTCAGTCGTGTCCGACTCTTTGCGACCCCATGGACTGCAGCTTATCAGGCTCCTCCGTCCATGGGATTTTCCAGGCAAGAGTGCTGGAGTGGATTGCCATTTCCTTCTCCAGGGGAACTTCCCGACCCAGGAATCGAACCCAGGTCTCCCGCATTGCAGGCAGATGCTTTACTGTCTGAGCCACCAGGGAAGCCTGTGCCAGTACACTACATTTTCCCTACTTCTCATCTCCATGTTGAAAATAATCAAATGACCTAGTAATTTCCATGGACTCTTTCATCAAATGTAAACTTCACCAATGTTTCGAGTCCCCAAAAAACAAGTAATCTATAGAGAACTGGTTTTGTGGACATGCCACCTAAATAGTTACACAGGTCCCCAGTTTAGAAGGACCTGCATTTGGGATGATGCTCTGCTGTTGCTGTATAGAAATTCTTAGTAATTTTTGATCAAGTGCCCCACATTTTCAGTTGTACCAGCCCCCACAAATTATGTAACTGGTCAAAATTTATAAATATTTAATACCAAAACTAACTTGAGATTCTAAGTTACTCTTTACACTTGGGTGTATGCAACTGGGTCATGTAATTGACTAAAAATTATCCAAATTTATCTTGAAACACTTTAGTTAAGTGGGAAAACTGCAGGTTGAAGTCATACAATGTCTAGGAATTTCTGGTAAGACAGACATGTTGGAAGAACATTTGTCTGAGGATTTAGGACATCCACTTTCCTACTCCAGGTTTAACGAAGTATAGAGACAACTAAATAGATTTTTCTCTCATATAATCAACTGTCTTTGTCAGTTCAGTTCAGTTCAGTTGCTCAGTCGTGTCCGACTCTTTGCAACCCCATGAATGGCAGCACGCCAGGCCTCCCTGTCCACCACCATCTCCCAGAGTTCATTCAGACTCACGTCCATCGAGTCCGCGATGCCATCCAGCCATCTCATCCTCGATCGTCCCCTTCTCCTACTGCCCCCAATCCCTCCCAGCATCAGAGTCCTTTCCAATGAGTCAACTCTTCGCATGAGGTGGCCAANCATCCAAGTACTGCATTTCGGACTCTTTTGTTGACCATGATGGCTACTCCATTTCTTCTGAGGGATTCCTGCCCACAGTAGTAGATATAATGGTCATCTGAGTTAAATTCACCCATTCCAGTCCATTTTAGTTTGCTGATTCCTAGAATGTTGACGTTCACCCTTGTCATCTCTTGTTTGACCACTTGCAATTTGCCTTGATTCATGGACCTGACATTCCAGGTTCCTATGCAATATTGTTCTTTACAGCATTGGATCTTGCTTCTATCACCAGTCACATGCACAACTGGGTATTGTTTTTGCTTTGGCTCCATCCCTTCATTCTTTCTGGAGTTATTTCTCCACTGATCTCCAGTAGCATATTGGGCACCTAATGACCTGGGGAGATTCTCTTTTGATATTCTATCATTTTGTCTTTTCATACTGTTCATGGCGTTCTCAAGGCAAGAATACTGAAGTGCAACCTCACCTAAAAGAGCATGCTTGCATGTTAAGTTGATTCATTCGTGTACGACTCTTTGTGACCCTGTGGACTGTAGCCCACCAGGCTCCTCTGTCCATGGGATTCTCCAGGCAAGAATACTGGAGTGGGTTGCCATGCCCTCCTCCAAGGGATCTTCCTGACCCAGGGATCAAACCTGCATCTCTTGTGTCTCCTGCATTGGCAGTCTGGCTCTTTACCACTAGCGCCACCTGGGAAGCCGACCTAAATTAGCGGGGTGGCTCTAATGCTAAGCCCATGCCCACCAGCATTGTTGCCCCATGGCCCATTAGCTGGCCACACAACAATCAGGCTCCACTTCCATAGAGCTCTCACTGGGTAGCTTAAAAATGGCACCTTTGTGGTCAAAGCAAAAAGGGAAAATCATACCACTCTTTCCAACTACATAACTAGTTTTGAGGTTGTGTATGAAGCTCTGTTGTGACTTTAAAACAGTGAAAACATTTCACTGCAGAAAGTCTGTGCCCTTCTGGAGAGCTTTGAAGTCACCTTCAAGTGGCTGAGGTGTCAAATGAACCAGAATCACTCTGGGTTAGGACCCATTTGGTGTGCTTATTAAAATAATCCCAGGGGCTGCTTCTTTTCATTCATTTGTCTCTAAAAGAAGCATTTTACTGCATTCCAACCCAGAATATTCCTTTTACCAACACCCACCTGTCCCTGTCACTCATGACACCATGTGCCTGGTTCACGGATGGCAGCCCTGCCCCATGCCAGGCCCACTGACCAGACTTACCTTGTGTCAATCACTCTCTTCCTACACAGACAGCCTGCAGCTCAAGACAACATCCTGAGAGCTTTTCAGTTATTTGTTAGCTAATTCCTGCTGATCTGGAGACTATTTCTGAAAGTGTTCACTAAAAAATAAACTCATTTGAGGTACACCAATCACCAAAAGCCTGATTCCACTGATATGAAGTATGTAAATGAGTCAAAATCACAGAAATAAAAAGTACAATGGTGATTGCCAGGAGCTGGAGGTGAGGGAACTCGTGTTCAATGGCTCTGGAGTTTCAGTTTTGCAAGAGGAGAAAGTTCTAGAAATCTATTTTACAATCGTGTGAATGCACATTTCTGAACTGTACACGACAAAAGTCTAAGGTTGTCAATTTAACTTGATGCACTTTCACCACAATATAAATAGATAAGAAGCTAGAGAAACAAATAAGAACTCACTTCAAGCAATCTTACACTGATTTGGCCCTAACCTAAAATAAACACCTCTGATAGCTTTATAATTCTCATCTTTACATGACTTTTCTTTTGTAAATGAGAAAACTGAATATTTCTCCTTTCTGACCATCTGTCACCAAAGTTAGTTACCAGTTTGAGGTTGTAGCAAAAGAGCAAATTAGCCAAGATGGTGGTGTCAGGCTCTCTTATCCCCACGACCTCTTGCTTTCGCTCCATGTTTTGTAAATACTGATTATGTAACAGGTGAGATCACTTACAGCACTGTGCACGCACGTCACAAAGCACTCGCCTGGCCATGGGCTACTTCTATCTCCCACAGCCAGTCCCTCTCATCAGGAAGCTTCCACAAGCCTCTTATCCTTCTCCATCAGAAGGCAGGCAGAATGAAAACCACAGTCACAGAAAACTAACCAAACTGATCTCACGGATCACAGCCTTGTCTAACTCAGTGAAACTATGAGCCATGCCGTGCAGGGCCACCCAAGACGGATTGGTCGAGGTGGAGAGTTCTGACAAAATGTGGTCCACTGGAGAAGAGAATGGTAAACCCTTCAGTATTTTTCCCTGAGAACCACATGAACAGTGTGAAAAGGGTAGACAACACTGAAAGATGAACTTCCCAGGTCGGTAGGTGCCCAATATGCTACTGGAGAACAGTGGAGAAACAGCTCCAGAAAGAATGAAGAGGCTGAGCCAAAGCAAAAACAATGCCCAGCTGTGGATGCGACTGGTGATGGAAATAAAGTCTAATTCTGTAAAGAACCATATTGCATAGGAACCTGGAATGTTAGGTCCATGAATCAAGGTAAATTGTGTGAGTGGGTGAGTGAAAGTAATTCAGTCATGGCTGACTCTTTGCCACCTCATGGACCATATAGTCCATGGAATTCTCTAGGCCGGAATACTGGAGTGGGTAGCCGTTCCCTTCTCCAGGGGATCTCCCCAACCCAGGGATCAAATCCAGGTCTCACGCTTTGCAGGTGGATTCTTTACCAGCTGAGTCACCAGGGAAGTGATCAGACAGGAGACAGCAAGAGTGAACACTGACATTTTAGGAATCAGCGAACTAAAATGGACCAGAATGGGTGACTTTAATTCAGATGACCATTATATCTACTATTGTGGATAAGAATCCCTTAGAAGAAATGGAGTAGCCCTGATAGTCAACAAAAGAATCCAAAATGCTGTACTTGGGTGCAATCTCAAAAATGACAGAATGATCTCCATTCATTTCCAAGGCAAACCATTCAATATCACAGTAATCCAAGTCTATGCCCCAAACACTAATGCCGAAGAAGCTGAAGTTGAATCGTTCTGTGAAGAACTACAAGACCTTCTAGAACTAACACCCAAAAAATAATCCTTTTCAACATAGGGGACTGGAATACAAAAGTAGGAAGTCAAGAATACCTGGAGTAACAGGCAAATCTGGCCTTGGAGTACAGAGTGAAGCAGGGCAAAGCCTAACAGAGTTCTGTGAAGAGAATGAACTGGTCATAGCAGACACCCTCTTTTAGCAGAACAAGAGATGACTCTACACATGGACATTACCAGATGGTCAATACCAAAATCAGATTGATTATATTCTTTGCAGCCAAAGATGGAGAAGCTCTATACAGTCAGCAGAAACAAGACCGGGAGCTGACTGTGGCTCAGATCATGAACTCCTTATTGCCAAATTCAGACTGAAATTGAGGTGACAAATAGATTCAAGGGATTAGATCTGATAGAGTGCTGAAGAACTCTGGATGAAGGTTTATAAAGAGGTGGCAACCAAAATCATCCCCATGAAAAATAAATGCAAAAAGGCAAAATGGTTGTCTGAGGAGGCCTTACAACTAGCTGAGAAAAGAAAAGTGAAAGGCAAAGGAGAAAAGGAAAGAGAAATCCAACTGAATGCACAGTTCCAAAAAATAGCAAGGAGCGATAAGAAAGCCTTCCTCAGTGATCAAGGCAAAAAAATAGAGGAAAACAATAGAATGGGAAAGACTAGAGATCTCTTTAAGAAAATTAGAGAATCCAAGGGAATATTTCATGCAAAGATGGGCTCAATAAAGGACAGATATGTTATGGACCTAACAGAAGCAGAAGCTATTAAGAAGAGGTGGCAAGAATACACAGAAGAACTATACACAAAAGATTTTCATGACCCAGATAACCATGATGCTGTGATCACTCACCTGGAGCCAGACATCCTGGAGTCCAAAGTCAAGTGGGCCTTAGGAAGCATGACTATAAACAAAGCTAGTAGAGGTGATGGAATTCCAGCTGAGCTATTTCAAATCCTAAAAGATGATGCTGTGAAAGTGCTGCACTCAATATGCCAGCAAACTTGGAAAACTCAGCAGTGGCTACAGAACTGGGAAAGGTCAGTTTTCATCCCAATCCCAAAGAAAGGCAGTGCCAAAAATGTTCAAACTGCTGCACAATTGCACTCGTCTCACACACTAGAAAACTAATGCTCAAAACTCTCCAAGTGAGGCTTCAACAATACGTGAATCGGAAGTTCCAGATGTTCAAGCTGGTTTTAGAAAAGCCAGAGGAACGAGATCAAATTGCTGACATCCACTGGATCATCGAAAAAGCAACAGAATTCCAGAAAAACATCTACTTCTGATTCATTGACTATGCTAAAGCCTTTGACTGTGTGGATCACAACAAACTGTGGAAAATTCTTTAAGAGATGGGAATGCCAGACCACCTTACCTGCCTCCTGAGAAACCTGTATACAGGTCAAGAAGCAACAATTAGAACCAGACATGGAACAATGGACTTGTTCCAAATTGGGAAAGGAATACATCAAGGCTATATATTGTCATATGCAGAGTACATTATATGAAATGCCGGGCTGGATGAAGCACAAACTGAAATCAAGATTGCCAGGAGAAATATCAATAACCTTAGATATGCAGATGACACCACCCTTATGGCAGAAATAGAAGAGGAATTAAAGAACCTCTTGATGAAAGTGAAAGAGGAGAGTGAAAGAGATGGCTTAAAACTCACCATTCAAAAACCTAAGATCACGTCATGCAGTCCCATCAGTTCATGGCAAATATATGGGGAAACAATGGAAACAGTGACAGACTTCATTTTCTTGGGCTCCAAAATCACTGCAAATGGTGACTGCAGCCGTGAAATGAAAAGATGCTTATTCCTTGGAAGAAAAGCTATGACAAACCTAGACAGAATATTGAAAAGCAGAGGCATTATTTTACCACCAAAAGTCCATCTAGTCAAAGCTATGGTTTTTCCAGTAGTCATGTATGGCTGTGAGAGTTGGACTATAAAGGAAGCTGAGCACCAAAGAATTGATGCTTTTGAACTGTGGTATTGGAGAAGACTCTTGAGAGTTCTTGGACAACAAATCAGACCAAACCAGTCAATCCTGATTCAGGACTGATGCTGAAGCATAAGCTCCAATACTTTGGCCACCTGATGCGAAGAACTGACTCACTGAAAAAGACCCTGATGCTGAGAAAGACTGAGGACAGGAGGAGAAGGGAACGACAGAGGATGAGATGGTTGGATGGCATCACTGACTGGATGAACATGAGCTTGAGCAAACTTTGGAGCTGGTGATGGACAGGGAGGCCTGGTGTGCTGCAGTCCATGGGTTCACACAGAGTCAGACATGACTGAGTGGCTGAACTGAACTGAAGCAGACACAAGCTCCACCTGGAAAAGCCCTGGCGACTGTGGGCTGCTAGGTTATATTGTTATGTCTGCTGCTGCAGCTGCTGTGCCAGCCAGGAGGGAATAAATGCGTCTGCAGTTCCTACGGCTCCTCACATTCTCTTCCAGCTTGCGCCTTGCCTGCCGTGGGTTCAATGAACAGTTCACACAGTGAGGTACAGTGAGGCGGGGGTATTATTCATTTTTTAAAAAAGCTATTTTACTGGACCTCAGAGCAAGCATTCTTTTGGAATCTAAACCACTTTCTTGTATGCATCTTAAATTATTCTGTTCTGGATATTTTCGTTTTACTAATACAGAGGGAAGGGAGCTGAATTTTCAGCATTTATCAACTTCTATCTCTAAAAGGAAATTAATTTAATTTTGGAATCTTTGGGAGTTTCTGGCAAGATCCAGAGCCAGAAATGTCATCCAAATCTTTCCCTAGCTTCCTGAGTATTGACTGGGTGTCACAAAAAAGCCAGATTCCAAATTCATGTATGAATGCTTTCTAAATGGCTGCTCTTTGGGTCTACCGAGCCTATCAGGAGGTGAGCACAGGTAACATGGACTTGTCAGTGGGGCGGGAGAGCTGGATCAGGATCCTCTGTCTTATTCTGAAGATTCTTCTGCAGTCAAGATACAGAAGACTGAGAAAATGCCTCAAGCAAGGGCGTCCCATGAGCACATAGGAGGGGCCCCGGGCCCTGCCAGGAGAAACAGAAACCCCCTGACTCGAGCTGGCCAGCCAGTGCAGGTCAGGGAGGAGCCAGGGAAGCTGGTCCTGGGTATTCCTTTCTTAGTAGCTCTCCAGGTGGTTTTGATCTTAACCCTCACTGTCCATCAAAACCATCTGGAGAGCTACTGAAAAAGGAATGCCGAGGACCAACTAAATAAAAATCTCTGCGAGGGGGGATGCAGGCATCTCACTCTATTTTCTAAAAATCCACTGGTTGATTCTGGCGTAGAGGGAAGCTCAGAGCTACTGGTCTAGCACCGTGGCCCATAGTCCTCTGGGAAGATCTTCATGAAGTTATAAGGCAGCATCTCAGTTCCTCCCTCCTCTCTTCCTTGTCAAAATACACCACTTTGGGCTATCCTACACCTTTGTGTGGGGCTTCCCTGGTGGCTCAGTGGCAAGGAATTCACCTGTAAATGCAGGAGACGTGGGTTCCATCCTTCGGTCAGGAAGATCCCCCAGAGGAAGAAATGGCAACCCACTCCAGGATTCTTGCCTGGAGAAACCCAGCCGGTCAAGGTTCAAAGGACTGCAAAGAGTCACACAACTAAACGACCGAGTACACACACGCACACATACACGTACCTTCATACAGGACAAGATGTGGTCCTCAGCCAGCAGTACTCACATCACCTGGGAGTTGGACAGAATTCAGGATCTGGGGCCTCGCCCACCCCCTCTGAAGGAAAATCTGCCTAGTAACCAAGGCCCCAGGTTACTCCTACATTCGTTAAGGTTTGAGAAGCCCTGTACCATGCCATTTCATGATTCCCCTATTATATATTACACGCTCTTCTATTAGAGATCCTCTAAAAATAAAGGACGCTGTTGGAAACACAGCTGCCTGTTTTAGCCATGCACACCAAGGGCTCCCACTCCCCGATAAGAGGCATTCCCTTTCACCTTTCCTATTGTCACACTGACACACAGTGATAAAGTCAAGGACAGCTATTTTTCTCTCAAGCTAAGTCTGTCCCTTGGCCCAGATGGACTTCTAGGCCTCAGAGCTGTTTCTCAAAAAGAAACAGAAGAAACCCCACCCCAAGGCTGTCCCGAAGGCCGAACGGGGAGAGTTATTTGTACATGGGGATGCTGAAGGCATTATTCCATCTCCTTTACAATTTTATTTTCTCTTCTCATCCAGACTAGTCCAGGAAATAATTTATTTTCAAGTTTTTTTTTTTTTTTTTTTTTTTTNTCCCGAAGGCCGAACGGGGAGAGTTATTTGTACATGGGGATGCTGAAGGCATTATTCCATCTCCTTTACAATTTTATTTTCTCTTCTCATCCAGACTAGTCCAGGAAATAATTTATTTTCAATTTTTTTTTTTTTTTTTTTTTTTAGTTTCCAATTAAGAAATCTTGGAAAGTAGTTGACCTAAATTTACTGTAACCATACTTTCCAAATAAAATTCCAAACACATGGTCTGATAAGTATGCATGCACTTGCCACATGATTTAAAAATAAAATTAGAAATAAAATGCATTGCTTTTTTTTCTCCTTCTTAAAAAAGTAACCCATGTTTATTTTAGAAACTACAGAAAAGTCAAAGAAACAAATAAAAACATCTGATATCCCACCACCCAGAAAGAACTATTATTAACATTTTAATCCATATTCCTGTTCAGTCTTTGTCTATAACAGAAGATAAATTTATCAAGTTAGGTAGTACACTAAATATATAATTTTAATTCTTGACCTTTCCATTTAAATCTATGCCACAAGGACTTTCTCATGTCATTGAAGATTCTCTGTAAACTTTATTTTTAATGGCTGCATACTATTCTCTCTTTGTATATGCCACAATTAGACTTTGATAAACATTCTTCTATCTTTGTTCACACTTCTGAAAATTTCCACCACATAGCCAAGAAACAAAATGACTGCATAATAGGATGAAATTAAGTTGAGTCTCTTCATGTACATCACCAACGTTTTTTCATGGAAACATTGCACCAGCTTATATTTAACACCCATTTCTGAAGTTACCATGTGAAAATATTTTAAATCAGTACTGTTCCAGAGAATTCAGAAGATTTAAGAAATAAGTTTATTGAGCATGTAGTATATGCCAGAGTGTGATAAGGACTTTTTATGTACTATGTCAGTTACTTCTTACGAAAGCGCCATGAGGACAAGATGCTATTATGAGTCCCATTTTACACATGGAGAAGGTTTGGGTAAGTAGCCCAAGTTATACAGCCAATTCCTTGTAAAGTTCAAAGAGTGAAACTGATCCAGTGTGGAGGTTTGTTTGTTTTTCTGACTTCAGTGATCACGCTCTGTACTCTCTACTCAGGGGGCTTCTGCCCATAGGATCCCAGCAGAGGGTCTGGAAGAGGGTCAGAGCCTCAGGACAGGGTCCTCAGCTGTCAGGACAGACAGCTGACCCAGGCCAAGATCCCTGGGCAACGAGTCCAGAACACCCAGTGCTCGATGCCAAGCTCTCAGCAACACTGACGAACTTGAGAACAGCAAAGCAATAGCATGCCATGGTGAGTGAGGAGGACTGACACGGTTATCTGTAGCACATGTGAGACACCCCGGAGCCCCTTGTGGGGGATTTCATGGAAGGAGAGCAAAGTTCTGGGGCCTCAGAAGTTTTACTAATGGGCTTCAGAGTCATTGCAATCATTCTGAACTAAAAGCAATTATGACCTAGAGAAAGGTGACTTTCATCTTTCCTTTATAGATGAATTGATGTGGGGCTTTTCAGGGCACCCTCTACCGTGCATATTTTGCAGGCTGTTCAATGCCCAGGGGGTCCTTCATGGATGGGGCTCAAGACCCAGCTCAAGCTCCATTGCCAATATGGGCATGCATGGAGCTCCGCCCACCTGCTGTTTTGTCCCTGACCCTACTCTCCCTCCCCACCTACTTACACAGCCCCGGGCACACTGCCTGTTGCCTCTCCACCCAGTCATGCCAACCTCAGGGCCTTTGCCTGGCTTTTCCATCTGCCTGGAAAGCTTTGGCCCATCTCTGTGACTCAACCACCACCTTAAGAACAATGCCAATGCCAATCCCCCCTCCCAAGTCCGTACCCCACGCCCTCCAGGGGGACAGTGAATTCTGTTTGTTTTGTTTGCTGATCCTTCCAAGTGCCTAGAACATTCCTGGCAAATAGCTCTCCATAAATATTTGTTGAATTGAATGAAATCACCAAATGGGTAAACCATGGAGATGATTAAGTCTTGCTTCAGTTATTTTTACGTCGAGAACACAGACAGCCTGAGAAATGAAGTGACCTTAGCCAAGATCACTTGCAGGTTTTCTTTCCCGAAATGCCCAGACTTTCAGAACCAGCCTTGAAGTCCTCCAGCTCAGCCCAAACAACACTCTCCCTCTGTGAGGCCAATACCCACTCCAGATCCAGTTAAAGCAATTGGACAAAAGGCATAAATGATGACCAAGCACCATCCTTCCAGGGAGTAAGCTTCAGAGGAACCGCCAACCTAAAGGAAATCTCTCTTTGAGCTGTGAGTCAATTACATACATTCTCCTTTCCTACCCTCCCAAGAGCAACCATCTAACAAGGGAGCCACTGGAAGCCAAGCTCCCAACCCACCTTGTTTGGTAGTTCAAATCCAAGTCCCATCCTGTCTCTGTTTTCCAAGTGGCCAGACTCTGGAAGAAATCACTCCAGGCAATGAGACTGAGTGAGGGGCTCTGGGGATGTTCAAACCACAACTATTATAAATGCCCAGTGTCATAAACACCTCTCTCCCTCTTTCCTCACTAAGGGTTTGCAGAGAACAAACACAGATTATACATAATTTTGGAGCAGATTTATATTTTCCATGATCTCTGCTCTCTTCCAACAAGCAATTTGTCGTATATGTTAGCTTAAAATCAAATAAAAACCTGGCAATTGCTATCAAAATTAAGAATCCCCCCAAAATAAAAGCTCTCTCAACAAGTATGTGTTTTGGAATTTCAAATACAAGGTCCATGGACCCCCAGGAGACCCTTGTGTGGGATTCTGTGGTCTGAAAAGCCCCTAAAATTGTTTGCAAACTTTTGTGGATATACGAAGATGTGCTTTCTTATTGGTGAGCTCTCGCAAGATTCTCAAAGGAATGTTTCTCCCCAGATTACTGAGAACTATTGATTTTTGACACAGGAGAACATGTTAAAACCTAAACAGATGACAATAAAACTTAGCTTCACAGTGTGGAATACAAAATGTGTGGTAACAGGGTATATCGGGTTGGCCAAAAAGTTCGTTCGGGTCCTTCCGTACTGTGCACAGGAAAACCCAAACCAACTTTTTGGCCAAGCCCACATCTACATCAGGTTTCCCTGTTAGCTCAGTTGGAAAAGAACCCACCTGCAGTGCAGGAGACTCACCCGTGTACAGGAAACCTGGGTTCGACTCCTGGGTTGGGAGGATCCCCTGGGGAAGGAAATGGCAACCCACTCCAGTGTTCTTGCCTGGAGAATCCCGNCAGGTTTCCCTGTTAGCTCAGTTGGAAAAGAACCCACCTGCAGTGCAGGAGACTCACCCGTGTACAGGAAACCTGGGTTCGACTCCTGGGTTGGGAGGATCCCCTGGGGAAGGAAATGGCAACCCACTCCAGTGTTCTTGCCTGGAGAATCCCGTGGACAGAGGATCCTGGCGAGCTACAGTCCATGGGGTTGCAAACAGTCGAACACGACTTAGGGACTAAAAACCACCACCGCCACATTCATGAGAGATTTTTAAATACTGGGAGCTCTGACATGGTAGACATCATCATCCTGTATCTTCTCTGATTCTGGCTCTGAATCATCAGTGAACAGCAGTCTAAAATACTGCCATCACCTAGCTCAGGACTTTCTAAGAATCCTTCCTTTGGAGTCATGTGAGGCAGCCTAAAATCTGCACAAAACTTCCGAGTCCAGAGGGGCAAACTTGGCTCTCCCAGGAGCTTCACCTAAAGAAACAGCAAGAAACGAGCTGTGACCTCTTTCCCAGGATGGGCGCCATGCCACCGAACTCTCACGGGAATGTGTGAGAGCAACGTGGGTTAAGAATCAACTCTCCCGGGCTTCTCGGGTGGCTCAGGAGTAAGGCATCCGCCTGCAAATGCAGGAGACACAGGTTCCATCCCTGATCTGGGAAGATCCCACATACCCCAGAGCAGCCACGCCTGGGCACCACAACTTTGGAAGCTGTGCTCAGTGCCCGGGACCCGCAACACTGAGCCCGCCTGCCACAGCTATTGAAGCCTGCACCCCTTATAGCCCACGCTCCGTGACGACAGAGGCCACCGCAGCGAGAAGCCCGCACACCGGAACTAGAGAAAAGCCTGCACTGCAGTGAAGACCATTCACAGCCCCCCAAAAAGAGAAAAGAGAATCAGCTCTCCCAGCTGCAAATGGCATTGATGGAAAATACATCCTGCACGTATGTGTTATCATATGAAGGTTCCCTAGAAGAAAATGATTTGGAAAGGGATGGGGACATTATTTATAGCTTTAAAACAGAGAATGCTCAAAATGCGGGAAACAGGTACTTCTCTCCCCGCCACCACCGTGTTTTCTGGTGTCTGTCTTTGGTGTGCATCTCCAAGTCTTTGTGAGTTCCCACAGCAACCCCACATGATTCACGAACTCAAGTCACCGTCACAATTTCCTAGTAGCGGGGAAGCATTTAATCCCAAGCAGCAGCGATTTTCTCATTTAGCAAGAGGATGATAAAGCAGTGGGAAGGTCTGGCTCAGTGTGGAAGTCTCAGAGTCCCCGTCTCAGTGTGGGAGCCTCACAGCCCCCGTCTCAGTGTGGGAGCCTGAGAGTCCCCGTACGCACAGGCTCCAGGGAAGTCAGTCTTGACGGAGAGATTGGAAAGAGGAGCTCGCTTACCTTCGTGGATCACAGTTTCCAGCAGAGTTTCCAAAAATTCATTTTGTGTATTTTCTGGCAGATCCACTTCTAAGTTATTGGATTCTAGCAGACTCAGGTCAAATATCAGCGTGTGTCCTTATAACTGAGTCACCAGCATCAAGGAATGCCAAAGTGGCAGAGCAACCTCTCAAATCTCCTCCTTCTGTGCCCCTGTGTGGGGACAACCCCGCATGAGTCCAGACAAAGGCTGGCTTCCTTTAGCTTGGCCACAACCTAGCCCACTTCCTTCTCGCACATATAGGATGATAGCCACTTGCTTGCCAATAACACTCTTACCCCTGCGAATGTACCCTGGAGAAAAATCATCTCTAAATCATCAGATCTAACTGGTGGAGGGTTACTGCCCCCTAGGGATCATTTTGGGAACGTGTGATAGTGTTAGCTGCTCGGATGCATCTGGCTCTTTGCTCTCCCACGGACTGTAGCCCGCCAGCTTCCTCTGCCCATGGGATTCTCCAGGCAAGAGTACTGGAGTGGGTTACCATTTCCTTCTCCAAGGGATCTTCCTGACTCNCTGCTCGGATGCATCTGGCTCTGCTCTCCCACGGACTGTAGCCCGCCAGCTTCCTCTGCCCATGGGATTCTCCAGGCAAGAGTACTGGAGTGGGTTACCATTTCCTTCTCCAAGGGATCTTCCTGACTCAGGAATCGAACCTGGGTCTCCTGCATTGCAGGCAGGTTCTTTATTGTCTGAGCCACTAGGGAAGCCCAATTCTTTTTTGAGAATTGTGAAGATTGGGTGCTCGTTCCTATATTGAGCGGGTGGAGGCCAGGAACACAGAAGACAATTTTGTGCAACAGTTCCATGTCCCACCAAACAGTTACGTAGGTGAGAAACTTGTTTATAGTTTTCCGAGCTTGGAACACAACTCCACTTTTACATCCAACTAGAAAGTAACTTTTATGCAGTCTTAGTAAGGTGAAGTTGCTCAGTCGTGTCCGACTCTTTGCGACCCCACGGACTGTAGCCTACCAGGCTCTTCCATCCACGGGATTAGTAGACGCTGACTTTTCCAAAAATGCAATCATCGTGTAAGCCAAGGAGAAAATTGTATGTCGTGTCTTTGAAATTTTACCGAGAGTTCAGCATTTCAAAAAATCACAGCACCCACAGCAACACCGCTTGTAGCACGACAGTTGTCCTGACACCCCTGTGACCACATGCAAGACAGTGTTGGTGACAGCCTTAACACACCCCTTTCTATGGTGGTGCTTACACCCATCTTTTTTGGGGGGTGTTAGTTCTAAAAGGTCTTGTAGGTCTTCATAGAACCGTTTAACTTCAGCTTCTTCAGCGTTACTGGTTGGGGCATAGACTTGGATAACTGTGATATTGAATGGTTTTCCTTAGAAACGAACAGAGATCATTCTGTCATTTTTGAGATTGCATCCAAGTACTGCATTTCGGACTCTTTTGTTGACCATGATGGCTACTCCATTTCTTCTGAGGGATTCCTGCCCGCAGTAGTAGATATAATGGTCATCTGAGTTAAATTCACCCATTCCAGTCCATTTTAGTTCGCTGATTCCTAGAATGTCGACGTTCACCCTTGCCATCTCTTGTTTGACCACTTCCAATTTGCCTTGATTCATGGACCTGACATTCCAGGTTCCTATGCAATACTGCTCTTTACAGCATTGGACATTGTCACATCACCAGTCACATCCACAACTGGGTGTTGTTTTTGCTTTGGCTCCATCCCTTCATTCTTTCTGGAGTTATTTCTCCACTGATCTCCAGTAGCATATGGGGCACCTACTGACCTGGGGAGTTCCTCTTTCAATATCCTATCATTTTGCCTTTTCATACTGTTCATGGGGTTCTCAAGGCAAGAATACTGAAGTGGTTTGCCATTCCTTTCTCTGGTGGGCCACATTCTGTCAGACCTATCCACCATGACCTGCCCATCTTGGATAGCCCCACAGGCATGGCTTAGTTTCATTGAGTTAGACAAGGCTGTGGTCCTACTGTGATTAGATTGGTTAGTTTTTTGTGAGTATGGTTTCAGTGTGTCTGCCCTCTGATGTCCTCTTGCAACACCTACCATCATACTTGGGTTTCTCTTACCTTGGATGTGGGGTATCTCTTCACAGCTGCTCCAGCAAAGCACAGCCGCTGCTCCTTACCTTGGATGAGGGGTATCTCCTCATGGCCGCCCCTCCTGACCTTGAACATGGAATAGCTCCTCTAGGCCCTTCGGTGCCCGCACAGCCACCGCTCCTTGGATGTGGGGTTGCTCCTCCCAGCCTCGGCCCCTGGCCTAGGATATGGGGTAGCTCCTCTCGGCTGCTTCTGCACCGTTGCAGCCTGGCACTCTTGGCCACTGCCCCTGACTTTGGACGTGGGGTAATTCCTCTTGGCCACACTATGTGCACCAGTCGCAGCCGCCCACGCTTTTTTGGACACCCAAAAAAGATGTCCTTTTCATTATAGGGGACTGGAATGCTAAAGTAGGAAGTCAAGAAACACCTGGAGTAACAGGCAAATTTGGCCTTGGAATGCGGAATGAAGCAGGGCAAAGACTAATAGAGTTTTGCCAAGAAAATGCACTGGTCATAGCAAACACCCTCTTCCAGCAACACAAGAGAAGACTCTACACATGGACATCACCAGATGGTCAACACCGAAATCAGATTGATTATATTCTTTGCAGCCAAAGATGGAGAAGCTCTATACAGTCAACAAAAACAAGACCAGGAGCTGACTGTGGCTCAGATCATGAACTCCTTATTTCCAAATTCAGACTTAAATTGAAGAAAGTAGGGAAAACCGCTAGACCATTCAGGTATGACCTAAATCAAATCCCTTATGATTATACAGTGGAAGTGAGAAATAGATTTAAGGGCCTAGATCTGATAGACAGAGTTCCTGATGAACTATGGAATGAGGTTCGTGACATTGTACAGGAGACAGGGATCAAGACCATCCCCATGGAAAAGAAATGCAAAAAAGCAAAATGGCTGTCTGGAGAAGCCTTACAAATAGCACTGAAAAGAAGAGAGGCGAAAAGCAAAGGAGAAAAGAAAAGATATAAGCATCTGAATGCAGAGTTCCAAAGAATAGCAAGAAGAGATAAGAAAGCCTTCTTCAGCAATCAATGCAAAGAGATAGAGGAAAACAACAGAATGGGAAAGACTAGAGATCTCTTCAAGAGAATTGGAGATACCAAGGGAACATTTCATGCAAAGATGGGCTCGATAAAGGATAGAAATGGTATGGACCTAACAGAAGCAGAAGATATTAAGAAGAGGTGGCAAGAATACACAGAAGAACTGTACAGAAAAGATCTTCACGACCCAGATAATCATGAGGATGTGATCACTAATCTAGAGCCAGACATCTTGGAATGTGAAGTCAAGTGGGCCTTAGAAAGCATCACTAAGAACAAAGCTAGTGGAGGTGATGGAATTCCAGTTGAGCTGTTTCAAATCCTGGAAGATGATGCTGTGAAAGTGCTGCACTCAATATGCCAGCAAATTTGGAAAACTCAGCAGTGGCCACAGGACTGGAAAAGGTCAGTTTTCATTCCAATTCCAAAGAAAGGCAATGCCAAAGAATGCTCAAACTACCGCACAATTGCACTCATCTCACACGCTAGTAAAGTAATGCTCAAAATTCTCCAAGCCAGGCTTCAGCAATATGTGAACCGTGAACTCCCTGATGTTCAAGCTGGTTTTAGAAAAGGCAGAGGAACCAGAGATCAAATTGCCAACATCCGCTGGATCATGGAAAAAGCAAGAGAGTTCCAGAAAAACATCTATTTCTGCTTTATTGACTATGCCAAAGCCTTTGACTGTGTGGATCACAATAAACTGTGGAAAATTCTGAAAGAGATGGGAATACCAGACCACCTAACCTGCCTCTTGAGAAATCTGTATGCAGGTCAGGAAGCAACAGTTAGAACTGGACATGGAACAACAGACTGGTTCCAAATAGGAAAAGGAGTACGTCAAGGCTGTATATTGTCACCCTGCTTATTTAACTTATATGCAGAGTACATCATGAGAAACGCTGGACTGGAAGAAACACAAGCTGGAATCAAGATTGCCGGGAGAAATATCAATAACCTCAGATATGCAGATGACACCACCCTTATGGCAGAAAGTGAAGAGGAACTAAAAAGCCTCTTGATGAAAGTGAAAGAGGAGAGTGAAAAAGTTGGCTTAAAGCTCAACATTCAGAAAACGAAGATCATGGCATCTGGTCCCATCACTTCATGGGAAATAGATGGGGAAACAGTGGAAACAGTGTCAGACTTTATTTTGGGGGGCTCCAAAATCACTGCAGATGGTGACTGCAGCCATGAAATTAAAAGACGCTTACTCCTTGGAAGAAAAGTTATGACCAACCTAGATAGTATATTGAAAAGCAGAGACATTACTTTGCCAGCAAAGGTCCATCTAGTCAAGGCTATGATTTTTCTAGTGGTTGTGAGAGTTGGACTGTGAGGAAGACTGAGCACCGAGGAATTGATGCTTTTGACCTGTGGTGTTGGAGAAGACTCTTGAGAGTCCCTTGGACTGCAAGGAGATCCAACCAGTCCATTCTGAAGGAGATCAACCCTGGGATTTCTTTGGAGGGAATGATGCTAAAGCTGAAACTCCAGTACTTTGGCCACCTTATGCAAAGAGTTGACTCATTGGAAAAGACTCTGATGCTGGGAGGGAGTGGGGGCAGGAGGAGAAGGGGCTGACAGAGGATGAGATGGCTGGATGGCATCACTGATTCGATGGACATGAGTCTGAGTGAACTCCGGGAGTTGGTGATGGACAGGGAGGCCTGGCGTGCTTCATGGGGTTGCAAAGAGTGGGACACAACTGAGCGACTGAACTGAACTGAACTGAACACACTTACATATTGAAAATAAAAGCTGTACTATTTTATTGCAAATTATTTTCTTTTATTTCTCCTTTATTGAACATCTAGGCCATTGTATTGGTTCTTTAAATTAACTTCTATGAATGAGTATTACATATAAAATTGGTAAAGCAAAATATTTGCTTTAAAAAAAGATTTTAAGGGACTTCCCTAGTGGTCCAATTGTTAACTCTGCACTTCCACTGCAAGGGGTACAGGTTTGATCCCTGGTCAGGGAATTAAGAACCCACGTGCCATGTGGCCTGGTCAAAAAATTAAAAAATAATAATAATAAAGACATATAAACATATATTTAAAGGGTCATTAGTTTGAAACAGATTTAAACATTGGTGTGAACCATGAAAACTCCTTTATATTAAGAGCTGCTGAATTAAATGGTCTTAGGATTTTAGATGGGATATGAAATGAACCATTTCTACTTAATGGTGTCCTACAAAGAACAGTGAGTTCCTAGTATTCAACCATAGGTATGCAAGAGAATAATGTGAGAGCTTTTAAAAATTGCCAAGACCTACTTAGCAACTTCTGCTGAAGCTGAAACTTCAATACTTTGGCCACCTGATGCAAAGAACTGACTCATTGGAAAAGAGCTGGATGCTGGGAAAGATTGAAGGCAGGGGGAGAAGGGGATGACAGAAGATGAGCTGGTTGGATGGCATCACCGACACAATGGACATGAGTCTGAGTAAGCTCTGGGAGTTGGTGATGGACAGAGGAGCCTGCTGTGCTGCGTTCCATGGGGTTGCAAAGAGCTGGACACAACTGAGCGGCTGAACTGAACTGAACTTAGCAACTAAACCACCACCACTACCACCATCCTGGCCAATGGGATGAAATCCCAAGTATCAGTTGCATGTACTTGAATCTTAAGACAACCCCTTGGAGGAGTGATTCTCCATCCACATTACATGTTAGGAGGTGCCCCCCAAAGTAGCAGCAACCCCACTAGGAAAGTCTGAGTGAGATCCAGGCTACACAAGTTTTCTTAAATTTCCCAGGTGACTCTAACTTATGACCACTGATGGGCATCACTCTTCCAGAACATAACTAGAAGTGCTGAGAGCCTGGGGCTCCCCAGGTGGCGCAGTGATAAAGAATCCACCTCCCAATGCAGAGGACTTGGGTCAGGATCTTCCTGGGTCAGGAAGATCCCCTGGAAGAAGTGGGAACCCACTCCAGTATTCTTGCCTGGAGAATTCCATGGACAGAGGAACCCATGAGGTCTCAAAGAGTTGGACACGACTGAACGACTGAGCATGCCCTGAGCACCTGAGAGGCCAGTCAAGAAGGGCTTCGGGCTCTGGAAATTAAGCATCAGGCTTTGATGAGAGCTACGCCATTCGCTGTCTGTGCCTTGGCATCTTCTCCTGTTGAATGAGGACCACGGCAATGTCTGCTTCATGGGGCGTGGGAATTAAACAAGTTCATTCATACATGGCCCTTGGTACAGACCAGGTGTTCTGTACTCCAGAGTCACCCAGTGAAAGTTAGAAAAATATGAGAAAAATATTTTTTTTCTCCGTATAATCCCAATCCTTGTCATTCACATGTCACATTTCATTCACATCTGTTTCTATTTCTAAGATGATAGAACATTCTGATTTTAAAATATGATTTTGCTTCAAGATGGCAAACTACCATCATACAAATGTCCACTTCTTTTAATAGTGCACTAAAAAAAAAAAAAAAACTTCTTTTTTAATGTGGGCCACTTTAAAAGTCTTTACTGAATTTCTTACAATATTGCTTCTATTTTATGTTTTGGTTTTTTGGCTGTGAGGCATGTGGGATCTTAGCTCGAAGGCAAGGGATCAAACCCTCACCCCTTTCACTGGAAGGCAAAGTATTAAACACTGGACTGCCAGGGAAGTCCCTCCGTCGCACTCTTGATTTAGTTAAAATCTGACTTTGTCTCCTGTGGTCTATGTACATCAGTCCACCTGCCACACTCCAAGGCCAAGGTTAGAGGCTCAAGTGAACCCCGGAAGGAGTCCAGAGGAAGAAAGTGTCCCACAGTCATTACAAGGTGAACATCAATATTCTCAAACACGTTTTTCCATATTTTTGAGAGTGACTTTCAGTGTATAGAAAGTATGAATAAACATCTTAGGTCTTTATATCAATGGAGAGGTTTAAAAAAAATTAGATACTGCTGGAATCTGAGGGCTCAGGGATTCCAAGATGACTTTGAGAAAAGAGAATTTCTGCAGAGCTCAGATGGTTGACCACACAAAGGAAATCCATTTGAGAAGCTGTCCAGCTAGCTCTGTGCATGCACAGACATTGTAGTATTATTTTCCTGGCACTCAGCAATTCGTTCCCTGGGTCTGAGAACATCATCTAAATCCTAATTGATGCTGTAGCTGTGCTTGACCGAGAGACGAAGATGACTCACAGCTCCTCGCTAGTTTAAACCACGTATCACAACTGGAATAATGATTTACATTCTCTTCTTCACTTTTCTGATTTAATTCACAACAGTGTGTGTGTGTATTGTATACACACTGTGTGTGTGTGTGTGTGTGTGTGTGTGTACAGAGAGGGCTTCCCTGGTAGCTCAAACAGTAAAGAATCTGCCTACAATGCAGGAGACCTGAGTTTGATCCCTGAGTCAGGAAGAGTCCATGGAGAAGGGACTGGTGATCCATTCAGTATTCTTGCCGGCAGAATTCCATGGACAGAGGAGCCTGGCAGGCTACAGTCCATGGGGTTGCAAAGAGTCAGACATGACTGAGCAACTAACAAATGTACAGAGAGAGGGGATAATTTTATGACCTGAGAAATCCGAATCCTTTAAGACAAGCGGAAGGTGGGAGGGTCACGCAGTCAGCTTTCTACCAGGGAGGGGAGGAGGACACCTCTGAGAACGGGAAGGCAGCACCATCCCAGGCCTCCAGCATCCCATCCATCCTGGGGATGGTGCAGCTGCTGCTCTTGTATAGGTCGCCTTTCCCCTGTCACGTGACCAAACGTCTAGACTCGGAACTGGCAAACGTTTCCTTTAAAGGTCAACAGAGTAAATCAGTTACCAGTTCAGTCGCTCGGTTGTGGAAATATTTAAGGCTTTATGGGATGTCCCTATCTGATAATCCCCATCTGATAATCCCCCTTGTTTTCTTCTCACTCTCTTTATAACAACCTTTTAAAAATTTAAAGTCCCTCCTGGCTCCAGAGATGTACAAAAACAGACTGCAAGCGAGACTCGGCTGTCGGACTACAGTCTGCCAACCCAGCTCTTGATAAATGGATCTAAAACTGGTGCCCAGCACTTAGTCAGGGCTGAGGTCTGCAGTCCTGGTTTGAGCGGGCTGTGGAGCTGCGGAGGGTCAGAAGGAGAAGACAGAGCAGGCAAGGACAGCCAGCCGAGCAGGGCCGGATCTGCGTCCTCAGCGCACTTCACTCCAGACGCGCCTCCGTTCAGTTCAGTCGGCCGGCCGTGTCCGACCCTGTGAGCCCACGGACTGCAGCACAGCAGCCCCGCGCCCATCACCGGCTCCCGGAGCTGGCGCAGACTCACGTCCGGGGAGTCGGAGACACAGGCCAGCGCTCCCTTCCTCTGTCTGCTGCTGCCTCTTTCTCTGGACCCTGGGGCGTCCAGAGAGGACGCTGGGGAGACCCTCCGTGTGCATCAAGCAGTCTCAAAACTCAGAAAGGAGACCTCTTGAAGAAAATGGCCGGCATGTTCCCCTCCAGCAAAGACTGGAATTCTCTAAACTCAGAATCCTCTCTGGGAACTCAAGCTGCTATGGCCGGGGTGTCACCTGGCCCCCTTCTCGTTGCCCTGGGAGAACGGGGCTCAGAACTAGCGCAAGACTCAGCCTGCTCGTCTGCTGCTGAGGGCATAAAGTCCTGCCTCCCCGGCGCGGGAGTCCCGTCTCTCTAGGTCTGTGCCCTGCCGAGAGAAGTCGGCAGCAAAAGGAGCTGTGCACCAGGGGGGCACTCCCCAAGGTCTGCCGTGGCAGATAACGTTAGAGACTCTGTTTTGCTTTCACCTCTGAGTCTGACTCAGAATCCAGGACGTTGCCTGACGGTGTGGGTATTTAGTAAATGTGGATGGAAGGAATGGGGAAGGGAAGGTAGGGAGTAAAGACAAGGAAAAGCGAAGGGCTGGAGGAATCCTTTTCGGGGCTCACTTGTGTAAACTCTGTCATAAGCGTTTTCCATGACCACTCAATTTTTCCAAACAGAAAGAAACCAGATATTTCTAGCTCTGTCACTCTAAAGTAAAGGATGCATTTATCCACAGCCCTCCTCACCCGCAGCTTGGGACAAGAATCCAGGACTAAACTAAAGCAATAAATAAAGGCTAAAAGGTGGTGTGGGACGGGCGGGAGATACAGTTTCCAAAATGAGCACTACATGATTTGAGAAGGAATATCTCAGGAGTCCAACTGAACTGTTCAGCCGCAGGCTGCGATGTTATTAAAACAGCTGATGTAGACACCCTTTGTGTAGTCACCCTAAAGGAGTCGTTTGGAGCCAGCTGCTCTGGCGGGAGGATCCCTGTGTGCTGTGCTTAGCCTCTCAGTCATGCCCAACTCTTTGCGATCCCATGGACTGCAGCCCGCCAGGCTCCTCTGTCCATGGGGATTCTCCAGGCAAGCATACTGGAGTGCGTTGCCATGCCCTCCTCCAGGGGATCTTCCCAAGCCAGGGATCAAACCCAGGTCTCCCGCATTGCAGGCAGATTCTTTACTGTCTGAGCCACCAGGGAAGCCCAAGAATACTGGAGTGGTTAGCCTATCTCTTCTGCAGGGCATCTTCCCAACCCAGGAATCAAACCGGGGTCTCCCACGTTGCAGGTGGATTCTTTACCAGCTGAGCTACCGCGGAAGCCCAGAGGATCTCTACGTGTGACTAAATGTGTAAAGAAGCAAATGGGGCCTCAATTGAAGTGTCAGTTATGAAGATGCTCTCATGATAAAAGCTGGCCCTAAAGCAGTCACAGAAGCTTTGAAAGCATTCTGGGGGTAGAAAGCACTCTCAGGGAACATAGGGTTCGCAGTAGGATTATTATTGTTATTATGATCAAGTTATTTTTCAAATAATTTTCAATCATCTATCTGTCACAGCTTTGAGGAAAGTCTTCAATATCATTGTCCCACACAGTGAATGTGGGTAAAACAGGAAACAGATGGAACTTTCACAGGCAAGTCTGGAGGCTGAAGCATCACGGAAACCCTGGCACCAACCGGAAGTGTAACAGGTCACCTGCACCCTTTTAAGGCATTTAGAGCAGAAACGCAGCTTGTGGGTGTCGACTTGCAGGGCACGTGAACAGGTGTCTGTACTGCAGATGGCTGGCTGGTCCCCAGGGCCGGGTTCCTTTCTGACACCTTCCTCGTTAGCAAATGGGACCAGTGTGATAACCCAGCCAGCCAGATGTTGCTCCACCCTTGACGTCAGACTGTACCTGTCATCTACAGCATTTTACAAACACTAATTCACAGCCCCTGGCCAGGCAAGCTCTGTATTTCCTGGGAAACTTTTAACAATTTTAAAACTTAAACATCAGAGGTTCTGATTCAGACATGGAAATTCAGGAATATGTACTTTTTAAAATTTCCCTAGTAATGTTAAACAATCAAGTATTAAAAAATCACTGGTGTAGACTTTCTATTTTGGAGTGTAATTAGATTGTCTCGCTGTTCTTTTATTATTATTATTATTCAATTATTGCTAGGTTGAAGTTACTCAACTAAGATCTGAGAGCACTGTTCCCTGATCCCGGTCAATGGTACTCCCAGTACTGAATGAATAGAATGAAGATACACCCAGGGTCAGAAGGTCAGGAGGAATGTTTCTCTCGTGGTCTCCGCATTACTGGGAAAAGAAACACAAATCCCCCTTTTTAAGGAAACAAAAAGGTAAAGGGAGGGAGGAGAAAGAGGGTATAAGAAAGAAGAAAGAAAGAAATCACATTTAAAATGGACAGAAAATGTTCTTTGGCTTCAGGGAGCCCGTGTGATAAGCCTCCAAAGAGAAAGGGCTGTGAGCTCTCCAGGTAAGGGCTGTGGTGTGAACACTGCTAGAGTCCACAGCTCAGATCCTGGTTCAGATGCCAGCTCCTTCTTGGGTTCCCTGGTCTCTCCAAGGAGGCGGGGCTCCTTCCAGGGTTAACAGGTGTCATGGGAGTTAAGGTGGGGGACTTTCTACCCAAACAAGTATGGCAAAAATTGGCTTAAAGGAAAGTTAGCCAGGTTTCGATGCGTCAAGATTTCTGGGGTCGAAGCTTGCTAATGTGCTCAGAACTTTTCCTGAAAAGAAGCTTATTATTAGAGCTTGCCCTAGATGCAATTGACAGCGGCACCGATCGCGTGATACACACCCACGCAAGGATTGGCAGAGGTGCGCTGAGCACCTACTATGTGCCAGGCACTGTGCCGAGTGCAAAACAAGCCCCTTGCAGCCCCTGCCCCACCTCCATGGTGCTTTCTGAGCAGACACCTGGGGAGCACTCGTCTTGGGTCCTGTGCCCTCAGTTCTCTCCCCTCTTTTCCCTCCAGTCCTGCATTTTCTCTCAGTCTTCAAGGTCTTTTGAGGACAGGGGGAGGGTCTTCTCCTGGCTGGGCTCCAGCCTGGTTCCCACCCTTTGACCTTCCGGGAGAACCTTGGCCTTGGCCGTCATTCCACTTGCCCCTGTAGACAGGGTCGCCTGGGCCCTTTCTTCTGCTGCCGTGCTTGGCACCTTACCCAGCCTCCCTGAGCCAAGCTGCTGGCATTCATCAGCGCTGTCTGTCTCCTCAGTTCTAACCCCCTTCTTCTCTTTCCATATCCTCCTGGGCTTGCACCTGAAGCTCTTCTGTCAAACCGGTTCTGCAGCTCCTCCAATCCATCTGTGCATTGGGTCCATGGGTCAGCTCTCTTAGCCTCCTACCCTGGCCCACCCTCTCCCTGGCCCATCTGGCTCAGCCTGGGGCTCCTCCCCTGGGAGAGTCACCATAGTCCCTCTCCAAAAATTGATACTTAGCTCCACTGCATGGTGAAGACCCTGTATCTTGCTGGGGAACATCCCTCAAGGTTGTCTGCAAGTAAAGAAACAAAAACTAAATACTCACACCTGTCCACATGCTGCTTCCTTCATCCATCCTCTGCCCTGAGTCGCCTGCCCACTGCGAGAGGAGTCCGCCCCCCTCTCAAGAAGCAGCTCTGTTCTGGAAGCGTGGCCCCCACCTACCCTGCCCTGAATGCGCAGCGGTGCCTCATGCTCTGTGGGGTTTCTTTCTTTCTTTCTTTCTTTCTTTCTTTTTTTTTTGCTGCATTGGGTCTTTGTTGCTGCACACGGGCTTTCTCTAGTTGCAGCCAGTGGGGGCTACTCTTCTTTGCGGTGCATGGGGTTCTCATTGTGGTGACTTGTTGCAGAGCACCGGTTTTAGCTGTGTAAGCTAAGCAGTTGCAGTACGCAGGCTCAACAGTTTTGGCGCGAGGGCTTCATTGCCCCGTGGCTAGCCCCAGACTAGGGATCAAACCCGCGTCCCCTGCGGTGTCAGGTGGGCTCTCAGCCCCTGGACCACCACCGGGGAAGTCCTCCATGCTCTGGTTTTATACGAAAGACCAGCTCTGCTTCCTGGCCACATCCTACTGGACCAGGAATTAGCACCTGAGCAAGCAGCTCCCAGAAGCTGGGCACTGGGCAGCCAGCCCACCACTTCCCCAAGTGGCTTGGATACAGCTTCTGTTCTCAGCTTCAGTTTCACCTGGAGAGCAGCAAGATGGCCTGAGGAGGGACAACTGATCAGTTTTGCTTCTGAGCAGGGGAATAAATGAATGAAGATGGCACCAGATGCTCGCCAGGCCAGGGTCGACGGTGGAGCCACAGAGGCTGGTCAGCAACAGAGAATTCTTTGCCTTTTGAGTTGTGTGTGTTGCTGAGAGGCAGCTCCACCCCCGCAGTCTCTGCACCCACCATGCTGGTAAGTTCTGCTGGGCCACATGGACTTCATGTGAGTGGTTATGGATAAGTCTGGTCTGGTTCTGTTTGTTAGAACACAGAGGGGTTGGTTTTTAAACCAAAATCAGCTCTGCAGAGTGGAGATTGTTTTGTGTTTGAGAGGCACCTGAACCTCCCTGGGTTCTTCTGGGGCTTCCATTCCTTTGCACAGAGGTCACCAGCAAATGTGAGGCCACAGCTGACACTTAGATTTGATCCACTTATTAATCTGCCCAACCAACTCCACAGCAAGCAAGAGCGGAAAGGGTTTCTGGGTGCAGTAGGGTTCATTGAAAATATTTGTGCAAAGAAAGTGAGTTTTGTAGGCGAAAAGAAAGACAGCTCCCCATAGAGCAGGGATATTTCAAGATGGTGAACCAACAATATCCGTAAACCTCAGAGATGCAAATAGGCATGAGGGCGGGTGACTCACGTGTGGCAGATGTAGGAGGTGCTGAAGGAAGATCCTTCCTTCAGGTTAAAGGCACCTATTGCTTGTCAAACAAGCAGCCCCCTTCCACTGGGAAGCTTTTCCTACCATGCATCTCCATCCACAGGATTTCCATAGGCAGTAATGTTTTCTATGACCTACCCTTCTCCTGGTGTAACAGCTCTTAGATGTAGACTGCTGGTGCTGGGTGGCCATAGTTCCTATAATGTGGATGCGGGAACCCTGGCTCTCTGAGCAGAGAAGAATGATGCATGATGAGCAGAAAGGAGCAAGAGAGATTCTTGGTGGCTTCTGTGTTCCAGTTAATCCTGAGACAGGGCCGGTTTTCGGCCCTTAGATTTTGAACGTCCCACCTTCTAAAGGTTCAGTTCAGTTCAGTCGCTCAGTTGTGTCCAACCCTCTGCGACCCCACGAATCGCAGCATGCCAGGCCTCCCTGTCCATCACCAACTCCCGGAGTTCACTCAGACTCACGTCCTCTGTCTGGCACAGTCTGTGAGAGCTTCCAGAGAAGAAAGAAGAAAGAACCCAGTGGTGGCAAGACGACTGGCCAGAAAGCTTGAATGATTGTCCAGGCTTGATGAGACTGAGACCTCCACCATGGCTTTAACATCGGGAATGAGCACATCCCTTGGAGCGGATCACACTGTCAGAAGTGACGACGGAGTAGAGTTTCCCAGCATGTGGAACATTCACCATAGCAACCTGTTCCTGGGACACCTTTGTAGATGGCAGCATTTTTATAGCAGTGATGGATATAACAGCCTGGGTACTAACCCAGTAGCTCCTAGGACAGGACTCAACCACGAAACATGTCAGAAAGCCAAGGGCATTAATTTATACTCAGGGGAGCTATAACTTAACCCAAAGAAGAGATTTACCCAGCCTTTCCAAAAAGGAAATTAAGCAACTCAGCTACCAAATTCACCAGCAAGTCCTAATCTTTCCGAATGAAAGGGCAGCTGTGACTCCACAGGAAGCACCAGGGTCTGTTCCCCGGAGGGCCTGGACTGGAGCTGAAGCATCTGGTATCCAGGGAAAGCTGATCAACTGAGAGTTAGGTCCTGGAAGGGCGCCGTGACAACCGGAGCCAAAAATGTGTCCAAGTCCAGAGAAACATCACAGCTCATTAGACCAGTCTGCGTTTTCTAACCACCTATACAAATATTTGTGGCTCTTTCCCCTGTGATCTAGGCTGATGATAAGCTTTGGGGAAATTTATAGTGCAGTGATCTCACAAACTTTCCTTGCACCAATCTTTCCTTTAACTAAGATCCCTGACATTAATTATTAAGCATATAAGAGGGAGTCTCTTGGAACAATGATTCCTCCAAGGCCTTCTTTTAGAGGAAAGGAAGGTTTACACAGAATCCTGTCATTCCATGACACTCAAACTTATTATCCATTAGTAATTCCAGAACCTCCAAAGAAAGTGTGAATGCCTAACAAGAAGAAATCAATCTACCGGGGAAATAAGTAAGTTAGTCTTTTGGCCCTCTCAGCATTCAATTTCAAAGTATAGAAATTTTAGTTCCTGCTCAGTGAGGGATGGGAAGTAACCTGGATCAGTCAGGGTAGGCTCTATGTTATGCTGCAGACGCAAAAGACCCAACAACCTTACGGGCTTAAAGTGTGAAAGTGAACGTGTCCGACTCTTTGTGACCCCATGGACTGAATTCTCCAGGCCAGAATACTGGAGTGGGGACCCCATGAACTGAATTCTCCAGGCCAGAATACTGGAGTGGGTAGCCTTTCCCTTCTCCAGGGGATCTTCCCAACCCAGGGATCAAACCCAGGTCTCCTGCATTGCAGGCACATTCTTTACCAGCTGAGCCACAAGGGAAGCCCTAGCGAGCTTAAACAAAAGTCCATTTCTAGCTCAGATTCCATGTATAAAGGCCAGCAGGGGGCACCACTTGCAACAGTCACTCATTGGCCTAGGCTGAGTGCTGCCATCTCCAATTGCTGATGGTAGTGCTAGAAGGAGAAGTCTCTTACTGCTTCCACCCAGAAACGCTATGTGTCTAGTCCACTCACATCTCATCAACCAAAGCGAGTCACGTGGCCGCACCTTACTCTAAGTGGCCAGCGAAGTGAAATGATACCCTGTGCTTTCGGGCGTCCCTGGTGGCTCAGATGGTACAGAATCTGCCTGCAACACAGGAGACTGAAGCTTTGATCCCTGGGTGGGGAAGATCCCCTGGAGGAGGAAACGTCTACACACTCTAGTATTCTTGCCTGGAGAATTCCATGGGGTCGCAAAGAGTCAGACACGACTGAACACATATGCAGTTAGTCATTAGTCAGTGAAAGAGTTGAGAAGATTTTATGGAAAAGCAGGATCAAAACTGGTCTTCAAGAAGGGGCAGGAGTTGGATGGGCTGTGAGGAAGGCATGAGGGAGGCAGGGGCAGTGACCCAGCAGGCAGCATTCAAGGAGATGACAAGGGAACTGGTTTGGGGTCTTCACGCACCCAGGACTCCCGCTCCCTAAACGTCTGTTGAGTAGACTTGGCCTCCCTGGGGTGCACAATAGAATAAAAAACATAGTTACATCTGACTCATAGACACTGGAAATAACACACCATTTTGCTTATTTACATACTGAAACCAGGCAGTCTGACTTTTCACATATGTGGAAATCTGAACTTACATTGCAATCTCCTCCAAGTTCTTCTCTGCTCCAACCATTGCAACAACATAACACAAGTTGTTAGGATCCACAACAGCTTCCCAGGTGGCTCAGAGGGTAAAGAATCCACCTACATTGAAGGAAATCTGGGTTTGATCCCTGGGTCAGGAAGATTCCCCGGAGAAGACAATGGCTACCTACTCCGATATTCTTGCTTGGGAAATTCCCTGGACAGAGGAGCCTGGCGGGTCATGGCCCGTGGGGTCTCAAAGAGTCAACTGAGCAACTAACACACACACGCAGGATACACAATAGTTAGAACATTTCTCAAGAGAGGTATAAAGGGGGGAGTTTTCTGTTTCTTTTCAAATAGCTCTTGTTAGGGGTCTTGCAAAAGATAGTACCTACCAGTTAGCAATCTGACAACCCTCACTGAACACTTATACAAACTCTTAGAAATAAATGTGAAACCTAAATCTATTCTTTAACCAAAACCAAGCATACACTCATCAGAGAAATCACCTCTTAGAAGCAAATAGAAGAAAGGCAAAGAATCATATCTATAGTTATGTCACTAATCACAAAAGGAAGCCACAAAGAGGAAATGCAGGAAAACATCAGAAATCCCTGCTGCTGCTGCTGCTGCTGCTACTAAGTCGCTTCAGTCGTGTCCGACTCTGTGCAACCCCATAGATGGCAGCCCACCAGGCTCCCCCGTCCCTGGGATTCTCCAGGCAAGAACACTGAAGTGGGTTGCCATTTCCTTCTCCAATGCATGAAAGTGAAGTCGCTCAGTTGTGTCTGACCCCATGGACTGCAGCCTACCAGGCTCCTCCGCCCATGGGATTTTCCAGGCAAGAGGACTGGAGTGGGGTGCCATTGCCTTCTCCAGAAATCCCTAACTCTAGACAGAAACTGCATCTGTTGAAGATGTTCTTTCGAATCATTAAGGCTTCCACTTGGAGGAAAATGAAAAAACAATGCAAATCAGGATTTGTTCTATTTTTTTGTTTTGCCTCTTGGGCTGGGTGCTTAGTATAGATTATCTAAAGTCTGTTTAAGTAACCATATTTTGGTTTTCCCAGCTTAGCACAGAAATTCCAGGTTTATGAATGATAGAGAAAAGATTAGGTAAATAGAATTAACCAGACCATGGTGCTTCCTCAATAGTCAACAAAGGAGCAGAGTTTATATGAGTGACAATGAGCCAATACAGGTTTGGGGTCAGAAAAATAGCATAATGAGAGCTCTAGTTTGGGAGATTAATCTGTGAAGAGTATACAAATAGACTGGAGAAACTGGAGTTAGAGAGACTTCAAAGAAAGACAGCATATTCATTTACACAAGAGTGATGACTGGAGCCCAAGAGGAGAAATCAGAGAAACTTTTGTAAAGAAATCTTTGTAAAACAATAGATTTTGAGAATGAAGGCAAATGAAAGATGACTCAAAGCTTTCCAACCTGAGAAATCAGAAAGGGAGACTCATTGACGGAAATAGGAACCTAAAAGATGGAGTAATTCAGGTAGAAGAAGGTCAAAGGTCAAGGCCCAGGTTTACATCTTCAGTTGCCCTGAGTATTTGTAGAAGTGTGTATGTTCTTAACCCAGCACAGGCATTACAAAAACAGATTAATCCATCATTGACCAAAAGCATATTTCTGTAATTCTCCAGTAACGGGATGTTCACACAGAGGTGAAAATGAGCCTTTCAACCAAGAAGACAGATAGACCAGCTAAGCAGAGAACTCAGGTGATTCTCAAATTCATTCCAGTTATAATTTGTAGCAGAACCTCAGAGTCACCCCCTTATCTCAGTTCAGTCACTCAGTCATGTCCACTCTTTGTGACCCCGTGAACCGCAGCAAGCCAGGCCTCCCTGTCCATCACCAACTCCTGGAGTATACCAAATAAACTCAAGTTTATTGAGTCGATGATGCCATCCAACTGTCTCATCCTCTGTTGTCCCTGCCCTCAATCTTTCCCAGCATCAGGGTCTTTTCAAATGAGTCAGCTCTTCGCATCAGGTGGCCAAAGTACTGGAGTTTCAGCTTCAACATTAGTCCTACCAATGAACACCCAGGGCTGATCTCCTTTAGGATGGACTGGTTGGATCTCCTTGCAGTCCAAGGGACTCTCAAGAGTCTCCTCCAACACCACAGTTCAAAAGCATCAATTTTTCGGCACTTAATGCCCTAATTCTTATTCAAAGCTCAATTCCAGCACCAACTCTTTCATGAATCACTCTCCCACCCAAGTCTTAGAACCAAACACTCTTTCTCTATGCTGTCATTGTATGCTATGTACTTAATTAACTTCTATTCTATAATATTTACTTATACCCACTGTATCATTATTATCTGTTTTCTGGTTTGAAGTAGATGGCAGTTCTTAGTAGGCAAAGTTTTGTTCATCATCTTTATATCCTTAATGGATGTAAAGTCTCATAGTAAGTACATAATATGAATGAATGAAGACAAGATTCTCATTTTGATGAACTGACTTGTAACAGACAAAACTTTCCATCAGTTATCACTAGATGCTGTTGCTGCTAAGTCGCTTCAGTCGTGTCCGACTCTGTGCGACCCCATAGACGGCAGCCCACCAGTCTCCCCCCACCCCTGGGATTCTCCAGGCAAGAACACTGGAGTGGGTTGCCATTTCACTGACTAAAATATTGAAAGTATCTGTTCAAAGGCATTGGGGAGCTCCCAAGGTAGTAAGACCAGAGGGCTAAAATCCTGAAGAGAAAGAAAACGTACTGATGAGTCTGACATCATACACCACTCTTCTTCTAATGAAATTGCTAATTTATAATCAAAGTTTCAAAGTCTGAAAATCCAAGGAGAAAGTGGCAAAGTAAATGAGAAGTCACACAGACCTTGTGACAGTCTCAAACACTGGAGAGTTAAAAATTAGAATCCAGGGTCATCAAGGCATGTAGCGCTTGCGGGGCCAGGAACCCAGCAAACAGGGATGCACAGAGAAGTGTGTCTGATATTTGCCATGCCTTTTCCCCGTCATTGACTGATTTGTAAGCAGTGTCCAGCCTTCCCAGGTGGTGCTAGTGGTAAAGAAACCGCCTGCCAATGCAGGAGACATGAGATGCAGGTTTGATCCCTGGGTCAGGAAGATCCCCTGGAGGAGGGCATGGCAACCTACTCCAGTATTCTTGCCTGGAGAATCCCATGGACAGAGGAACCCAGTGGGCTGCAGTCCATAAGGTCACCAAGAGTCGGACACTACTGAAGTGACTTAGTACGCACGCACACAGCAGTGCCCACAAAACTGAGAAGGCATGCAGAGCAGTCAGTGGTCTCAGGGTGCCATGGAGACAAAAATTGGAGGTCAAGGGTTTATCCAGGTTTTCAGCTGGGGTGCCTGAACTACTATATTAAGGTATGAGTGAATCATGAATAGACCAACCCTTCTGAGAACTGAAATCAGATTCTAGTCAGCTCAATCCAAGACAGGATTTAGATGACCTGCCCCTATTCTAGGTGCTTTCCAGAAGCAAATATATCTCTCTGGAGAAAGACATCACCCAGAGCACCTGTAATTTTTCATATACATTGCCTGGCACTCAATAACTATTACCAAGCATACTAGGAAAGAAGTCCAAAAAAAAAAAAAAAAAGAAGTCCAAATAGCTTAAAAAAAAAAATTATAGAAAACGGCCACAGGAGACCAGATATTGGGGCTATCAGCTATGAAAGTTAAGATAACTGTGAATAGTAAGTTCAGTAAATAGATGACAGGATAAAAATTTCACCAGAGAAGTAAAATCTATTTAAAAAATCAAATGGATATTCTAGAACTGAAATATAATAGCTGAAGGAAATGGCAATCCACTCCAGCACTCTTGCCTGGAAAATCCCATGGACAGAGGAGCCTCATAGGCTACAGTCCATGGGGTCGCAAAGAGTCGGACACGACTGAGCGACTTCACTTCATTGTTTAGTTGCTAAGTTGTGTTCAATTCATTATGACCCCATGGACTGCAGCATGTCAGGCTCCTCTGTCCTTTATGATGTCCTGGAGTTTGCTCAAATTCATGTCCACTGAATCAGTGATGCTATCTAACCATCTCATCCTTTGCCGTCCCTTTCTCCTTTGGCCTCCAATCTTTCCCAGCGTCAAGGTTTTTTCCATGAGTTGGCTCTTCACATCAGGTGGCCAAAGCACTGGAGCTTCAGCTTCAGCATCAGTCCTTCCATTGAATATTCAGGACTTATTTCCTTTAGGATGGACTGGTTTGACCTCCTTGCAGACTGGTTTGACCTCCTTGCAGTCCAAGGGAGTCTCAAGTGTCTTCTCNCAGATAACGTTAGAGACTCTGTTTTGCTTTCACCTCTGAGTCTGACTCAGAATCCAGGACGTTGCCTGACGGTGTGGGTATTTAGTAAATGTGGATGGAAGGAATGGGGAAGGGAAGGTAGGGAGTAAAGACAAGGAAAAGCGAAGGGCTGGAGGAATCCTTTTCGGGGCTCACTTGTGTAAACTCTGTCATAAGCGTTTTCCATGACCACTCAATTTTTCCAAACAGAAAGAAACCAGATATTTCTAGCTCTGTCACTCTAAAGTAAAGGATGCATTTATCCACAGCCCTCCTCACCCGCAGCTTGGGACAAGAATCCAGGACTAAACTAAAGCAATAAATAAAGGCTAAAAGGTGGTGTGGGACGGGCGGGAGATACAGTTTCCAAAATGAGCACTACATGATTTGAGAAGGAATATCTCAGGAGTCCAACTAAACTGTTCAGCCGCAGGCTGCGATGTTATTAAAACAGCTGATGTAGACACCCTTTGTGTAGTCACCCTAAAGGAGTCGTTTGGAGCCAGCTGCTCTGGCGGGAGGATCCCTGTGTGCTGTGCTTAGCCTCTCAGTCATGCCCAACTCTTTGGGATCCCATGGACTGCAGCCCGCCAGGCTCCTCTGTCCATGGGGATTCTCCAGGCAAGCATACTGGAGTGCGTTGCCATGCCCTCCTCCGGGGATCTTCCCAAGCCAGGGATCAAACCCAGGTCTCCCGCATTGCAGGCAGATTCTTTACTGTCTGAGCCACCAGGGAAGCCCAAGAATACTGNAGCCCGCCAGGCTCCTCTGTCCATGGGGATTCTCCAGGCAAGCATACTGGAGTGCGTTGCCATGCCCTCCTCCAGGGGATCTTCCCAAGCCAGGGATCAAACCCAGGTCTCCCGCATTGCAGGCAGATTCTTTACTGTCTGAGCCACCAGGGAAGCCCAAGAATACTGGAGTGGTTAGCCTATCTCTTCTGCAGGGCATCTTCCCAACCCAGGAATCAAACCGGGGTCTCCCACGTTGCAGGTGGATTCTTTACCAGCTGAGCTACCGCGGAAGCCCAGAGGATCTCTACGTGTGACTAAATGTGTAAAGAAGCAAATGGGGCCTCAATTGAAGTGTCAGTTATGAAGATGCTCTCATGATAAAAGCTGGCCCTAAAGCAGTCACAGAAGCTTTGAAAGCATTCTGGGGGTAGAAAGCACTCTCAGGGAACATAGGGTTCGCAGTAGGATTATTATTGTTATTATGATCAAGTTATTTTTCAAATAATTTTCAATCATCTATCTGTCACAGCTTTGAGGAAAGTCTTCAATATCATTGTCCCACACAGTGAATGTGGGTAAAACAGGAAACAGATGGAACTTTCACAGGCAAGTCTGGAGGCTGAAGCATCACGGAAACCCTGGCACCAACCGGAAGTGTAACAGGTCACCTGCACCCTTTTAAGGCATTTAGAGCAGAAACGCAGCTTGTGGGTGTCGACTTGCAGGGCACGTGAACAGGTGTCTGTACTGCAGATGGCTGGCTGGTCCCCAGGGCCGGGTTCCTTTCTGACACCTTCCTCGTTAGCAAATGGGACCAGTGTGATAACCCAGCCAGCCAGATGTTGCTCCACCCTTGACGTCAGACTGTACCTGTCATCTACAGCATTTTACAAACACTAATTCACAGCCCCTGGCCAGGCAAGCTCTGTATTTCCTGGGAAACTTTTAACAATTTTAAAACTTAAACATCAGAGGTTCTGATTCAGACATGGAAATTCAGGAATATGTACTTTTTAAAATTTCCCTAGTAATGTTAAACAATCAAGTATTAAAAAATCACTGGTGTAGACTTTCTATTTTGGAGTGTAATTAGATTGTCTCGCTGTTCTTTTATTATTATTATTATTCAATTATTGCTAGGTTGAAGTTACTCAACTAAGATTTGAGAGCACTGTTCCCTGATCCCGGTCAATGGTACTCCCAGTACTGAATGAATAGAATGAAGATACACCCAGGGTCAGAAGGTCAGGAGGAATGTTTCTCTCGTGGTCTCCACATTACTGGGAAAAGAAACACAAATCCCCCTTTTTAAGGAAACAAAAAGGTAAAGGGAGGGAGGAGAAAGAGGGTATAAGAAAGAAGAAAGAAAGAAATCACATTTAAAATGGACAGAAAATGTTCTTTGGCTTCAGGGAGCCCGTGTGATAAGCCTCCAAAGAGAAAGGGCTGTGAGCTCTCCAGGTAAGGGCTGTGGTGTGAACACTGCTAGAGTCCACAGCTCAGATCCTGGTTCAGATGCCAGCTCCTTCTTGGGTTCCCTGGTCTCTCCAAGGAGGCGGGGCTCCTTCCAGGGTTAACAGGTGTCATGGGAGTTAAGGTGGGGGACTGTCTACCCAAACAAGTATGGCAAAAATTGGCTTAAAGGAAAGTTAGCCAGGTTTCGATGCGTCAAGATTTCTGGGGTCGAAGCTTGCTAATGTGCTCAGAACTTTTCCTGAAAAGAAGCTTATTATTAGAGCTTGCCCTAGACGCAATTGACAGCGGCACCGATCGCGTGATACACACCCACGCAAGGATGGGCAGAGGTGTGCTGAGCACCTACTATGTGCCAGGCACTGTGCCGAGTGCAAAACAAGCCCCTTGCGGCCCCTGCCCCACCTCCATGGTGCTTTCTGAGCAGACACCTGGGGAGCACTCGTCTTGGGTCCTGTGCCCTCAGTTCTCTACCCCCTCTCCCCTCCAGGCCTGCATTTTCTCTCAGTCTTCAAGGTCTTTTGAGGACGGGGGAGGGTCTTCTCCTGGCTGGGCTCCAGCCTGGTTCCCACCCTTTGACCTTCCGGGAGAACCTTGGCCTTGGCCGTCATTCCACTTGCCCCTGTAGACAGGGTCGCCTGGGCCCTTTCTTCTGCTGCCGTGCTTGGCACCTTACCCAGGCTCCCTGAGCCAAGCTGCTGGCATTCATCAGCGCTGTCTGTCTCCTCAGTTCTAACCCCCTTCTTTTCTTTCCATATTCTCCTGGGCTTGCACCTGAAGCTCTTCTGTCAACCCGGTTCCGCAGCTCCTCCAATCCATCTGTGCACTGAGTCCATGGGTCAGCTCTCTTAGCCTCCTACCCTGGCCCACCCTCTCCCTGGCCCATCTGGCTCAGCCTGGGGCTCCTCCCCTGGGAGAGTCACCATAGTCCCTCTCCAAAAATTGATACTTAGCTCCACTGCATGGTGAAGACCCTGTATCTTGCTGGGGAACATCCCTCAAGGTTGTCTGCAAGTAAAGAAACAAAAACTAAATACTCACACCTGTCCACATGCTGCTTCCTTCATCCATCCTCTGCCCTGAGTCGCCTGCCCACTGCGAGAGGAGTCCGCCCCCCTCTCAAGAAGCAGCTCTGTTCTGGAAGCGTGGCCCCCACCTACCCTGCCCTGAATGCGCAGCGGTGCCTCATGCTCTGTGGGGTTTCTTTCTTTCTTTCTTTCTTTCTTTCTTTTTTTTTTGCTGCATTGGGTCTTTGTTGCTGCACACGGGCTTTCTCTAGTTGCAGCCAGTGGGGGCTACTCTTCTTTGCGGTGCATGGGGTTCTCATTGTGGTGACTTGTTGCAGAGCACCGGTTTTAGCTGTGTAAGCTAAGCAGTTGCAGTACGCAGGCTCAACAGTTTTGGCGCGAGGGCTTCATTGCCCCGTGGCTAGCCCCAAACTAGGGATCAAACCCGCGTCCCCTGCGGTGTCAGGTGGGCTCTCAGCCCCTGGACCACCACCGGGGAAGTCCTCCATGCTCTGGTTTTATACGAAAGACCAGCTCTGCTTCCTGGCCACATCCTACTGGACCAGGAATTAGCACCTGAGCAAGCAGCTCCCAGAAGCTGGGCACTGGGCAGCCAGCCCACCACTTCCCCAAGTGGCTTGGATACAGCTTCTGTTCTCAGCTTCAGTTTCACCTGGAGAGCAGCAAGATGGCCTGAGGAGGGACAACTGATCAGTTTTGCTTCTGAGCAGGGGAATAAATGAATGAAGATGGCACCAGATGCTCGCCAGGCCAGGGTCGACGGTGGAGCCACAGAGGCTGGTCAGCAACAGAGAATTCTTTGCCTTTTGAGTTGTGTGTGTTGCTGAGAGGCAGCTCCACCCCCGCAGTCTCTGCACCCACCATGCTGGTAAGTTCTGCTGGGCCACATGGACTTCATGTGAGTGGTTATGGATAAGTCTGGTCTGGTTCTGTTTGTTAGAACACAGAGGGGTTGGTTTTTAAACCAAAATCAGCTCTGCAGAGTGGAGATTGTTTTGTGTTTGAGAGGCACCTGAACCTCCCTGGGTTCTTCTGTGGCTTCCATTCCTTTGCACAGAGGTCACCAGCAAATGTGAGGCCACAGCTGACACTTAGATTTGATCCACTTATTAATCTGCCCAACCAACTCCACAGCAAGCAAGAGCGGAAAGGGTTTCTGGGTGCAGTAGGGTTCATTGAAAATATTTGTGCAAAGAAAGTGAGTTTTGTAGGCGAAAAGAAAGACAGCTCCCCATAGAGCAGGGATATTTCAAGATGGTGAACCAACAATATCCGTAAACCTCAGAGATGCAAATAGGCATGAGGGCGGGTGACTCACGTGTGGCAGATGTAGGAGGTGCTGAAGGAAGATCCTTCCTTCAGGTTAAAGGCACCTATTGCTTGTCAAACAAGCAGCCCCCTTCCACTGGGAAGCTTTTCCTACCATGCATCTCCATCCACAGGATTTCCATAGGCAGTAATGTTTTCTATGACCCACCCTTCTCCTGGTGTAACAGCTCTTAGATGTAGACTGCTGGTGCTGGGTGGCCATAGTTCCTACAATGTGGATGCGGGAACCCTGGCTCTCTGAGCAGAGAAGAATGATGCATGATGAGCAGAAAGGAGCAAGAGAGATTCTTGGTGGCTTCTGTGTTCCAGTTAATCCTGAGACAGGGCCGGTTTTCGGCCCTTAGATTTTGAACGTCCCACCTTCTAAAGGTTCAGTTCAGTTCAGTCGCTCAGTTGTGTCCAACCCTCTGCGACCCCACGAATCGCAGCATGCCAGGCCTCCCTGTCCATCACCAACTCCCGGAGTTCACTCAGACTCACGTCCTCTGTCTGGCACAGTCTGTGAGAGCTTCCAGAGAAGAAAGAAGAAAGAACCCAGTGGTGGCAAGACGACTGGCCAGAAAGCTTGAATGATTGTCCAGGCTTGATGAGACTGAGACCTCCACCATGGCTTTAACATCGGGAATGAGCACATCCCTTGGAGCGGATCACACTGTCAGAAGTGACGACGGAGTAGAGTTTCCCAGCATGTGGAACATTCACCATAGCAACCTGTTCCTGGGACACCTTTGTAGATGGCAGCATTTTTATAGCAGTGATGGATATAACAGCCTGGGTACTAACCCAGTAGCTCCTAGGACAGGACTCAACCACGAAACATGTCAGAAAGCCAAGGGCATTAATTTATACTCAGGGGAGCTATAACTTAACCCAAAGAAGAGATTTACCCAGCCTTTCCAAAAAGGAAATTAAGCAACTCAGCTACCAAATTCACCAGCAAGTCCTAATCTTTCCGAATGAAAGGGCAGCTGTGACTCCACAGGAAGCACCAGGGTCTGTTCCCCGGAGGGCCTGGACTGGAGCTGAAGCATCTGGTATCCAGGGAAAGCTGATCAACTGAGAGTTAGGTCCTGGAAGGGCGCCGTGACAACCGGAGCCAAAAATGTGTCCAAGTCCAGAGAAACATCACAGCTCATTAGACCAGTCTGCGTTTTCTAACCACCTATACAAATATTTGTGGCTCTTTCCCCTGTGATCTAGGCTGATGATAAGCTTTGGGGAAATTTATAGTGCAGTGATCTCACAAACTTTCCTTGCACCAATCTTTCCTTTAACTAAGATCCCTGACATTAATTATTAAGCATATAAGAGGGAGTCTCTTGGAACAATGATTCCTCCAAGGCCTTCTTTTAGAGGAAAGGAAGGTTTACACAGAATCCTGTCATTCCATGACACTCAAACTTATTATCCATTAGTAATTCCAGAACCTCCAAAGAAAGTGTGAATGCCTAACAAGAAGAAATCAATCTACCGGGGAAATAAGTAAGTTAGTCTTTTGGCCCTCTCAGCATTCAATTTCAAAGTATAGAAATTTTAGTTCCTGCTCAGTGAGGGATGGGAAGTAACCTGGATCAGTCAGGGTAGGCTCTATGTTATGCTGCAGACGCAAAAGACCCAACAACCTTACGGGCTTAAAGTGTGAAAGTGAACGTGTCCGACTCTTTGTGACCCCATGGACTGAATTCTCCAGGCCAGAATACTGGAGTGGGGACCCCATGAACTGAATTCTCCAGGCCAGAATACTGGAGTGGGTAGCCTTTCCCTTCTCCAGGGGATCTTCCCAACCCAGGGATCAAACCCAGGTCTCCTGCATTGCAGGCACATTCTTTACCAGCTGAGCCACAAGGGAAGCCCTAGCGAGCTTAAACAAAAGTCCATTTCTAGCTCAGATTCCATGTATAAAGGCCAGCAGGGGGCACCACTTGCAACAGTCACTCATTGGCCTAGGCTGAGTGCTGCCATCTCCAATTGCTGATGGTAGTGCTAGAAGGAGAAGTCTCTTACTGCTTCCACCCAGAAACGCTATGTGTCTAGTCCACTCACATCTCATCAACCAAAGCGAGTCACGTGGCCGCACCTTACTCTAAGTGGCCAGCGAAGTGAAATGATACCCTGTGCTTTCGGGCGTCCCTGGTGGCTCAGATGGTACAGAATCTGCCTGCAACACAGGAGACTGAAGCTTTGATCCCTGGGTGGGGAAGATCCCCTGGAGGAGGAAACGTCTACACACTCTAGTATTCTTGCCTGGAGAATTCCATGGGGTCGCAAAGAGTCAGACACGACTGAACACATATGCAGTTAGTCATTAGTCAGTGAAAGAGTTGAGAAGATTTTATGGAAAAGCGGGATCAAAACTGGTCTTCAAGAAGGGGCAGGAGTTGGATGGGCTGTGAGGAAGGCATGAGGGAGGCAGGGGCAGTGACCCAGCAGGCAGCATTCAAGGAGATGACAAGGGAACTGGTTTGGGGTCTTCACGCACCCAGGACTCCCGCTCCCTAAACGTCTGTTGAGTAGACTTGGCCTCCCTGGGGTGCACAATAGAATAAAAAACATAGTTACATCTGACTCATAGACACTGGAAATAACACACCATTTTGCTTATTTACATACTGAAACCAGGCAGTCTGACTTTTCACATATGTGGAAATCTGAACTTACATTGCAATCTCCTCCAAGTTCTTCTCTGCTCCAACCATTGCAACAACATAACACAAGTTGTTAGGATCCACAACAGCTTCCCAGGTGGCTCAGAGGGTAAAGAATCCACCTACATTGAAGGAAATCTGGGTTTGATCCCTGGGTCAGGAAGATTCCCCGGAGAAGACAATGGCTACCTACTCCGATATTCTTGCTTGGGAAATTCCCTGGACAGAGGAGCCTGGCGGGTCATGGCCCGTGGGGTCTCAAAGAGTCAACTGAGCAACTAACACACACACGCAGGATACACAATAGTTAGAACATTTCTCAAGAGAGGTATAAAGGGGGGAGTTTTCTGTTTCTTTTCAAATAGCTCTTGTTAGGGGTCTTGCAAAAGATAGTACCTACCAGTTAGCAATCTGACAACCCTCACTGAACACTTATACAAACTCTTAGAAATAAATGTGAAACCTAAATCTATTCTTTAACCAAAACCAAGCATACACTCATCAGAGAAATCACCTCTTAGAAGCAAATAGAAGAAAGGCAAAGAATCATATCTATAGTTATGTCACTAATCACAAAAGGAAGCCACAAAGAGGAAATGCAGGAAAACATCAGAAATCCCTGCTGCTGCTGCTGCTGCTGCTACTAAGTCGCTTCAGTCGTGTCCGACTCTGTGCAACCCCATAGATGGCAGCCCACCAGGCTGCCCCGTCCCTGGGATTCTCCAGGCAAGAACACTGAAGTGGGTTGCCATTTCCTTCTCCAATGCATGAAAGTGAAGTCGCTCAGTTGTGTCTGACCCCATGGACTGCAGCCTACCAGGCTCCTCCGCCCATGGGATTTTCCAGGCAAGAGGACTGGAGTGGGGTGCCATTGCCTTCTCCAGAAATCCCTAACTCTAGACAGAAACTGCATCTGTTGAAGATGTTCTTTCGAATCATTAAGGCTTCCACTTGGAAGAAAATGAAAAAACAATGCAAATCAGGATTTGTTCTATTTTTTTGTTTTGCCTCTTGGGCTGGGTGCTTAGTATAGATTATCTAAAGTCTGTTTAAGTAACCATATTTTGGTTTTCCCAGCTTAGCACAGAAATTCCAGGTTTATGAATGATAGAGAAAAGATTAGGTAAATAGAATTAACCAGACCATGGTGCTTCCTCAATAGTCAACAAAGGAGCAGAGTTTATATGAGTGACAATGAGCCAATACAGGTTTGGGGTCAGAAAAATAGCATAATGAGAGCTCTAGTTTGGGAGATTAATCTGTGAAGAGTATACAAATAGACTGGAGAAACTGGAGTTAGAGAGACTTCAAAGAAAGACAGCATATTCATTTACACAAGAGTGATGACTGGAGCCCAAGAGGAGAAATCAGAGAAACTTTTGTAAAGAAATCTTTGTAAAACAATAGATTTTGAGAATGAAGGCAAATGAAAGATGACTCAAAGCTTTCCAACCTGAGAAATCAGAAAGGGAGACTCATTGACGGAAATAGGAACCTAAAAGATGGAGTAATTCAGGTAGAAGAAGGTCAAAGGTCAAGGCCCAGGTTTACATCTTCAGTTGCCCTGAGTATTTGTAGAAGTGTGTATGTTCTTAACCCAGCACAGGCATTACAAAAACAGATTAATCCATCATTGACCAAAAGCATATTTCTGTAATTCTCCAGTAACGGGATGTTCACACAGAGGTGAAAATGAGCCTTTCAACCAAGAAGACAGATAGACCAGCTAAGCAGAGAACTCAGGTGATTCTCAAATTCATTCCAGTTATAATTTGTAGCAGAACCTCAGAGTCACCCCCTTATCTCAGTTCAGTCACTCAGTCATGTCCACTCTTTGTGACCCCGTGAACCGCAGCAAGCCAGGCCTCCCTGTCCATCACCAACTCCTGGAGTATACCAAATAAACTCAAGTTTATTGAGTCGATGATGCCATCCAACTGTCTCATCCTCTGTTGTCCCTGCCCTCAATCTTTCCCAGCATCAGGGTCTTTTCAAATGAGTCAGCTCTTCGCACCAGGTGGCCAAAGTACTGGAGTTTCAGCTTCAACATTAGTCCTACCAATGAACACCCAGGGCTGATCTCCTTTAGGATGGACTGGTTGGATCTCCTTGCAGTCCAAGGGACTCTCAAGAGTCTCCTCCAACACCACAGTTCAAAAGCATCAATTTTTCGGCACTTAATGCCCTAATTCTTATTCAAAGCTCAATTCCAGCACCAACTCTTTCATGAATCACTCTCCCACCCAAGTCTTAGAACCAAACACTCTTTCTCTATGCTGTCATTGTATGCTATGTACTTAATTAACTTCTATTCTATAATATTTACTTATACCCACTGTATCATTATTATCTGTTTTCTGGTTTGAAGTAGATGGCAGTTCTTAGTAGGCAAAGTTTTGTTCATCATCTTTATATCCTTAATGGATGTAAAGTCTCATAGTAAGTACATAATATGAATGAATGAAGACAAGATTCTCATTTTGATGAACTGACTTGTAACAGACAAAACTTTCCATCAGTTATCACTAGATGCTGTTGCTGCTAAGTCGCTTCAGTCGTGTCCGACTCTGTGCGACCCCATAGACGGCAGCCCACCAGTCTCCCCCCACCCCTGGGATTCTCCAGGCAAGAACACTGGAGTGGGTTGCCATTTCACTGACTAAAATATTGAAAGTATCTGTTCAAAGGCATTGGGGAGCTCCCAAGGTAGTAAGACCAGAGGGCTAAAATCCTGAAGAGAAAGAAAACGTACTGATGAGTCTGACATCATACACCACTCTTCTTCTAATGAAATTGCTAATTTATAATCAAAGTTTCAAAGTCTGAAAATCCAAGGAGAAAGTGGCAAAGTAAATGAGAAGTCACACAGACCTTGTGACAGTCTCAAACACTGGAGAGTTAAAAATTAGAATCCAGGGTCATCAAGGCATGTAGCGCTTGCGGGGCCAGGAACCCAGCAAACAGGGATGCACAGAGAAGTGTGTCTGATATTTGCCATGCCTTTTCCCCGTCATTGACTGATTTGTAAGCAGTGTCCAGCCTTCCCAGGTGGTGCTAGTGGTAAAGAAACCGCCTGCCAATGCAGGAGACATGAGATGCAGGTTTGATCCCTGGGTCAGGAAGATCCCCTGGAGGAGGGCATGGCAACCTACTCCAGTATTCTTGCCTGGAGAATCCCATGGACAGAGGAACCCAGTGGGCTGCAGTCCATAAGGTCACCAAGAGTCGGACACTATTGAAGTGACTTAGTACGCACGCACACAGCAGTGCCCACAAAACTGAGAAGGCATGCAGAGCAGTCAGTGGTCTCAGGGTGCCATGGAGACAAAAATTGGAGGTCAAGGGTTTATCCAGGTTTTCAGCTGGGGTGCCTGAACTACTATATTAAGGTATGAGTGAATCATGAATAGACCAACCCTTCTGAGAACTGAAATCAGATTCTAGTCAGCTCAATCCAAGACAGGATTTAGATGACCTGCCCCTATTCTAGGTGCTTTCCAGAAGCAAATATATCTCTCTGGAGAAAGACATCACCCAGAGCACCTGTAATTTTTCATATACATTGCCTGGCACTCAATAACTATTACCAAGCATACTAGGAAAGAAGTCCAAAAAAAAAAAAAAAAAAAAAGAAGTCCAAATAGCTTAAAAAAAAAAAATTATAGAAAACGGCCACAGGAGACCAGATATTGGGGCTATCAGCTATGAAAGTTAAGATAACTGTGAATAGTAAGTTCAGTAAATAGATGACAGGATAAAAATTTCACCAGAGAAGTAAAATCTATTTAAAAAATCAAATGGATATTCTAGAACTGAAATATAATAGCTGAAGGAAATGGCAATCCACTCCAGCACTCTTGCCTGGAAAATCCCATGGACAGAGGAGCCTCATAGGCTACAGTCCATGGGGTCGCAAAGAGTCGGACACGACTGAGCGACTTCACTTCATTGTTTAGTTGCTAAGTTGTGTTCAATTCATTATGACCCCATGGACTGCAGCATGTCAGGCTCCTCTGTCCTTTATGATGTCCTGGAGTTTGCTCAAATTCATGTCCACTGAATCAGTGATGCTATCTAACCATCTCATCCTTTGCCGTCCCTTTCTCCTTTGGCCTCCAATCTTTCCCAGCGTCAAGGTTTTTTCCATGAGTTGGCTCTTCACATCAGGTGGCCAAAGCACTGGAGCTTCAGCTTCAGCATCAGTCCTTCCATTGAATATTCAGGACTTATTTCCTTTAGGATGGACTGGTTTGACCTCCTTGCAGACTGGTTTGACCTCCTTGCAGTCCAAGGGAGTCTCAAGTGTCTTCTCTAGCACCACAGTTCAAAAGCAAAAATTCTTCATCTCTCAGAAGAATTATGGTCCAACTGTCACATCCGTACATGACTACTGAAAACACTATAGCTTTGACTATAGGGACCTTTGCTGGCAAAGTGATCTCTTTATTTTATAATATGCTGTCTAGGTTGGTCATAGCTTTCCTTCCAAGGAGCAAGTGTGTTTTAATTTCATGGCTGCAGTCACCGTCTGCAGTGATTTTCCAGTCCAAGAAAATAAAATCTCTCAAGGCTTCCATTTTTTCCCCTTCTTTCTGCCATGCAATGATGGGACCAGGTGCTATTATCTTAGTTTTTTTTTAAATGTTGAGTTTTAAACCAGTTTTTTCACTCCTCTTTCACCCTCATCAAGAGGCTCTTTAGTTTCTCTTCACTTTCTGCATTAGTGTGGCATCATCTGCATATCTGAGGTAGTTGATATTTCTCCCAGGAATCTTGATTCCAGGTTGTGATTCATGCAGCTTGGCATTTCACATGATGTATAGATGGTTTTAATGTTAGATTAAACCCAGAAGAAGAAGGGGATTCATAAACTGGAAGGCAATTCAGTTCAGTTCAGTCACTCAGTTGTGTCTGACTCTTTTCGACCCCATGAATCACAGCACGCCAGACCTCCCTGTCCATCACCAACTCCCATAGTTTACCCAAACTCATGTCCATCGAGTCGGTGATTCCATCCAGCCATCTCATCCTCTGTCGTCCCCTTCTCCTCCCATCCCCAATCCCTCCCAGTATCAGGATCTTTTCCAATGAGTCGACTCTTTGTATAAGGTGGCCAAAGTATTGGAGTTTCAGCCTCAGCATCAGTCCTTTCAATGAACACCCAGGACTCATCTCCTTTAGAATGGACTGGTTGGATCTCCTTGCAATCCAAGGGACTCTCAAGAGTCTTCTCCAACACCACAGTTCAAAAGCATCAATTCTTCGGTGCTCAGCTTTCTTCACAGTCCAACTCTCACATCCATACATGACCACTGGAAAAACCATAGCCTTGACTAGACAGACCTTTGTTGGCAAAGTAATATCTCTGCTTTTCAATATGCTATCTAAGACAACTCAGTGGAAAACATCCAATATGTATCAGAGAGAGGGAAAAAAAGAAAAGAATGAGAGATACAACAAAAAGCACAAATTAAATGAGACAGGTGAAAATGTCTTACATACATGTGATGTGGTGTATGGGGATGATCCGGAGGGATGATGTGGGGGGGGAGGTGGGAGGAGGGTGCACGTTTGGGAGTTC
>SJYX01020706.1:89926-104621 GCA_006410675.1 Oreotragus oreotragus
TGGCAGATTCATGTCAATGTATGCCAAAACCAATAGAGTACTGTAAAGTAAAATAAAGTAAAATGGAAAAAAAAAAAAAAAGAAAACGAGGCTGAAGCAATATCTGAAGAAATAGTGGCAAAGAATTGATGAAAGGCCTCAGTATGACTGACTAAAAATTTTCAAATTCACTCCTAAAAAAGTAACTCAAACATTTGTGTTGCATCAGAGCATGTTTTAGACTGTGGGCCACAGGCAGCTCCCTTCATCATTTGTGCTCAGTCTTTTCCATTCAGATCTCTGCAAAACAGAAGGTCTACAAAGGACTCAACAGGGCACCAGTTGCCAAGTGAGCATAATGTAAACAAGAGAAAAAACACAGGCTGATTTTCTAAAGGTGACTTGAGAATTTCCAAGCAGATCAACCCAACAAAGTGATGGGTCTACAAGAGAAGATGAACTGGGCTCAGAAAAAGTCCAGAGTTTTGTTTGAGACTTTACATAGATTATACATAGAATAAATACAAAAATAAAACACATGCAAACAATAAAATTGCGTGTATTGTATACATACAATGAAAATTTTTAATAAAAACAGCAATAATTCAGTCCAGGAGCATCAGTTTTAGAAAGAAAGAGAAATGAAGATTTTAAAAATCATTTCATATAAATCATGTGAAGTCACATGGCTTTAAACAAAATGCAGAAAATTGTTTCCATTCTAAACTAATCTAATCAGCTATTATCCCATCATTTAACTCTCACAAAGCAATTTACTGTAAGAGCGAAATTCAACAGTTTTATCGACATTTGTGCTCTGACCCTCAGTCATGTCCTACTCTTTGCACCCCCCATGGACTGTAGCCCGCCAGACTCCTCTATGGGATTCTCCTGGCAAGAATACTGGAATTTTATTGAGATTTAACTGATACAAAAAGAAAATTGCACATGTTAAATTGATACAATTTGATGAGTTTAAGACATGCATATACACCCATGAGACAATCACCACAATCAAGGTGATAAACATGTCCATTACCTCTGGAAGCTTCTTTGTGGCCCTTTGTGGTTCTGGTTTTTGTTGGTGGTAAGAATACTAAAGTGAAAGTGAAAGTCGAGTTGGACTCTTCACCACCCCATGGGCTGTATAGCCCCTGGATTCTCCAGGCCAGAATTTGGGAGTGGGCAGCCTTTCTCTTTTCCAGGGGATCTTACCAACTCAGGGATCGAACCCAGGTCTCCCACACTGCAGGTGGATTCTTTACCAGCTGAGCTACAAGAGAAGCCTGAGGATGCTTGAGTGGGTAGCCTATCCCTTCTCCAGCGGACCTTCCCGACCCAGGAATGGAACCAGGGTCTCAAACATGAGATTTCCTCTCTTAACAAATTTTGAAGCACATGGTCCTGTATCATTAACTACGAGCACTGTGTTGTCCGGGAGATCTCTACAACTCTTTCCTCGAGAATAACCGGAGCTTTGTATCCATTGAACAACTGCCCATCTTCCCCAGCCCCTGGCCACCTCCATTCTACTTGCTGCTCTTGTGTGTCTGACTATTTTAGATTCCTCATAAAGTGGAATCCCGCTTTCCTGGTGGCTCAGCTGGTAAAGAATCTGCATGCAATGTGGCAGACCTGCGTTCGATCTCTGGGTTGGGAAGATCCCTTGGAGACTGAAACGGCTGACTATCCACTCTGGTAATTCTGGCCAGGAGAATCCCATGGACCGTATAGTCCATGGGGTCGCAAAGAGTGGGACACGACTGAGTGACTTTCACACATGTGTAAGTGGAAGCATGCAGTACTTGTCCTTCTGAACCTGGCACATTTCACTTAAAACAGTCTCCGGGTTCATCAGCATTGTCACAAATGGCAGGATGGCTGAGCAGCTTCCCACTGTGTGTGTGCCATGTTTTCTTTAGCTGTTCATCTGTTGATGGACATTTGGGTTTTTTCCATGTCTAATTTTGATTTTCGAAAAAGGACGCTAGTCTTCCTCTCCAGTTTCAGTATAACTCTTCACTTTAATCCCTTTCACCTGAAGATAATAGACATGCATAAGACTGAGAGCTGACAAGATATTACAGATTTTCAGAACAACTGGGGCTAGTCCCCTCATTACATCAGCTGTGTCATGTAGAACACAGTGGCTGTAAGAAGGCTGCCGTGAAGATATGTACGTCCACGATTTTTAGTCACGTGACCACTTTGTCACAAAACTTCTGTTTTTCTTGAGAAGATGAATAGAAATCAATGTTCTCAGCTTCTCCAGCGGATAGCCGGGTTTGTATACACTGTTGCCAAGTAAATCTGAAGACTCTTTTAATTTTAGAGAAAAACAGATTTTTGTAACTTAACTCTTCCCTTTTTATCCCAAAGGGGAACATTCAGAGAGGATCATTTCTGAGTACTCCATGTTTTCATCAGAATTCAACACAGGTCATGCCAGCATGTCTTTTTTTTTTTTTTTCCCAGAAAATACATTACTTCACCTATCCCCTGTGAAAAGGAAATTATGACTAAATACTTTGAATTCTTTCTTGAGCAAATAAGTTACATTTATAGGACATGAAAGCCAAAATAAAGTTGTGCAGAATGAAACAAAGCTTCAGGACATGGGGACAGAAGAGGACCCCACCTCACCTTTAGACCTTAACTCTGAGTGGCTGTGCAACCCAAATATGTTGGTTTCTGCCATACGTCGACATGTGTTCAATGGCTTTTACTAATACCAGGCATTGCAACTAATAATCTGCTCCCCCTAGCCTGCTCTTAACACTTCAGTTCAGTTCAGTTGCTCAGTCGTGTCCCAACTCTTTTCGACCCCATGAACTACAGCATGCCAGGCCTCCCTGTCCATCACCAACTCCCAGAGTCCACCCAAACCCATGTCCACTGAGTCAGTGATACCATCCAACCATCTCATCCTCTGTCGTCCCCTTCCTCTCCTGCCCTATCTTTCCCAGCATCAGGATCTTTTCAAATAAGTCAGCTCTTCGCATCAGGTGGTCAAAGTATTGGAATTTCAGCTTCAACATCAGTCCTTCCAATGAACACCCAGGACTGATCTCCTTTAGGATGGACTGGTTGCATCTCCTTGCACTTCAGAGCATCAGACAAAAACTCTAGGAAGAGACTGACTACTTTTATTGCAACGTTTTTAAAGAACAGATTGGTCACACCTTTCTCACTGCTTTTAGCTTGCACAGGACTTCTCTTGCTAGACTAGCAAGTTAGAAATCTAATTCTCAAAGTTAACTTTCTATAGATAGTCCCAACATGGAATACTTTGGAGTTAAAAAAAGCATGGCCTCAGGAAAGGCTAAAATCTGCCCTAGAAGGAAGTGGGCACAAAAAAATGGACCAAGCTGTACATACTATTTCTGGTTTCAGTGCCTTGAAAGCTTTTCAAGTCTTACTCTGTGACATTTACAGAGCAGTTTAATAGAATAGCCTTTTAGAAAGTGCCTTTCTTCAACTACAGTATCCATTTATACATCACCAGTGTATAAGGATAGTTCAAGACTGATGCTAAAAATATGGCAAAGGAGAGAAACTGATTCTATGGGCTCAATGAAGCTGAGTTATCCAGAGAAACAGTCCTGGATAGAATAAGACATGGGGCTCCCCCACAGTGCTCAGACCGCTCCCTCCACAAAGTAAGATCCTAGATAAAATGGACTTTATACTGTTTTTTATGTGTCTGGGCTTCAGGAAGTAAGTTAAGTCTCCAAGGACACATTTTTCTTTTAAGTTATTGAGCTGAAATCAGAGCAGGGAGTCACAAGTTCCAAACGGAGGCATCAGGTACAATTGATGTGAAAGCAAATGATGATCCCATTCGTCAACAAAAATCTGAGACTTGCACCTGCTGCTAGGTGAAAAGATGACTTTGAGATTCCTGCATTAAGTTTGACCACCTGAAGACATTGTGGTATGCCAAATCCTAGTGGAACCAAAAGTAAAGTCTTCTCTGGAGGGAAATCCCCAGTTTGGGCTCTCAGGATTCCCCAGTATAAAGATCAAACAAATTCAAGCTCACAACCCAAGATCAAATTTGCAAAGGAAAAATCACCATGAACGTGAGTTCACAGAAATAAATTTGGGTCCCCACACAAGGACTTCAGAGAGCAAGATCATCAAACATAGATAAATTCTGTGTTAAGTGTTTGAAAGAAGGAAATTTTGTTGTTCAGTCGGTAAGTCATGTCCAATTCTTTGCAACCCCATGGACTGCAGCATGCCAGGCTTCACTGTCCTCCACTATCTCAGAGTTTGCTCAAACTTATGTCCACTGAGTCAATGATGCTATCTAACCATCTCATCCTCTGCTGCCCCCTTCTCCTCCTGCCTTCAATCTTTCCCAGCATCAGGGTCTTTTCAAATGAGTCAGTTCTTTGCATCAGGTTACCAAAGTATTGGAGCTTCAGCATCAGTCCTTCCAATGAATATTCAGGACTGATTTCCTTTAGAATTGACTGCTTTGATCTCCTTGCTGTACAAGGAACTCTCAAGAGTCTTTTCCAGCCCCACAATTCAAGAGCACCAGGTCTTTCGCACTCAGCCGTTTTTTATGGTCTGACTCTCACATCCATACGTGACTACTGGAAAAACCATAGCTTTGACTAGATGGACCTTTGTTGGCACAGTGATGTCTCTGCTTTTAATACATTATCTGGGTTTGACGTAGCTTTCCTTCCAAGGAGCAAGTGTCTTTTAATTTCATGGCTGTGGTCACTGTCTGCAGTGATTTTGGAGCCCAAGAAAATAAAAATGATTATAAGACTTCAAAATATGTTTTTAACACAAAGGAAGAAAGAGTTAGGAAGGCAAGTGGCGAAAGCCGCACTTAACTTCTATGACTCATTTGTTGGACCATCAGACTTTCAGGTCTGGCCTCGTCTCTTAGAAAGACTCACACGTTCTTGGACACATGGGTTACTAGACATCTCAAGGCTGACAGTGCTCCTCACATGCCGTTAGTATTTCTGACTACCCGCTTGTTAAAGCGGAGCCTTGAACACTACTGGACATGAGTTTCTCCTGAGTCTCCCTCCCTTGGTCACTCATCTGATAGCAGTCTACCTCTGAGAGCTGATCACCTAGGTGCAGAGGGAAAAAGCAAATGGGCTCAGTCGCTGCTTTGCACTCCACTGTCCTGTGACCGAGCCCTAAGAAATGACGGTGGATCTTTACACACAAAGCTGACACTTGAATGACTCCATGCCCTGGAATTTAGCAGCAGGTTCCTACGTTTTCTAGGAGAAGGGAAGCAGCAGGAGGGTTATTTATCCAAAAACATTTTGTAGGAACATTTTTTTTTTTCAGTCTATCAATCAGCCAACATCATTGGACATCTACTTCTCTCCAGCAATGCCCTGGGCACTATAAAATAGTTGAAAGAAATGTAAGTCATGGCCCCATGCAGCAGGCTCAAAGATTATATGGGAGGGTTGGATGGTGTACCAGTCAAGGTTCAATGAGCAAAGCAAAGCCAGGTTTTAGGGATAGGGCATTTAATGTGAATCAGACCTCACATTAGAGGTCTAATTAGACTTCTCTGGTGGTTCAGACAGTAGAGTGTCTGCCTGCAATGTGGGAGACCTGGGTTCCATCCCTGGGTTGGGAAGATCTCCTGGAGAAGGAAATGGCAACCCGCTCCAGTATTCTTGCCTGGAGGATCCCATGGACAGAGGAGCCTGGCGGGCTACAGTCCATGAGGTTGCAAAGAGTCGAACATGACTGAGCGACTTCACTTCAGACCTCACATAAATCTTGGAGTGACTTAAGAAGTGAAGACATGGAAGGCAAAGTTTGAAGGATCAGAGGAGAATCACTCACTAGGCCACCTGTGGCTCTAACAGAAAACTCAGAGCTTGTGGGGAAATCTGAGAAGCTGGGGTGGGCAGCCCCAAAGTGAGACAACAAAGGGGTCTTATGGAGGGGGATTTGGGGCCATGCCTCAGTGGCTTCTACCTCTGAGGGTCTATGGCCTGATACTGGGCCTGAACCCACTATGGTCAGCCAAACCAGCAGCTTGGCAGACGAGCTGGACACAGAGCAGAGAGGGCCTGGGACAAGCTGGGAGCCTCTGGGCAGCTCTGAGTCCACCATCACTAGACGTGACCACCAGGAACTTCGGCGAGTGATGGTCACACTTCACTCCTGCCTTCCAAGGCTCACATAAATCGCTTTCAGTTCAGTTCTGTTCAGTCGCTCAGTCATGTCCCACTCTGCAACCCCATGAACCGCAGCATGCCAGGCTTTCCTGTCCATCACCAGCTCCCGGAGTTTACCCAGACTCATGTCCATTGAGTTGGTGATACCATCCAAATCTTGATTCCAAATCTCTTTGGCCAGCTCTAACGCAGGGAAGGAAATGTAAGGAATCGCAGTGCACCCAGCTTGACCACGTTGGCCCAGAACAACCTAGCCCAGCTGGCAATGGAGAACAGTTCCTGAGTGAAGGACATAGCTTGAAGAAGACAGAGAAAACGTGGGCAGAGTCTATGTAAAACATCCTTGAAAGAGGCATGGCGCTCACCGAGGTTCAAGGAGAGATATGATTAGAATACGGGGAAAGGGGAGAACAGGGAAATCAGTTCTGTTCAGTCACTCAGTTCAGTTGTGTCTAACTCTTTGCAACCCCATGGACTGCAGCATGCCAGGCTTTCCTGTTCATCACCAACTCCTGGAGTTTACCCAAACCCATGTCCATTGAGTCAGTGATGCCATCCAACATCTCATCCTCTGTCGTCCCCTTCTCCTCCCACCTTCAATCTTTCCCAGCATCAGGGTCTTTTCCAATGAGTCGGCTCTTCGCATCAGGTGGCCAAAGTATTGGAGTTTCAGCATCAGCATCAGTCCTTCCAAAGAATATTCAGGATTGATTTCCTTTCGGATGGACTGGTTGGATCTCCTTGCAGTCCAAGGGACTCTCAGGAGTCTTCTCCAGCACCACAGTTCAAAACCATCAATTCTTCGGCACTCAGCTTTCTTTATGGGCCAACTCTCACATCCATGTGTGACTACTGGAAAACCAACATGGCTGCTTTTTTATTTCAGTGTTGGTCCAGGATGTATACAGCTCCTGCAGAATACTGACAGGAACCATGGGCTCCTGAGCTGGGGTGTGACGTGGGGACACAGAGACAAATGAAGAGCATCGTCTGGCACCTGACTCTGTCCTGGGCGAAGGCTGAGCCAGGGTCCTGCCGCCCAGACCTGGAGACACGCGTGTGTCCCGAGGCCTCATCTTTGCATCCCCCTGTTTCTGTGTCTCCCCGGCAACTACTTGGCAGGCCTGCCCAAAACGGAAGTCTGCTTCGAGAATAATGAATTCTGTCTGGCTGCTTTTTAGGGGGAAGATTTTAAAATAAAGACGGCACTGAAAGCAAGTAGCATTTTGTTCTCTGGTGACCTCAGTGAGGTGCCTGCCAGCACCAGGGCCCAGTAGCCTGGATTACAGGTCCAACGAGCCTGTGGCCCGGAGCACAGAGCGAGCAGTGCAGGAAAGGGAGCCCAAGCTGTGAGCTTGCACCACGGCAGGAGGAAGAGCGGCCACTTCCTGAAGGGTCCCGCCAGCGAGGGGCTGCAGGGGATGGCCCTGGGTACCTCACAGGGGAGGAGGTGCTGCTGCTGCTGCTAAGTCACTTCAGTCGTGTCCGTCTCTGCGTGACCCCATAGACGGCAGCCCACCAGGCTCCCCCATCCCTGGGACTCTCCAGGCAAGAATACTGGAGTGGGTTGCCATTTCCTTCTCCAATGCATGAAAGAGAAAAGTGAAAGTGAAATCGCTCAGTCTGTCCGACTGTTAGCGACCCCATGGACTGCAGCCCACCAGGCTACTCCGTCCATTGGATTTTCCAGGCAAGAGTACTGGGGTGGGAGGTGGGGAGATGCTTAAAGGGTGCCAGGCGCTCAGAAGGAAAGAAGTTCTGGAGGGAGGAGGTGGTACCAGTGAAGACATGGGCTCCCCAAAGATGAACTTCAAATCTCAACCTGTTGCCGTGTACCCCAAAACCTCAGGAGCCTTCAGAAAGCCAAAGAGTAACATAGGAGCATAAGATGCCTCTGGTCCCATCGTCCCGTAAACTGTGTCTCCTCATTTCAGAAGATTTGCAAGCAAGCATTCTCCTGTGGGTTCCTTTGGGAACAATAGCAGATGTTTTCGAAGCTATCTGCTCATTATTTTCAGGTCCTCTCCTCTAGATTGTCAGCATTTCAATAGACTCTTCACCTTGCCAACTCCACATGTATGTTACTGTATGCATGGCAGAATATTTTGATTGGGATGCTATATTGCTAACTGGAAACATTAATGTTAACAGGCTTAAAAAATTTTTTTATTGAAGAATAATTGCTTTACAGAATTTTGCTATTTTCTGTTAAACCTCGACATGAATCACCCATAGGTATACATATATCCCCTCCCTTTTGAACCGCCCTCCCATCTCCCACCCCGTCCCACTCCTATAGGTTGATACAGAGCCCCTGTTTGAGTTTCCTGAGCCACACAGCAAATTCCCATTGGCGATCTCTTTCACATATGGTACGGTATTGTAAGTTTCCATGTTACTCTCTCCATGCATCTCGCCCTCTCCTCCCCTCTCCCCGTGTCCATAAGTCTATTCTCTGTTTCTCCATTGCTGCCCTGAAAATCAATTCTTCAGTACCATCTTTCTAGATTCCATATATATATGCGTTAGCATATGATATTTATCTTTCTCTTTCTGTCTCACTTCACTCTGTATAATAGGTCCTAATGTTAACAGACTTTTTAAATGGCATTGAGGAATACTGAGGTGCTTTCTGTCCCATTAGGTCACTAAGTGAGTGTTAGTAGCTCAGTCATATCTGACTGTTTGTAACCCCATCCATGAACTGTAGCCCACCAGGCTCCTCCATCCACGGGATTCTCCAGCAAGAATACTGGAGTGGGTTGTCATTCCCTTCTCTAGGGGTATCTTCCCAACCTAGGGATCAAACCCAGGTCTCGCAGCATTGCAGGCGGATCCTTTACTTCTGCGCCACCTGAGAAGGGTGAGAAGGCACCAATTCACACTTTCTCAGTTTACATCTACTCAGTGGGGTGGTTCCTTCACCTACCGCTGGACTGAAGACACTCCCTCCCTGGGGAAGTCATTTGCCTGAAGCTGTCATTGCGCTCATGAGGGACTCTTCTCCGACCCCCATCTCAGGGGGACCAGTGCAGGGGGATAATGAATGTTTTAGATGAAGGGAGTTGATGGAGATGGGGAAGCCAAGGCCACAGCCTTTGACCACCTGGAAGGGTAGCCTCCCACCTGGCCCATCCCGCTTGGCCTCACTGCGTTCTCCACACCCCTCTGTGTCCAGCCAGCCCCACCCACTCTCCAAGCTGCTGCAATTATATCTTTCTAGTGAGGGAGGGTGGGGGGAGGAGGGGTTGTTACTTTCCTGCTGACAACCACCCACTGGCTTCCACTGTCTGGTCTAAAAGCTTTTTCAGTTTCATCCATCTCATTAGAACAGATTCAAATGTATTCTTTTTAATGGCTGAGTAATACTCCATTGTATATATGTACCACAGCTTTCTTATCCATTCATCTGCTGATGGACATCTAGGTTGCTTCCATGTCCTGACTATTGTAAACAGTGCTGCAATGAACATTGGGGTACATGTGTCTCTTTTAATTCTGGTTTCCTCAGTGTGCATGCCCAGCAGTGGGATTGCTGGATCATAAGGCAGTTCTATTTGCAATTTTTTAAGGAATCTCCACATTGTTCTCCATAGTGGTTGTACTAGTTTGCATTCCCACCAACAGTGTAAGAGGGTTCCCTTTTTCTCCACACCCTCTCCAGCATTTATTGCTTGTAGACTTTTGGATTGCAGCCATTCTGACTGGTGTGAAATGGTACCTCATTGTGGTCTTGATTTGCATTTCTCTGATACAGAGTGAAGTAAGCCAGAAAGAAAAACACCAATACAGTATACTGACACATATATATGGAATTTAGAAAGATGGTAATGAGGACCCTGTNTCCATAGTGGCTGTACTAGTTTGCATTCCCACCAACAGTGTAAGAGGGTTCCCTTTTCTCCACACCCTCTCCAGCATTTATTGCTTGTAGACTTTTGGATTGCAGCCATTCTGACTGGTGTGAAATGGTACCTCATTGTGGTCTTGATTTGCATTTCTCTGATACAGAGTGAAGTAAGCCAGGAAGAAAAACACCAATACAGTATACTGACACATATATATGTAATTTAGAAAGATGGTAATGATGACCCTGTATGCGAGACAGCAAAAGAGACACAGATGTAGGGAATGGACTTTTGGACTCTGAGGGAGAGGGAGAGGGTGGGATGATTTGGGAGAATGGCATTGAAACATGTATACTATCATGTAAGAAACGAATCGCCAGTCTATGTTTGATACAGGATACAGGATGCTTGGGGCTGGTGCACGGGGATGATCCAGAGAGACGATATGGGGTGGGAGGTGGGAAGGGGGTTCAGGATTGGAAGCTCGTATACACCCGTGGCAGATTCATGTCAATGTATGGCAAAACCAATACAGTATTGTAAAATAAAGTAAAAATAAGATAAAAGAAAATAAAAGCTTTTTCAGGCCTCCAGCCCCCTCTCTTCTCAGCCTCTCCCAGGCCTGAACTTCCTTAGGTTCTTCCCTGCTGTCACAGCAGCGCCCCCACTCTGGTTCCCACCTGCTCCCTCCCTGCTGGGCTGGTGCCCTAGCCCTCTCCCCTGTCCTTCTGGCCAATGCCTCTGCCTCCAGAGGACTTTGTGACCTCTAACCCCTGTGCCCGAAACCTCCTGCATGGATTTTATTCTTCATTTAGTCTTCATTTGCCCAGTTTTCTAACCTCCATCTCTGCCAATGGAACAGAAGCTTCAAGCATCCAGAGCCTGTACCTGTCTTTCCCACCATGGTTTATTTAGAGCTGAGTACAATGCCTGCCATGCTGAAAGGGCTCAATGATCGCTTGCTGAGTGAGTGAATGAGTAAATGGACAAATGGTGTGGCTGAGATTTCTACATCCTGCTTCACCCATGCCCCTGGGTACACAGGGGGGCCCCAGGCCTGGCCATTCCTTCCTGGACTCGGGCTTGGTGTCTGTGGTTATGTTAGATCCATCCAACAGGAAATGTGCCCCTTCACTTCCACCCGCAGCAAAAAGCATGAGAGACCTCTACGTTCTGGAACTCCAGAAGCTCCAAGGAACTCCAGCTTCTAACTCGACCACCCTGCTCCCCTTGAACTTCAATTGCAGTGGTCGTGATCTGGGCCTTCCCGGGGGACACCATAAAGGGGAAGCGGAGAGGGCGGGAACAAATGACTACTCGTTTTCTGGGCCCTGTCAGAGTCTCTTTCATTGATCTATCAGACAAGATTTTAGGATCCTATAAGATCTTAAGGGTCTTCAAAATGAGCTGTGAAATGAAATATTTTCTGCTCTACCACCAGTCCACAAGCCCTTTCCAAATACAAATTTCTGAGCCCAGGTGAAACAAAGCCAGCTGTTTGGAAGCCATCAGCTACTTCCTCCCAGTAAGTGCTGAGGACCCGGAGGGGCGTGAGAGGTGGCCAGGCGCCACATCAACCACCTCTTATGATAAACAAGGAATTAGGATGTGAACAATAAAGACAGCAGGGACTGGCCCCAGATAGCTAGATGCATATGAAAGAAATGATTTCAGCAAGCCCGGATGCCTGCATCTTCCCATACATAGAAGATTGCTAAATCTCTTCCTGTGAGAGATTTAGTTTCTCTTAACCAACAGTAATCTTTTCATATTCAGATTACCTGCCCCTTGCTGCAACCTTGTTTATAGCCTGGCTTCTCCCCTGCCTCCTTGGAGTCAGCTCTCTGGGGGTGTCCTGAGGCATTGTCTCCCGGGATCAAGTCCTAACATTCTCACCGAATAAAATCTACCTTTCAGCTTTTAGGTTGCGGGTATTCATTTTTCAGTCCACACTGCGTATGCACTGGCGATCCCTCTCACATGGTCAGCATCGTCCCCCTCCCATTCTTTGGGTCAGAGCTTCAGATTCCAGGAGAGGGTTATTCTTATTTTCCAAGGGCTTCTTCACCGTCAGCTCTGATTTCAGAATGACTTTGAGACATAACAAGATTTAAACCAATATTGATAGAGTCTAACCAAACAATGCTTTTGCCAGCTCTCCTGTAGAAACAATGTCTCCCTCCATTTTCACTTTAAATATTTCATTTCTGGAGCACCAGTCCTATAGGAAAACTTGACACTTGTGTTCATAGGTGTGCCTGAACACACACTTGAATAATCTGAGTATCTCTTCCAAGGGACTCCACGTCTGAGGGATGAAGTCTAACTAAGAGGGATTCTCAATGACCACAGTAAGTGAGTAAATGATCTGAGGACCACGAAAGGAGTAAGTAGAATTTTGAGCCACGAGATAAGGGAAAGGAATTTACTGTTAAAAATGTGCACAGAAAGGTGTGTCTTAATAATAACGCTGTTCCAAAATGAAATTCGTCTAATATAAACAGCCTGAGATGTTTTCACATGCAATAACAAAATGAAGATTATTGGCCCCTATAGCTCCTTCGGGATTATTTGTCTGTGAGCAGCATATGAAGAAACATTTGGAACCACATCCATATAACAGAAAACATCTGTTTGGGCATCTTTCAATTATATGTTACAGAGAAGAAAAAACTGGGATTCAGAAATACCAGTCTGACATGTAAACTGGCCAGTCCTGATTTAAACATTTCATAGATTTCCTTGGCAGAAACAGCTATGATGATTCTTTAAATTTTCCTCTTTTGCAATTCTTAAAAAATGTATCTCCCCATCCTCTTATGTGGTAAATAAAGTAACTAGCATGCTTGCGTGCCCAGTTACGTCCAACTCTTTGTGACCCCATGGACTGCAGCTTGCCAGGCTCCTCTGTCCGTTGAAATTTCCAGGCAAGAATATTGGAGTGGGTTGCCATTCCTCCTCCAGGGGACCTTCCCGACCCAGGGATGGAACCGGAGTCTTGCGTCTCCTGGGCAGACGGATTCTACCACTGCACCACCCAGGAAGCCAAGATAAAGTAACTAGACAAAGACATACAAAGAGTAATCAAGAGGTTCAAGAACACTTCCTTATGAATATGTAATAAGAGGGAGGAAATAAGACAACCTGGACAGACATAGTGGGAAAATCTTAATCACATAATGTGAGTCACTGATTTTCATTTCTCAGGTGGAGGATGGCAGGCAGTAAAGGGGGAAAGAGCTGCATGTTCCAACTTCTAAAAAATGTGTGATCCCACAAGGCTTTCCAATGCTGTGTTCTCTCCTCCTTCACAGCAAACCGAGCTCCCAGCCCTATTCTCAGCAGGATGACACCAGGCACTTGGGCTCCAGAAGCTAGACTCTTCCCTGAAGTCTTCCGAGAGTCCCCGGTGGTATCCTGATGGGTAAATATGATGCTTATAATACATAAGGGGCTTCCCTGGTGGCTCAGAGGGTTAGGCCACCTGGGTTCAACCCCTGGGTTAGGAAGATCCACTGGAGAAGGGAATGGCAATGCACTTTCTTTCCTGGAGAATTCCATGGACAGAAGGACCCTGGCAGGATTCAGTCGGTGGGGTTGCAAAGAGTCGGACGTAACTGAGGGACTAACACTGGGACTTTTCCTGACTCCAGATACTCTTCACCTTGGCAGTGGATTCCTCCTCTTCTCCACGCTATTTGCTGTTTGCCCATACGGGTGATTCCTAAAGCTATGTCCTGTGACAGCAGCTACCAGCCCCAGGGTGTTTCCAAGCCTGCTCCGATGTCAGCTTCTCCACCTTGGCCCAGGCCCTCGTCTTTCTCACTTGGACCACTGCATCTGTCTGCTCATTGGCCTCCCCAACTCTAGGTTGGCATCTCCACCACATCGCACCTCCTAATCATTCCCCAAGTGTAGCCAGGATGGCCAGCCTGAATGGCTTTTTCTTTCTCTTTCTTATAATCGTCCAGTGGTGCCTCCTGGCCCTCAAGATAAAGCCCGAACTCCTCAGCTTGCCCCTCCCAGTCTGGGCCATCCTGGCCTGCCCTGCCTCCTGTCCTGCCTACCCTTACTACCATCCAGCTGCTCTGGCCGGTGAGTAACTGAGGCCTCAGTCCCAATTCAGGTTGTTCCCACTGCCTAAGATGTCCCTTCCCTTTCATCACCTCCTGCCTGCTCATCCTCTAAGCCTCAGCCTCAGTTCAGTTTAGTCGCTCAGTCGTGTACGATTCTTTGTGACCCCAGGAACCGCAGCACCCAGGACTCCCTGTCCATCACCATCTCTCGGAGTTCACTGAGACTCACATCCATCGAGTCAGTGATGCCATCCAGCCATCTCATCCTCTGTCAGCCCCTTCTCCTCCTGCCCCCAATCCCTCCCAGCATCAAAGTCTTTTCCAATGAGTCAACTCTTCGCATGAGGTGGCCAAAGTACTGGAGTTTCAGCTTTAGCATCATTCCTTCCAAAGAAATCCCAGGGCTCATCTCCTTCAGAATGGACTGGTTGGATCTCCTTGCAGTCCAAGGGACTCTCAAGAGTCTTCTCCAACACCACAGTTCAGAAGCATCAATTCTGTGGCACTCAGCCTTCTTCACAGTCCAACTCTCACATCCAGAAGTGACCACTGGAAAAACCATAGCCTTGACTAGATGGACCTTAGTTGGCAAAGTAATGTCTCTGCTTTTGAA
>SJYX01020706.1:109441-141977 GCA_006410675.1 Oreotragus oreotragus
TGTATTCTTGCCACCTCTTCGTAATCTCTTCTGCTTCTGTTAGGTCCCTACCATTTCTGTCCTTTATCGAGCCCATCTTTGCATGAAATGTTCCCTTGGTATCTCTAATTTTCTTGAAGAGATCTCTAGTCTTTCCCATTCTGTTGTTTTCCTCTATTTCTTTGCATTGATTGCTGAAGAAGGCTTTCTTATCTCTCCTTGCCATTCTTTGGAACTCTGCATTCAGATGCTTGTATCTTTCCTTTTCTCCTTTGCTTTTCACTTCTCTTCTTTTCCCAGCTATTTGTAAGGCCTCCCCAGACAGCCATGGGGATGGTCTTGATCCCTGTCTTCTATACTATGTCATGAACCTCATTCCATAGTTCATCAGGCACTCTATCTATCAGACCTAGGCCCTTAAATCTGTTTCTCACTTCCACTATATAATCATAAGGGATTTGATTTAGGTCATACCTGAATGGTCTAGCGGTTTTCCCTACTTCCTTCAATTTGAGTATGAATTTGGTAATAAAGAGTTCATGATCTGAGCCACAGTCAGCTCCTGGTCTTGTTTTTGTTGACTGTATAGAGCTTCTCCATCTTTGGCTGGAGATGATAGCCTCAGCCTATATGCCTCCTTTTTTCATGTCCAGCATTGGTTACTTCTATGTTCTTTCCATTTTTTCATTGATCAGTCTCACCCAAGTTAATAATTTTAATTCATCTTTTCAAAAAGCACTACTTTTGACTTTGTTCATCTTTTCTATTCTGCTTTTTCAGTACTTTCTGCTCTTGTTTTTATTATTTCTTCTTTCTTTGCATTTATTTTGCTTTCCTTTTGGCAGTTTCTTGAGATGAATACTTGGCTTATTGAGTTTTTTCAGCCTACAGTCTTTCCTAATATAACATTTTAAAGTGAAGATCTCCTTAAAGGGAGTTACTTTCACATGTTTTGAAAAAAAGCAGTATATTTGTTTAGATTTTGGGGAGCTACTGAGTTAAATACTTGTCTTAATATATGTGCTGATTTTTTAAATATATGCTGATTTTTTAAATATATGTTGATTTTCCAGTTATCTTTTTGTGTTTTAATTGTGATCATAGTATATACCTTGTTATTTTAAAATCGTTTGAATTTGTTGAGACTTGCTATCTGGCCCATGCCGAGGTTTCAACATCTCAGTTTTTTTATTCATGCATTTGAAATCTTTTTTTTTTTTTTGACAGATTATTATTTTTTTTGCCTGCTTGTCCTCTTTCTGAGGAAGATTTGTTATAAAACTCCAGCATGCCTATGGATTTATCCATATCCCCTTACAAGTCTTTCTGTCTCTTTTTGCTTCAGATATTTCAAGGACATAAAATTAGATGCATATAAATTTTAAATTATTTTATCTTTCCAATGGATTGAGTCCCTAGTCAATAAAAAATGACTCTTAATCTCCAAAAAATTTTTTTGCTTTAAGATCAAGTTTGGCTGATGTCCATATAGATTTACCAGCATTCCTTTGGTTACTATTGGCACAGTGTAATTTATTCCACTCTTGTATTTTCAAATTCTTTTTATCTTTACATTTTAATTTGTGCCTTTAAAAGACCACAAAATTTGGCTTTGATTTATAATGTGTCAGAATGTCTTTGTCTTTTAACTGAAGTATTTTGTCCATTTATATTTAATATACTTGCTAATATATTTGACTTTAAACCTACCATCTTTCAGTGTGTTTTCTATTTGCTTCATTCACTCCATTTTTTTTCTCTTTTCTTGCTTTTTTTTGGATTGACCATTTTTATAGCTTCTTTTTATCACTTTATTTATTTGAAAGTTTTACACTTTCTATTTTGCATTTATGGATAGCTTGGAAATTATAACATGACTTCTTGACTTATCAAACTTTAAACGTACTTGGTACTTTTACTGCCTCTTGGACAGTAAAAGGACCTTAGAACACTTAAAAGTTCTTTAATGTCCCTCCCAACTTAAAGATTTTTTTGTCTTATATCTTTAAATAGATAGATGATACGCTGTTACTGTTCAGTTGCTAAGTCATGTCTAACTCATTGCAAATCCATGGACTGTAGTACACCAGTCTTCCCTGTCCTTCAATATTTCCCAGAGTTTGCTCAAACTCATGTCCATCGAGTCAGTGATGCCATCCATCCATCTCATCTGTCGTCCCCTTCTCCTCCTGCCTTCAATCTTTCTCAGCATCAGGGTCTTTTCCAATGAGTCAATTCTTCCCATCAGGTGGCAAAAGTATTGGAATTTCAGCTTCAGCATCAGTCCTTCCAATGAATATTCAGGACTGATTCCCTTTAGGATTGACTGATTTGATCTTCTTGCAGCCCAAGAGACTCTCAAGAGTCTTCTCCAGCACCATAATTTGAAAGCATCAATTAGTCATGCTCAGCCTTCTTTATGATCCAACTCTCATATCTGCACATTGGAAGGACTGATGCTGAAGCTGAAACTCCAATACTTTGGCCACCTCATGAGAAGAGTTGACTCACTGGAAAAGACCCTGATGCTGGGAGGGATTGGGGGCAGGAGGAGAAGGGGACGACAGAGGATGAAATGGCTGGATGGCATCACTGACTCGATGGACATGAATCTGAGTAAACTCCAGGAGTTGGTGATGCACAGGGAGGCCTGGTGTGCTGCGATTCATGGGGTTGCAAGGAGTCAGACACAACTGAGCAACTGAACTGAACTGAACTGGAAAAACCATAGCTTTGAAGCTTTGACTATACTGACCTTTGGTGGCAAAATGATATTTCTGCTTAGATGATACATAAATAGATCGATAATAAATTACACATATGTGTACCCACAAATATGAATTATTATTGTTTTATAAATCAATATAATTTGGATTTACTCATATATTTATACTTTCCTTTGCTCTTGATTTATTCTGTATCCTAACGTTCCATCTAGGATTACTTTCTGTCTGCCTAAACAACTCTCCTTAACGTTTCTTTACTGAAGGTCTAGTGGTAACGACTCTCTCTGATTTTGTCTGAAAATGTCTTTATTTCACCTTTATATTTAAAAGACATTTTTATTAACAGTCTCTATTGGTGACTCATTGTTTTTTTTTTCTCAGTACATTAAAGATATTCCACTATCTTCTGACTTCCCCTGTTGCTTTCAATAACTCTATTATCAGTCTAACTATTGTACCTTTTAAAAGTAATCTCTTTTTCTCTCTGGCAGCTTTATGTATTTGATTGTCCACAATTTCACTATAATATATTCTTTATGTTTATCCTGACTAAGAAATTTTGGGAATTTTCCTAGGACATTGTCACTCATTTTTGTTTTATGCGTAAGACTTCTAGACTCTGCTCCTTCTGAGTAGCCCTTTGGATAGATGCTGGACCTTTTAATTATGTCTTCTATGGGTTTTATGTTTTCTCATGACCTTATTGCCTTTACATGTTTACTTTTGTATATTTTTCTATAACCAAGGTTATAGTTTACTATAGCTTTCTCTTCAACTGTATCTAATTTGTCATTGAACCTATACACTGAATTCTTAATTCAGTCAGATTTTCAAGTTCTAGCGTTTACTTTGCTCTGATGTAAGTCTGCTTTGCCACTTTTTATGGTTTTCAATAATTTACCAAATTTTTTCCTGGGTGGGGAAGATCCCCTGGAGAAAGAAATGGCAACCCACTCCAGTATTCTTGCCTGGAGAATTCCATGGACAGAGGAGCCTAGTGGGCTATAGTCCATGAGGTCACAAAGAGTCAGACACGCCTGAGGACTAACACTTTCACCAAATTTTTCAAGCTTCCCTCTCTCTTCTTGAAAATAGTAAATATAGTGGGTAGGCAGTCTCTTACTATTAGTTCCCATACTTGATATTCTTGTGAGTGTGTGTGTTATTTCTTATTTTCACTGGTTCTTTCATAGATGAACGTGTACCATGTGCCTCGCTTTTTGTTTTGTTATAGTTGATTTTAACTATGTGCTTGACATTGTATTTTTTAATTTATAGAAATATTATGAAGCCTCAGATGATGCTATTTTTCTTTAGATACAGTTTTCATTTGCTTTTGCCTAGTCCTGGGGCACAATCAAACCAATCAATGATCATTTAGTCCAACTTCAGGCAGTAAGATTTTCTTGGTCACCCAGATGACCTATAAATGGGCAACATTTTATGGAGGAACGGTTTCATTTCCATTTCACCCTTATTTCTAGGAGAAGCAACTCCACTGAAACTGAGACCAAGGCATAGGAAGTTTTATCCTGGGGAGCCCTGGGCTCAAATTTCATGCCCCCCGATCTTACAGGACTAGAAGCATAGTGCTCACTCTCCTAGACATGCATTTCAGATTCCCAGCTGCCCTTTGGTCAAAGTAGTTCCAAATGCCAATCTCACTTCTATGAAGTTTCATCTTCCTCTGAATCTGGAGCCAGTGATTCCTCGCTACCTTTATAGCTCCTTGATGCTATTAAGGAACTTTTTTTAATGTTTGCTGCCAAAGTCTGTATAGTCAAAGCTATAGCTTTTCCAGTAGTAATGTATGGATGTGAAAGTTAGACCATAAAGAAGGCTGAACACTAAAGAATTGATGCTTTCAAACTGTTGTGCTGGAAAAGACTCTTGAGAGTCCCTTGGACTGCAAAGAGATCAAACCAGTCAATCCTCAAGGAAGTCAACTCTGAATATTCATTGAAAGGACTGATGCTGAAGTTGAAGCTCCGCTACTTTGGCCACATGATGCGAAGAGCCGAATCATTGGAAAAGACCCTGATGCTGGGAAAGATTGAGGGCAGGAGGAGAACCGACTCAATGGGCATGAATTTGAGCAAACTCTGGGAGAGAGTGAAGGACAGAGGAGCCTCGTGTGCTGCAGTCTATGAGGTCGGAAAGAGTCAGACACAATTTAGCGACTGGAGAACAATTATTTGGTGGTTATTTTCAGTGAGATGATTGACCTAAATTACTCCATCAAGATCACTGAAAAATGAAGAATATCTTGTGACACTTTCAAGCAACATTATAATCTTCACATCATTTCTATGCAGTATCAAGTAATAGTGCAGCACTGGTCCATGGTATTGTGAGACTGTGATAGCCTCGAGCACTAAATCAATAATTTATTCGATATTCGGCAAAAGGCTAGCAAAGAAAAAACATCCAGCTTCTCCAGTCAACTTGTGTCCCCTTCCAGGGCCTCATCCCCTTCTGTCCACTTAGTCCCTCATCAGTGACATCATTCCCACTTTCCCGTGGCTCCCTTCTCTCCTGCTCCTGTATCTTTATAAAAGCAATTCATTCTATAAATGGCTTTTGAATCCATTCTCACTTTTTATGATTCCCATCCTAAAAAATCAAAAGTGGTTTTGTTCCTGTAGGAGTTCAGAATGACTCTTCATTTAAAAAAAGAAAGAAAGAAGGAAAGGTCCGGTTGCATTAAACTAAAAGAGACTTTAAGAAGCAAAGTTAAATAAGTGATTCATCATACTGACATTGACTGGGAGAGCCTCCAAAGCACACAGAAGAGTAAATACCACTTAGAAAGACGGCTTTTCATGTTTAAAATCATAATAATCATGTTACCCGAGTCCTCTTTGTTGAGGCTTAAAGTGCCAGGCTAAAAGCAATTAAGTTTCACACTCAATACAGAAATATATTCAGAAAGCCATTGCGTCTCAACTTTGTTTTTATTTTTATGATTCTCTAACCAGGACTGGCTGTGATGTAAGGAGGTGACCCTGCATTGTAAACCCTGCCATTCCACACGTGCTCAGCTTCCCTCCACTCTCAGAAAAGCCTCAAAGGATGTAAAACCCACAAGATTGAGCTTATTAAAGAAAAACTCCAAACAAAATCCCTACATTCCTCCCTTTTTACATATCTCCAAAAGAACCAACAGCCCTCAGCCCTGCAAATGACCACAGTATTCACAAACAAACATATGAAAACAAACATGCTTTACCTGAGAAATCTCAAAATCCATGGCAATCAATGTCAGATAACTCCCCTCAAGAAAGACACATACTTGTAAATAACGAAGCGAAGCAGATTTTGGGGGGCATTCATACTCCATGATTTTCATCAGCTATTCCCCCGTGTCACCCATGCCACCTAACATTCTTCCCCAGCCAATAAACAACCTAATTAAAACTGGCTGTTTGCCGTGGAAATGTATATGTGTATAGCCAGAAAGAGACAGAATATGATGTAGCCAGAAAGAGACAGAATATGATGCAGCTGGAGATACAGGCAAAGATAGAGATGACAGGCAGAGGAAGCGGGAAGATGGAGGGCAATAAGAAACGTGAGGAAGTGTTCGCGTTTGGGTGATCCGGGTGAAGGATGGTTGGAAATTTTTTGTATAAGTCAAGTTCAGTTCAGTCGCTCAGTTGTGTCCGACTCTTTGCGACCCCATGACTTGCAGCACGCCAGGCCTCCCTGTCCATCACCAACTCCTGGAGTTCACTCAGACTCACGTCCATCGAGTCAGTGATGCCATCCAGCCATCTCATCCTCGGTCGTCCCCTTCTCCTCCTGCCCTCAATCCCTCCCAGCATCAGAGTCTTTTCCAATGAGTCAACTCTTCGCATGAGGTGGCCAAAGTACTGGAGTTTCAGCTTTAGCATCATTCCTTCCAAAGAGATCCCAGGGCTCATCTCCTTCAGAATGGACTGGTTGGCTCTCCTTGCAGTCCAAGGGACTCTCAAGAGTCTTCTCCAACACCACAGTTCAAAAGCACCAATTCTTTGGTGCTCTGCCTTTTTCACAGTCCAACTCTCACATCCAAACATGACTACTGGAAAAACCATAGCTTTGACTAGACGGACCTTAGTCGGCAAAGTAATGTCTCTGCTTTTGAATATACTGTCTAGGTTGGTCATAACTTTTCTTCCAAGGAGTAAGCATCTTTTAATTTCATGCCGGCAGTCACCCTCTGCAGTGATTTTGGAGCCCCCCAAAATAAAGTCTGACACTGTTTCCACTGTTTCCCCATCTATTTCCCATGAAGTGATGGGACTGGATGCCATGATCTTCGTTTTCTGAATGTTGAGCTTTACGCCAANNNNATGGCTGCAGTCACCATCTGCAGTGATTTTGGAGCCCCAAAAAATAAAGTCTGACACTGTTTCCACTGTTTCCCCATCTATTTCCCATGAAGTGATGAGACCGGATGCCATGATCTTCGTTTTCTGAATGTTGAGCTTTAGGCCAACTTTTTCACTTTCCTCTTTCACTTTCATCAAGAGGCTTTTTAGTTCCTCTTCACTTTCTGCCATAAGGGTGGTATCATCAGCATATCTGAGGTTATTGATATTTCTCCCGGCAATCTTGATTCCAGCTTGTGTTTCTTCCATCCCAGCATTTCTCATGATATACTCTGATTAGAAGTTAAATAAGCAGGGTGACAATATATAGCCTTGACGTACTCCTTTTCCTGTTTGGAACCAGTCTATTGTTCCATGTGCAGTTCTAACTGTTGCTTCCTGACCTGCATACAGATTTCTCAAGAGGCAGGTTAGATGGTCTGGTATTCCCATCTCTTTCAGAATTTCCACAGTTGATTGTGATCCACACAGTCAAAGGCTTTGGCATAGTCAATAAAGCAGAAATAGATGTTTTTCTGGGACTCTTTTGCTTTTTCCATGATCCAGTGGATGTTGGCAATTTGATCTCTGGTTCCTCTGCCTTTTCTATAAGTCAAAAATCACTCCAAAATAGAAAGTAAAAACAACAACAAAATTCCAGGTCTTCACCCCCCATTCATGAGCTAAAACACAAATCTCCATTCTCTAGCCCCTTGTTAAATAAGTCACCACAAACAACACTGCATCCTACAGGTGAGGTGCAAAGCAGTTACCTGCATTAGGAGCTTCTTTTACCTTGTTGCTGTCGATGATCCTCCCTAAAGCCTTGCCTTGTTGCCATGATCAAACCTGGACACCTTGCTGGTCTCTGCTAGAGATAGGTTAGCACACCGTCTCCAGGCAGAGACCTTCTGCAGATGCTCCCAACCAAAAAGAAAAAAAAAAAAAGTTGAGGATGAACAAGGTTAGTTTGTAAAGAAGAAACCAAATTTACTGATAGCTCACAGCAGACAAGGTCTGAAGTCACCTCTATTGGTGTTTGGTGGATCCACGCCAAGGTATAAAAGAAAGAATGAAGCAAAGAGGCAGACACAAACTGCACAAAGCACACATATGTATCCATGGTGGGACTTGCACACTGACTACTCCTCTGGCCTGGTCTTGCTCAACGCTGAGACCGTCTACCGAGCTCCACATTCGGCTCTGCTCCATCCTGTGGCCACGTCAGTTTCCTCAGACCCTGGAAGCTTCACCACAGCCATGTTAACTGCAGAGAGAGCAGTTCCTTACCTACAAATTCTCACATTTCAATCTTTAATGCGCAAACATTAAACACAACTTAAGCACAAACAAAATTAAGCACAAACATCTCTCAGCCTCAACTACAGAGACTTCATAAACATTCTTTTGCTCCCGGTCTTTCCACTGAACAAATTCATTAATTTCAAGAACAGGTAGAGGCAGAACTCTCTCCAAGTCACACACACTCAGCAAAATGCCATAAGCTTGCTAAGTGCTCTGGAGTGTGGCTAAGGGCTTACAGACATTCCTGGGTTTAGGTAGGAACAACCATATCCTCCATGCTGAGGGCTCTCTACATGATCATTCTCCATTTCTCACTTTTCCTCTGTATTTGCCTCCCATCTTTCTTCTAGTTGTGTTAAAACCCATCCACCTGCTAAATATTTGCCTCACTGGACCTTTGAGATTTCATGTTTTATGTACTCACACTCGTGGGTTACAATTATTCAGCAAAACCTGTCAATGGTGTGGACCACAAATAAGGTATTGTTCCTGCTGACCTACAATGCATGTGCTCTCAGAAATCATACTTCAGATATGAGCATTTGACAGTGTATCATGTGTCCACATGAGAAGCATCAGCTCAGATAACGTTGGTTAACCCTCTATGCCCACCTCGCACTAGGCAGCTTTTAAAATAATGAACGGAAATGTAGTGAACATCTACAAAGTTACCTCCCTGGTGGCTCAGACGGTAAAGCATGTGCCTACAATTGCAGGAGACCAGGCGCAATCCCTGGGTCAGGAAGATCCCCTGGAGAAGGAAATGGCACCCCACTCCAGCACTCTTGCTGGAAAACCCCATGGACAGAGGAGCCTGGTAGGCTACAGTCCATAGGGTCGCAAAGAGTCAGACACGACTGAGTGATTCACTTTCTTTTAGACCCAAAAAAGGGATAGAGAAGAGGTGTGAGATGGTACTTCTTAACCTACAGGAGTGGGAGAGTTCAACCTCTTCTTAGAGGAGACAAGACATAAATGTGTGGAACAGCAACCATTTATGAAACCTAAGAGCCAGGAACCCCCACTCCTTTAAAAGAACGATGAAGTCAAGGCACCTGCCCTGCCGGGGTTCCAGACGCCGTGAAAGCGACGTGAGAAAAGTTTCCAAGCCGAGTTTCTGGATGCTCTTCCACTCAGGTTACATGGGATACTGTCTATAGCGCATCCCTCCAACGGTGCAGAACGGGGTGCCCCGCCTGCTCGCAGCAGCTCCCGCGCAGCTCAGGTTAGAGCGGGTCCAGGGGGCACGCAGGAGACCACCAGCTATGGGAGCTGCTCACGTGCATGGCCACCCCATGTGCTGGGCATTTCCAGGCGCCCTGGGCGGTGGAAGGAAGTTTTGTGCGCGTCTAGCTCCCCATGTACTCAGGAGGCACGTCCTATCATCCCGGACAGTCTGAGATGTCTGCACTCCTCTCCCCAGCAAAGGGGCAAACGATGCCAGCCTGATACATGGTTGCCACCCTGAGTTCTCCGGGCATCAGGCTACCTGGCCTGAACGTCTGGCCGAGGCCTCTAGTGCCTACTGTGGAATGGGCTGGACCACAGGGCACTTGAGAAACACACACAAGTGTGGATGGTACAGCCTACCCATGGGGCCCAGGCCGGGTTGTGGGGAGAGACGGGGAGGTGGTTGTCGGGTTGTTCTCACTAAACCACACAGGCTCACCTTCATTCACTCCTTCCTTGGGATGAATCTTTGCTGAGGGCAAATCTTTGTGGTCGCTTCGAACAGTGACACCTAGGTTAAAGCAGCAAAGACTCCAAAGGGACCCCTCCATCGCCCACGAGGCCAATGGTCCGCTGTTGTGCCCCGGTTAATTCACAGGACACTGCAGAGGGCCCGGCTCTGGGGTCCGGGACCTGGGACACTGACGCTGGATGCCCGTCTGAGATACGGGGACAGAGACACGTCTGGGAGAGCTGGGGTTCACTTTCCTGCTGGAGAATCTCCAGCCCCGATTCTTCCTTGGGGAAGAGGTTACCAAGCTGATTAAATCTCCCACCTCGCCAGGACGCAGGCTCCATGAGCTCCCTACGCCACCAGTTGGCTCAGACATCTGGAAAGGAGACGCCAAGCCAGCAAGTAAAGCAAACGCTTCCCTCCACCTCCACCCAACACCCCCGCCCCCCACCCCCAGCCCAGTGATGAGCCCACGTGCCCCACCTCCTGAGTGGCCCAGGAGATGCAATGTGGTGGGGTACAGAGTCCTGGGTGGGCTGCCCCTTCCCCTAGCCTCCCCAACCTCCCCACCTTCCTCACCACCCCCCCCCTCCGACAATGCTCAGCCTTCACTTTGGAAAGTGCCACGCAGGCAGCTCCTGAGTGTGCCTTTCTGAAACTGCCCTCACAGTCCAGAACCCCCTCCTTGGGATCCTTCCTGGCCACAGGCTGGAACAAAAGGTGCAGAGCCCATGTTGCCAGGCAGAGCAGGGCGTGGTGAGGACTTTCAGAGCCTGCCAGGTGCCTCTGAGTGGTGCTTTTTCCTCCAGGAAGGCGGACTCTCCTGGAATAACTGAGCCAGCCTGAGCTCCTGCTCTGCCCTCCTGCATCTGGCCGGGCGGCCGAGCCCAGTGCCCAAAGTGCCCTGTTGACCATGACCCCATCCCCAAATGCCATCCCTAGACCAGGCCTCCCAGAGTGGGAGCAGTGGGATGGGAAGGAGTGTGAAGTCTGTGGATGTGGACAGACAGAGCTTCACAGAACTCCCAGCTCCTCTCGACTCCTGCACTCACCTCCTCGCACACTGTGAGGCCTCCCTGGAGGGCTTCTGGGAAGAGAAGGAGGGCAGAGCTGGGTGTGGTGGGGAGGTGATGGGCAAGGAGAGGGAGCCATGACGCCAGGGTGACGAGGCTTCTCTCAGGTAGATTAGGAACCCTCTGAGGGCTCGGAGCACCTCCTCTCCAAGAGAAAGGCAACCTAGACAGACGTCAGGGGCCATCCCAGAAGCCTGCAGACACAATGGGGACACAGGAGGCCAAACTGGGGAAGGCGGTTGTGTGACACACTCTCGTGGCACCCGGCAAAGGGGCCTTGAGGTCTCAAGGTTCCCCCTGCTTGGCCCAGCCTAGAACCTTGTCTCCCCCGCTACCCTCCCGACCACCGCCCCCTCGGTCCCTGCCGGTCAAAGTCAGAATGCTCTTCTCCTTGACTCCCATTCTGTGTCAGCTGCTCAGAGTTCTAGGGGCTCCAGAGGAAACAAGGAACCCCTGGGGCCACCCTTTCCCCCAGGAGGCCTCTTTCTGCTCAGCCTAGTCATTATTACACAAACTAATCCTAAATCTTCCGCTTCGTCCGGAACTTGGGACCACGAGGGAAATCCCTCAGGGTCCCAGGAAGGGACAGTCTTATCCTGGCCGCACAGGCAGAGGAGTCTGGATAACTCGGAGTTTGCACCAAATGCCACGTACACCCACCTCAGTGATGGTTCCCGAGCCTTTGCCCGCCAACCCCGTGAAGATTCACAGCAACACTTGAGGTAAACAAGCATCACAGCTTCACAGGGAAGGAAATGAGGGGTCAGGGCTCTCAGCTGTAACAGGGCCTGTGAAATTCCACCTCAGAGTATTGGTTTGAAAATTAAATGAGATGGGATGGATAGGTAGAACTCAGGAAAATCTTAGACGGTTCTAAACTAATCTGTGCTTGTGGCTCAGTCAGTAAGCGATCTGTCTGCCATGCAGGAGACCCGGATTAGGTCCCTGGGTCGGGAAGATCCCCTGAGAAGGGAGTGACAACCCACTCCAGTGTTCTTGCCTGGAGAATCCCATGGACAGCAGAGCCCGGTGGGCTGCTGTCTATAGGGTCACACAGCGTCGGACACGACTGAAGTGACTTAGCCGCAGCAGCAGCGTACATTGAGCGGTAGAATGTCTTAGTTTCTTGTTTTTCCACGACACACACAACCGCAGCCTCCCATGTTGAAGAAAGCATTGTGTAATGGAATGACTGGGGCTTCCCTGATGGTCTCGTGGTTAAGACTTTGCCTTTCAATGCAGGAGGTGTGGGTTCAATCCTTGGTTGGGGAGCTGAGAACACACATGCCCCTTTGGCAAAAAAACAAAACACGAAACAAATTCAATAAAGACTTGAAAAATGGCCCACCTCCAAAAAATCTTTAAATAAAAGATAAAATTAAGAATTTTAAAAATGGAATTAACATCTCATGGGGTAAGTGAAAAATTGATCATAAAACATTGTAGTTACAGCTAGTGATCTCCTTCATGGTATCGATGATGACTCACAGCCGGGGGAGAAGACACAGCTGCCTCTGGCTTCCTTTTTACCACTCGGGAACCACCTGCTATGAAGCAGACACCAGGCCACATGCTGGCACAGGCCGGCAGAGGTCACCATGCAGTGAGTACAGAGGTTCCCAAGCGCTGGCCCTCTATTAATAAAAGGGCTTCCCAGGTGGCTTAGTGGTAAGGAGCCTCCTGCCAAGCAGGCTGCTGCTGCTAAGTCACTTCAGTCATGTCCGACTCTGTGTGACCCCATAGACGGAAGCCCACCAGGCTCCCCCGTCCCTGGGATTCTCCAGGCAAGAATACTGGAGTGGGTTGCCATTTCCTTCTCCAATGCATGAAAGAGAAAAGTGAAAGTGAAGTCGCTCAGTCTGTCCGACTGTTAGCAACCCCATGGACTGCAGCCCACCAGGCTACTCCGTCCATTGGATTTTCCAGGCAAGAGTACTGGGGTGGGGCGCCATTGCCTTCCCCGGCCAAGCAGGAGATGTGAGTTTGATCCCTGGGTCAGAAAGAGCCCTGGAGAAGGAAATGGCAACCCACTCCAGTATTCTTGCCTGAGAAATCCCATAGACAAAGGAGCTTGGTGGGCTACAGTCCATGATGTCACAGAGTCAGACACGACTGAGCAAGTAAACAGCAGTGACATTCTTCCATCAATGAATGCCAAAACCAGCGGGTGAGAGGGTTGAGATTACAGGAACTAACATTTTCTCAAAGTCTCTCTCCAGAGGGGCTTCCCTGGTTGCTTAGATGGTAAAGAATCTGTCTGTAATGCCAGAGACCCTGGTTCGATCCCTGGGTTGGGAAGATCCCCTGGAGAAGGGTGTGGCTACCCACTCACTCCAGTGTTCTTGCCTGGAGAATCTCATGGACAGAGGAGCCCGGTGGGCTACAGTTCAAGGGGTCACAAAGAATCAGACACGACTGAGCGACTAACACTTTCACACTTTCTCCCCACAAAATCCTTATTAATTACAAGATATAAAGTCACTTTTCAGTGGAGAAACCTGGCAGGGACCACCTTAACCAATCACCAAATTACCATTTCCAGAAACAGAACTGATCAACTGCCAGGGCCTCTGGACTTGATGCACAAAGACACATCATCACTCCCTTGCTATGACGGATGGCCCCAAGCGCACAACCCGAACCTGATCACGAGTCAGTCGACACACCCAGAGTGAGGGACGAGTTACACAATCAGTGACCTGTACTCTTCAAAAGTGCCAATGTTATGAGAAACAAACAAAGCCTCAGGCCCTGCTCCAGATGAAGAAAGACTAATGGGACAAGCCAATGGAATGCAAGGCCTTGGGTTTCCTTTTTCTGTAAAGAACATTGTTGATCCATTGGCAATTTAAAGTTTTCAGGTTAAATAGTGTTATTGGATTGGTGCTGATTTCTGTTTTTTGATATAATTATACTCTATATTATAATTCCTGGATTTTAGGAAACAAAGCCATTTAGGAATAAAAGGGAACCATATCTCATGTCTATAACTTTCAGTAAAAAACCTACACATATATAATAATAAACCTCTGTGTATCTGTGCATGGTGTGTGTGTGTGTGTGTAGAGAAAGAGAGAGCGAACGAATATAGTAATTTGTTACCATTTAGGTCCTCTAGGTAAAACTGTTCAGGAATTCCTTGTATGATTCTTGCACCTTTTCTGTAACTTTCACATTATGCCAAAAATTATAAAAATTTGCATTGAGGTACTTGGGCTCTGCCCTGGGAAATTTTGATTCTGTAGTTCTGGGATGAGTTGGTGTTTTCATTTTTAACAAGTACCTAGGTAGTTCCGATGCAGCAGCCTGCAGGAAAGGATTAGGGAAACAGTATGCCCTGAGACCTCCCTACTATCATACAGCTAGTCAGGGACCAAGCCAAGACCAGAAGCTCTCTCTCCTTCCCATCCAGGGCTCCTCCCACCACACTGCATACTTTGCTAAAGCAAATTAGTCACATTTTAAAGATGATTTCCAGTCAATAGTTTTCAAAATTGCAAGCCTAGGAGTAAAAAAGAAAGAAAGAATGACCCATTCAGGTCAACTCCTCTCAATGTTTGTATCAAAATTATACTATCCGTCCTCTACTAACCCCAGAAAACCTCTCAATGACTATATTTCCTACCAGTCAACTCACTCACCTGAGCCAGAAACCAGAAGCAACCTGACAATTCAGTTTCCATCAGTTTCCAAATCCTCCTGCCCTGAGTTAAATTCTGTTGTCCTTCTCTTACTTCAGGGATGGTTTCGTTTCTCATCAGGACAACTGCAAAACCTGTGTTTTGCTTTGCTATATCAAGTTCATTAACCTTTCCTTCTGCAGTGTCTTCTCTGCTGTTAGTTCTGTCCAGGAAGCTTTGTATCGAAAAGTCTTTAGAAGGTCAATATGCGTATTTTATGTATCTTTTACTTCTCTAGTTCATATTTACTTACTTAATATTTCTCCAGTTAATACTCAAGTATGACTCTATGTTCTTAAATATAAGGAATTGCTGTTGTTTTGCCCATTTGCTCAGTTGTGTCTGACTCTTGGCCACCCCATGGACTGCAGCATGCCAGGCCTCCCTGTCCTTCACCAACTCCCGGAGTTTATTCAAACTCATGTCAATTGAGTCAGTGATGCCATCCAACCATCTCATCCTCTGTCGTCCCCTTCTCCTCCTGTCTTCAATCTTTCCCAGCATCAGGGTCTTTCCCAATGAGTCGGCTCTTCACATCAGGTGGCCAAAGTATTGGAACTCCAGCTTCAGCATCAGTCCTTCCAATGAATATTCAGGACTGATCTCCTTTAGGAGGGACCGGTTTGAGCTCCTCACAGTCTAAGGGACTCTCAAGAGTCTTCTCCAGTGCCACAATTCGAAGGCATCAATTTTTTGGCACACAGCCTTTTTTATTGTCCAGCTCTGAAATCCATACATGACTACTGGAAAACCATAGCTTTGACTAGATGGACCTTTGTTGCCAAGGTAATATCTCTGCTTCTTAATACACTACATTTGTCATTGCTTTTCTTCCAAGGAGCAACCATTTTTAATTTCATGATTATAGTCACTGTCCATAGTGATTTTGGAGCCCAGGGAAATAAAATCTGTCACTGTTTCCATTGTTTCCCCATCTATTTGCCATGAAGTGATGGGACTGGACCCCATGATCTTTGTTTTCTGAATGTTGTTTTAAGCCAGCTTTTTCACTCTCCTCTTACAGTTAAAATTATTTTAATATCCTTGTCTACTAATTGAAATGAATCATCTGTGTCATTTTCAGATTGGCTTCCATTGATTGACCTTTTTTCTCATTATAGGTTGTACTTCTCTGTTTTCTTGTAGCTTGACAGTTTATTTATTAGATAATAGATTGAGTGAATTTTGTCTTACTGAGTGCTGAATACTTTTGAATTTCTATAAATATTCTAGAGCTTTGTTCTGGGCTGCAGTTAAATTACTTTTCAGTAGTTTAATCATTTTGAGGCTTGTCATCAAGCTTTCCTAGGGAAGACCAGAACAGCCTTTAGTCTCAGGCGAATTTCTAACCAACCCACCTCCTGGTGAGCCAAAACCCAGCTATGTAGTCTACCCGTTGTCCCAGGAATTCCAAGGCTTTTCCTCTCCAGCTGAAGGGAACACAAATTATTCCTGCCCTTGTGTGAGTTCTGACATTTGGTCCTGTGCTTCTTCAGTGGTTCTGTCCCCAGCACTCGGCAGAACAACGCTCAGGAAAATTTGTGTGCTGATGGAACAATGTGTTACCTGTGAAACCCATCACAAGGTACATGCAACATGTTCCAAGGGAGGGAAGAATCCTGGAGAAGCTGGGCCCTGGCAGCATGGGAACACTCAGTACAGGAGGTGGACTGCATGGGTTGTGCATTCTATTTTGCATTCTGTTTCTACTTTGCACTCTTCATAAGGCATAGACGTGCTGGTTCACGGCCTCAGAAGCTTCCCAGTGAAACAAGAAACTAGTGCTCATACTTGGAGCGCAAAGGAAGAGGCAGACCACTCTAGACTGGTAGGTGGAAGGCTTAATAAGCAGAGAACTTACACAGTAGGTGTGTCATGGGCAGCCTCGAGATGGGTAGATCTCTGCCACTGCCTACCATGATCTTGAATATTTAGAGACATTAATGGCTTTCAGTTATATACACCCTTTGGTTGGTCTCAAAACACATTGTTCTTTCAAGTTTGTGCCTTTGAAAATGGCTCCAGCTATGAGAACCGTTATATCTACTACTGTGGGCAGGAATCCCTTAGAAGAAATGGAGTAGCCATCACAGTCAACAAAAGAGTCCAAAATGCAGTATTTGGATGCAGTCTTAAAAACAACAGGATGATCTCTGTTCATTTCCAAGGCAAGCCATTCAATATCATGGTAATCCAAGTCTTTGCCCTGACCAGTAATGCTGAAGAAGCTGAAGTTGAACGGTTCTATGAAGACCTACAAGACCTTTTAGAACTAACACCCAAAAAAGATGTCTATTTCATTATAGGAGACCGGAATGTAAAAGTAGGAAGAAAAGAAACACCTGGAGTAAGAGGCAAATTTGGCCTTGGAGTACAAAATGAAGAAGGGCAAAGGCTAACAGAGTTTTGCCAAGAGAATGCATTGGTCATAGCAAACACCCTCTTCCAACAACACAAGAGAAGACTCTACACATGGACATCACCAGATGGTCAACACCAAAATTATATTCTTTGCAGCCAAAGATGGAGAAGCTCTATACAGTCACCAAAAACAAGATCAGGAGCTGACTGTGGTTCAGATCATGAACTCCTTATTGCCAAATTCAGACTTAAATTGAAGAAAGTAGGGGAAACCACTAGACCATTCAGGTATTACCTAAATCAAATCCCTTATGATTATACAGTGGAAGTGACAAATAGATTTAAGGGACTAGATCTGATAGACAGAGTGCCTGATGAACTATGGATGGAGGTTTGTGACACTGTACAGGAGACAGGGAGCAAGACCATCTTCAAGAAAAATAAATGCAAAAATGGCTGTCTGAGGAGGAGCTATTTGTCTTACAAACAGCTGAGAAAAGAAGGGAAGCAAAAAGCAAAGGAGAAAAGGAAAGATATACCTATCTGAATGCAGAGTTTCAAAGAACAGCAAGGAGAGATAAGAAAGCCTTCCTCAGTGATCAATGCAAAGAAATAGAGGAAAATAATAGAATGGGAAAGACTAGAGATCTCTTCAAGAAAATTAGAGCTACCAAGGGAACATTTCATGCAAAGGTGGGCTCAATAAAGGACAGAAATGGTATGGACCTAACAGAAGCCGAAGATATTAAGAAGAGGTGGCAAGAATACACAAAAAAAGAACCATACAAAAAAGATCTTCATGACCCAGATAATCACTTGACTGGAATGTGAAGTCAGTGGGCCTAAGGCCCACTTTGAAGCATCATTACAAACAAAGCTAGTGGAGGTGATGGAATTCCAGTTGAGCTATTTCAAATCCTAAAAGATGATGCTGTGAAAGTGCTGCACTCAATATGCCAGCAAATTTGGAAAACTCAGCAATGGCCACAGGACTGGAAAAGGTCAGGTTTCATTCCAATCCCAAAGAAAAGCAATGCCAAAAAATGCTCAAACTACCACACAATTGCACTCATCTCACACGCTAGTAAAGTAATGCTCAAAATTCTCCAAGCCAGGATTCAACAGTGAACCACAAACTTCCAGATGTTCAAGCTGAATTTAGAAAAGGCAGAGGAACCAGAGATCAAATTGCCAACATCTACTGGATCGTCAAAAAAGCAAGAGAGTTCCAGAAAAACATCTACTTCTGCTTCATTGACTGTGCCAAAGCCTTTGACTGTGTGGATCACAATCAACTGTGGAAAATTCTGAAAGAGATGGGAATACCAGACCACCTGACCTGACTCTTGAGAAACCTGTATGCAGGTCAGGAAGCAACCATTAGGACTGGACATGGAACAACAGACTGGTTCCAAATAGGAAAAGGAGTATGTCAAGGCTGTATATTGTCACCATGCTTATTTAACTTATACACAGAGTACATCATAAGAAAATCTGGGCTGGATGAAGCACAAGCTGGAATCAAGATTGCTGGGAGAAATATCAATAACCTCATATATGAAGATGATACCACACTTATGGCAGAAAGTGAAGAAGAACTAAAGAACCTCTTGATGAATATGAAAGAGGAGAGTGAAAAAGTTGGCTTGAAGCTCAATATTCAGAAACCTAAGATCATGGCATCCGGTCCCATCACTTCATGGGAAATAGATAGGGAAACAGTGGAAACAGTGGCTGACTTTATTTTGGGGGCTCCAAAATCACTGCAAATGGTGACTGCTGCCATGAAGTTAAAAGACACTTGCTCCTTGGAAGGAAAGTTATGACCAACCTAGACAGCATATTAAAAAGCAGAGACATTACCTTGCCATCAAAGGTCCATCTAGTCAAGGCTATGGTTTTTCCAGTAGTCATGTATGGATGTGAGAGTTGGACTGTAAAGAAAGCTGAGCACCGAAGAATTGATACTTTTGAACTATGGCGTTGGAGGAGACTCTTGAGAGTCCCTTGAATTGCAAGGAGATCCAACCAGTCCATCCTAAAGGAGATCAGTCCTGGGTGTTCATTGGAAGGACTGATGTTGAAGCTGAAACTCCAATACTTTGGCCACCTGATGTGAAGAACTGACTCATTGGACCTGATGCTGGAAAAGATTGAGGGCAGGAGGATAAGTGGACAACAGAGGATGAGATGGTTGGATGGCATCACTGACGCAATAAACTTGAGTTTATTTGGTAAACTCTGGAAGTTGGTGATGGACAGGGAGGCCTGGCTTGCTGCAGTTCATGGGGTCACAAAGAGTTGGACACGATTGACTGAACTTAACTGATGGGGACAGTGGACAGAGCCTCCATTCCAAGGTCAGGGGTGGAGGATGAGCAGTCTTTTTGCACCCAGGTCCAGTTCTCAGGTCAACAACAGTCACTTCCTTCCAATTACCTCCTCCAAAAGGAAGTCAGAGTTCACAACTGCAGATGGTCAGGCCCCCACTGCAATGAACAATAGGCACCAAGCCAAGGGTCATGGTATTCACCACATAGCTATGAGTTCACACTTGCCCTGAAACAATAATTATTTCCCAGTGATGTGTGTATGTGTGTGTTTGTGCACAAGCACAGGAATTCTTGGATCCAAGCAGTACTTGGTGCTATATAAAATATGGCTCAGAGAACGTTAGAGTCTTCAGTTCTTAGAATGGGAGACTCTTTCCAAAAGAACATGTCCCCAAATATCACCAATTTTCATAAAGAGAGAGAACTGTTCTGGGAATTGACGAAATTCTCAGTAAGGGTATTGTTTAGATGAATGTTCTAATATCAACCCTGCCCAAAATGCTCTCAAGAACAACATGGCAAGAAAACATAGATAAGCCATCAACAAAGTAAGAGGATATTTCTTCATCTTCAAAAAGAAAAAGAGGGATATGATTGCTTTTGAACTTGAGTATCCTAACCAGTCCAGGGTGAGTCAAGTTCTGTGAAGTTGATTTGTAGCCGGTGATGACAAGTGAAGAAGTAAGGATGGTTGATTGAAGAAGAAATAGAAAAAAAAGTAATTCCCCTCAGAAGCAGGATCATGTGATGAACTGTTATTTCCCCATGAGCTTACGTTTTCCTTCCTTAGACCAGAGGAGCAGGAAGATCTGCTTCCCACCACCCTGGTCGGCGAGGCCGGGTCGGGGAGGTGTGGCTCTTGCCTTTGGTTTAAGTCCAGAGATCAGGTGAGCGCGCGCTTCCAGTGCAGGAGAGTGGTACAACCACCAATGTTTCCTCTGCCTTCTCCCACTCCTTTGATCCAAATCACCTCCAGTGCAAGGGCAGAGCAGAGAAGCAAGCATGAAGAGTGGGAAAAAATGTCAGTCGCTCAGTCGTGTCCGCCTCTGCGCCTCCATGGACGGTAGCCCGCCAGGCTCCTCTGTCCATGGGATTCTCCAGGCAAGAGTACTGGAGTGGGTTGCCATTTCCTGCTCCAGGAGATCTTCCTGACCTAGGGACCAAACCACCCTCCCTGCATTGCAGGCAGACTCTTAACCATCTGAGCCACCAGGGAAGCCCGTGAAAAAGGGTTCCACGTCCCTTTGTGCCTGGGTTGTAAGCTGAATTGAGAAAAACCTCGGCTTTTAGTGCGCGCCTTGCAGAGAATGCAGGCACAATCCAAGGGGCAAACCCAGCGGTTGCCCTGGAAGAATGGATGGAGACACCACCTGGCCTGGCCTTCCAGCATGCCCATGGGGGAGGGGCTACTCTGCATGCGCACCTCACCTGACCTCTGGGGCCTTACAGCTATCGGTAAAGGGATGGCCACTCTCAGACACACACGCCAAAGCCCTGGATGATGTCATTGTTGTTATGCTCATTTTCAAAGGGAACATTTCCTCTCTAGAGTGGGGATCTTTGCCAAATTGCTTAGTTACCAAGTATGTGTTTGCAGTTGTATTTACAAACTCAGCCCTTCCCTCCCCTGTTTCAATCACCAGGAACCCCACTGATTTACGTCCCAATGCCTGGCTTTGAGACACGCTGCCAGCAGAGCTCTTTTCTAAAAGCTGCACCAAGAGGGCTGTTCCCCCAGGACAGCCATCGTCATGTTCAGAAGCCAAGTTCACTCACCTGTAGCTGTGGATCCATCGCCTCACTCCCTCCATGTCTCCAGCCAATGGTGTTGAGCGGCTACTGCACCAGCCACTCTGCTGGGCATCAAGGGCACCTGGACAGTGCATGGTAAAGCCCTTGCAGCACATGAGGCTCGACTCCAGGGACTTGGCATATCCTGGCATATATATAACCCTCACAACAGTTTAGGGAGAAGACGCCAATGTTCCCATTTTACAGAAGAGCAAATAGAGGCACAGAGCACCGGAAGTAACGTGGCCAGTGTCACAGTATGACCAAGTGTTGGAGCCACTGTTTGACCCAGGAATTCTGCTGACAGAGCTCCTACACTGTAATAAGGCCTCAGAATTCAGCAGCAGGATCAGGACACCCTCGCAGGTCTCCAGTGTGGGGCAGCAGGCTGGGTGACGTCCTAGAGGGGGACTCGGGGAACCATGGGGCACCAGAGGGTGTCAGACTTTACCTAGGGTCCTCTGCACTGAAGACTCAATGTCCGAAATTTCTCTCACTGGCCTAGGAGCCCCAAAACCCTCATGGCAACATCTCAGATGTTCACCTCAGGGCTTTAAGACCAACTTAAGACATAAAGTCATGGGCGAATGAAAGGTGGCCTCCAGTGTGTGTGGACATAGCGTCCACGGGGCTGATGCCCCTGTGAGCTGGTTCAGTGCCTCCACAGTTCCCTTCCTGCAGCAATAGAGGGCATGTGTCATCTAAAAAGAGCATTGTTTAAGGCTGTAGTCCTGGACAGTTCATTGCCTCTGAGGAGCTGCCAGGCTTGGCTCCCTTAGCACGTGGGACTTTCTCACCCCTGTTTCGGGGCCGTTGCTCTCCACCTGCCCTCTGGACCACGGGGTCTGCTGCTGCTGTGGACTCACAGGCATTCCTCAACACCCACCACGTGCCAGGCACTGGTCCAGGCACTGGCAATACCGCAGTGAACAAACAGGAGAACAGTTGCCCTCGTGGAGGTCATGGAGGACAGGTAACAAGCAGAATGAGTGCATGCCTGCTCAGCTGCTTCAGTCATGTCCAGCTCTTTGCAGCCCTATGGACTGCAGCCTGCCAGGCTCCTCTGTCCATGGGATTATCCAGGCAAGAATACTGGAGTGGGTTGTCATTTCCCTCTCCAAAATGAGGGAGTGAGGCATGCAAATAACCAGGGCAAGGATTCTAGGCATCAGTCATGGAAGGGTCCTGAGGCAGGCATGCGTCTGACCCACCAAACGTTCCAAGGCTGATGGAGGCCCATCCCACTGTCCCCTGAAAGAACAGGGGTGGGGGTGATTAGGGGAGCAGGGCTCACAAACAAATAAAATTCAAATAAAACAACCCCTTGCCTAACTTAGCTAAAAGTCAGTCTGTGGCCAGCTGAGACGTCTAATTTGTTAGCTGGTTTGTTTTGTTGCTATTCCGTCACTCAGTGTGTCTGACTCTTTGTGACCCCATGGACTGCAGCACTCCAGGCTTCCCTGTCCATCACTAACTCCCAGAGCTTGCTCAAACTCAAGTCCATTGAATCAGTGATGCCACCCAACCATCTCATCCTCTGTCGTCCCCTTTTTCTCCTGCTTTCAATTTTTCCCAGCATCAGGGTCTTTTCCAATGAGTCAGTTTTTCCCATCAGGTGGCCAAAGTGTTGGAGTTTCAGCTTCAGCATCAGTCCTTCCAATGAACATTCAGGGTTGATTTCCTCTAGATTTTGTTTTAACCTTGTTTAATAGTTTATCTTCAAACTGCCTGCCTGGGGCTATGTAGTCCTATCTATAGAGTCAGAAATCACAGAATATTCAAGTTAGAAAGGCTGTTTGAGATCCCTCAGGCTGTTCCCCATTTTACCAATGACAATACCGAGGCCCAAAGAGGTTTGGTCACAAGTTCAAGTTCCCTCTTCTACCTGTGTAGAAGTGAAGTGAAGTCGCTCAATTGTGTCCAACTCTTTGTGACACCATGAACTGTTGCCTACCAGGCTCTTCCGTCCATGGGATTTTCCAGGCAAGAATACTGGAGTGGGGTGCCATTTCCTTCTCCAGGGGATCTTCCCAACCCCGGGATTGAACCCGGGTCTCCCACATTGTAGGCAGGCGCTTTACCATCTGAGCCACCACATGTGTAGAGCAGGAGTTAAAATGCCTCTGCTGTCTCTTTGCCTAAACCCTCAGGATTCTCTTCTCTAAGGTCATGGCTGTTTCTGTACTAAACGTAACAGGCTCGAGATAAAATTTCTGAAGATCCTAAACTGTTCAGTAGTTTTAATCTAAACATCCTATGCTCTTCTGCCTTCCTGGTTTCTCCGCTTGCTTCTGTGACTCCTTCACCCTCATACTTTTTTTTTACTGCCTTTTATTCTGATTTCTACCTAAAAGAATTCTATCTACTTCTAAATGTGCCTTCTGTGTTCAGTGGCATCTGTTTCCAACCATCTTATTACCTGACAGTCCACAGTGTAGCCTCTAGACTGCCGTGTGTCTCAAGAGGGCATATGGCACCACGTTTTATAGAGGTTTGAATGAAGAGCTGAGCTGAGAATAGAGTAATTATGATTATGCTTAGTCGCTCAGTCATGTCTGACTCTTCACAACCCCATGGACTGTGGTCCGCTGGGGTCCTCTGTCCATGGGATTCTCCAGGCAAGAATACTAGAATGAATAGTCATTTCTTTCTCCAGGGGATCTTCTTGATCCAGGAATCAAACCTACGTCTCCTGTGGCTCCTGCATTGCAGGCAGATTCTTTACAGTCTGAATCCCCAGGGAAGCCCATAATTATGATTACACATGCTTTATTCACCTTCATGTTCATTTGCTAAGGATAATGTTGAAATAAAACCTTCCAGGATAGGAAGTTGCCTGTGAATGAAACTTTGGCATCAACCTTTTGAAAGGCCCTCTCCCAGAACTCACAGATGTATGCACTTTTCTTATATATATATAGACTGTTCTAGGTGTTAGTTGCATAGGTCTAGTTTCCTGACCAGGGATCAAACCCAGGCCCCCTGTGTTGGGAGCACAGAATCGTAGCCGCTGGACCACCAGGGAAGTCCCTGAAATTTTCTACTTGGGTAACCAATCACATACAATTTGGTAAAGCAAGTGCAGACCAAAAAAGAGAGAGAGATATGAAGGTTTAAAGCCTTCTTTTATTTGTCCCCACTGCCGACAACTCCAGAGGAGGCTGATCTTGTCACTGGGGTTCTTTCATTAAGGGCAGAAAGAATACTTCTTCCTTTGTAAGCAGTATTGAGTGACTCCTAAGTGTCCTACAGCTGTGTCCTTTTATTTGTTCTGAAGTCTCAGAGGAGGCCGATGAACTCGGCCAAGAGAATGGGGGTGGTGAGGGAGGGGGGACTCGAGGAAGTCGTCCAGAAGGAGCTGAGCCTTAAAGAACTGCCCCCTCCCCACCCCTGGCAAACAGGGCAAGGAGCAGGGGATGGGCTTTCCAAGCAGAAGCAGCTGTCGGGGGGTTGCGGGGAAGGCTGTGTGTTAGGGGGCCACTCAGGTTTGGTGGATGCGGCCCAAGGTGGTCTTTTCATACCAAGCAAAGGGACCGCCTGTAGCATGAGGTCCTCATTTGGGGTCTAGAGAGGAAGTTTTTGGAAATTTTTGTTATTGTCTTGAAACTGTCTGTGTGTCTGTTTATTTTTCATAAACTTTTCAAAGACACATGTGACCCCCAGTAGTTTAAAATCAACTGCTGGAGAGGATGAGAGCCACAGGAGGGATTTTAAGGACAAGAGCAACCTGGTCATGTTTTTGCAGGTCTCTGCAGTGAGAGTGTGGAGAATGGACGCCAGGGGAGCCAGGTGGGCAGCATGGAGCTAGTGAGAAGCATGATGAGGGGCCTGGGGGAGGGGATGGTGAGCACTGAGCCAGATGCCTCCTGCAGGGCAGGGGGCAGGGGAACAAGTCGTGAACATCAGGAGGGCACCATGGAAGAGTTTAGAACCTTCCACGGGTAGAGGAGGTGGGAAAAGAGAGGAATCTGACAGGAGGCCCTAGATTTCAAGCATAGGTAAGGACATGATGTTATCAACAAACAAGGCAGGAAAATCACTGTGAAGTGAAGGGGATGGATTCAGCCTTAGACAATTGATACTTAAGCTTCCCATGGCAAAGATGCTCAGAGACGGTTAAAAACACATCCAAAGCTGTGGGGTGGTCAGACATAGATAGAAAATATCATTAACATGCATTTAGGTGTCAAAGGTCCGTCTAGTCAAAGCTATGGTTTTTCCAGTAGTCATGCATGGATGTGAGAGCTGGGCCATAAAGAAAGCTGAACATTGAACAATTGATGCTTTTGAACTGTGGTGCTGGAGAAGACTCTCGGGAGTCCCTTGGACTGCAAGATCAAACCAGTCCGTCCTAAAGGAAATCAACCCTGAACATTCATTGGAAGGACTGATGCTGAAGCTGAAGCTCCAATACTTTGGCCACGTGATGTGAAGAGCTGACTTATTGGAAAAAAACTTGATGCTGGGAAAGAGTGAAGGCAGGAGGAGAAGGGGACGACAGAGACAGATGGCTGTCACGCTGCCGTCCATGGGGTCGCAAAGAGTTGGACACAACTTGTCGACTGAACAACAGCAAAGTGACAGTTAGAATCATGAAATAATCCATCTTACCTGCAGAGAAAATGAGGCAGGAGGATGGAGACAGGCAGGAGACAGAAGCCTGTGATACGTCAACATTTAAAGAGGAAAGAGAAGGGTAAGTCATGAAGGAGGCAAAGGAAATGACTCACGGAGGGTGAAGGAGGATCACAGGGTACACAAGTCAGTGAGACAAGCCGTGGGAGCCATTCACTGGACTTTGCACGTAGAACGCTATTGGTTACCTGAGCTGCAACAAGCCCACTCCTTTGATCTAGATGGAAGAAAAATGGTTACTGATTTTAAACGTCTGAAAAGTAATGAAGAAGAAACAACTAGTGCATTGATCCATTCAGGATGCTGTAACAAAATACCACAGACGGGGTGACTTATAAACAGAAATCTACTTCTCACAGTTCTGGAGGCTGGAAGCCCAAAGATTTAGGGTCTGGTGAGAGTACACTATATCAATATATATCAATATATCAATAACCTCAGATATGCAGATGACACCACCCTTATGGAAGAAAGTGAAGAGGAGCTAAAAAGACTCTTGATGAAAGTGAAAGAGGAGAGTGAAAAGTTGGCTTAAAGCTCAACACTCAGAAAACGAAGATCATGGCATCCGGTCCCATCACTTCACAGGAAATAGATGGGGAAACAGTGGGAACAGTGTCAGACTTTATTTTTGGGGCTCCAAAATCACTGCAGATGGTGACTGCAGCCGTGAAATTAAAAGACGCTTACCCCTTGAAAGAAAAGTTATGACCAACCTGGATAGTATATTCAAAAGCAGAGTCATTACTTTGCCGACTAAGGTCCGTCAAGGCTATGGTTTTTCCTGTGGTCATGTATGGATGTGAGAGTTGGACTGTGAAGAAGGCAGAGTGCTGAAGAATTGATGCTTTTGAAGTGTGGTGTTGGAGAAGACTCTTGAGAGTCCCTTGGACTGCAAGGAGATCCAAACAGTTCATTCTGAAGGAGATCAACCCTGGGATTTCTTTGGAAGGAATGATGCTAAAGCTGAAACTCCAGTACTTTGGCCACCTCATGAGAAGAGTTGACTCATTGGAAAAGACTCTGATGCTGGGAGGGATTGGGGGCAGGAGGAGAAGGGGACGACAGAGGATGAGATGGCTGGATGGCATCACGGACTTGATGGATGTGAGTCTGAGTGAACTCCGGGAGTTGGTGATGGACAGGGAGGTCTGGCATGCTGTGATTCATGGGGTCGCAAAGAGTTGGACATGACTGAGTGACTGAACTGAACTGAACTGAGAGTACACTATTAGATTGCAGACTGCTGACTTCCCGATGTGTCCTCACCTGGAGGAAGGGTCAAAAGAACTCTCTGGGGTCTCTTTGCTGCTGCTGCTGCTGCTGCTAAGTCGCTTCAGTCGTGTCCGACTCTGTGCGACCCCATAGATGGCAGCCCACTAGGCTCCTCTGTCCCTGGGATTCTCCAGGCAGAAATACTGGAGTGGGTTGACATTTCTTTCTCCAATGCACGGAAGTGAAAAGTAAAAGTGAAGTCATTCAGTCATGCCCAACTCTTAGCAACCTACCAGGCTCCTCCATCCATGGGATTTTCCAGGCAAGAGTACTGGATTGGGTTGCCATTGCCTTCTCCTGGAGTGTCTTTAAAAGGGCACTAATCCCATTCATGAGGGCTCCACCCTCCTGACTGAATCACTTCCCACTGGCCCCACTTCCTAAGACCATCACATTAGAGACTAGGTTTCAACATATGAATTTGGGCAGATGCAAATACTCAGACTGGAGGCTAGTGTAAATCACCACATGGAAAATGTGAAATGAGAAAGAAAGAGAGCAAGTGTTAGAGTGGCAGTGAGAGATGGAGTAGAGTCCAGGGGACTGGAGTGTGCTCACACTTGGAGGGGACAGTGAAAGGTGGAGAGGGAAGTGCAAACTCAGGAAGGAGGGGGAAGCTGGTTGGCATGGGCCTCCGAGGAGACAGTGACCTTTGTGACATAGGTCAGCTTTCTTTTCTCTTTTCCATTGTATATATTCATACTTAATATGCACTCGATATGTCAGCAAACTTGGAAAACTCAGCAGTGGTCACAGGACTGGAAAAGGTCAGTTTTCATTCCAATCCCAAAGAAAGGCAATGCCAAAGAATGCTCAAACTACTGCACAATTGCACTCATCTCACACGCTAGCAAAGTAATGACCAAAATTCTCCAAGCCAGGCTTCAACAGTGAACCACGAACTTCCAGATGTTCAAGCTGAATTTAGAAAAGGCAGAGGAACCAGAGATCAAATTGCCAACATCCGCTGGATCATCAAAAAAGCAGAAAAACATCTACTTCTGCTTTATTGACTATGCCAACACCTTTGACTCTATGGACCACAACAAACTGGAAAATTCCGAAAGAGATGGGGATACCAGACCACCTGACCTGCCTTTTGAGAAACATGTATGCAGGTCAGGAAGCAACAGTTAGAACTGGACATGGAACAACAGACTGGTTCTATATAGGGAAAGGAGTACATCAAGGCTGTATATTGTCACCCTGCTTATTTAACTTCTATGTAGAGTACATCATGAGAAATGCTGGGCTGCAGGAAGCACAAGCTGGAATCAGGATGGCTGGGAGAAATATAAATAACCTCAGATATACAGATGACACTACCCTTTTGGCAGAAAATGAAGAAGAACTAAAGAGACGCTTGATGAATTTGAAAGAGGAGAATGAAAAAGTTGGTTTAAAATTCAACATTCAGAAAACAAAGATCATGGCATCTGGTCCCATCACTTCATGGCAAATAGATAGAGAAACAGTGGAAACAGTGACAGACTATTTTGGAGGGCTCCAAAATCACTGCAGTTGGTGACTGCAGCCATGAAATGAAAAGATGCTTACTCCTTAGAAGGAAAATTGTGACCAACATAGACAGCATATTAAAAAGCAGAGACATTACTTTGTCAACAAAAGTCCATCTAGTCAAAGCTATGGTTTTTCCAATAGTCATGTATAGATGTGAGAGTTGGACTATAAAGAAAGCTGAGCACCAAAGAATTGATGCTTTTGAACTGCTGTGCTGGATAAGGCTCTTGAGTGTCCCTTGGACAGCAAGGAGATCCAACCAGCCCATCCTCAAGGAAATCAGTCCTAAATATTCATTGACTGATGCTGAAGCTGAAACTCCAATACTTTGGCCACCTGATATGAAGAACCGACTCATTGGAAAAGACCCTGATGCTGAAAAAGATTGAAGGCAGGAGGAGAAAGGGATGACAGAGGATGAGATGGCTGGATGGCATCACCGACTCAATGGACATGAGTTTGAGTAAACTCTAGGAGTTGGCATCGGACAGGGAGGCCTGGTGTGCTGCAGTTCATGGGGTCTCAAAGAGTCGGACACAACTGAGCAACTGAACTGAACTGAACTGATACTTACACTGTGCAAATTGATGGTATGATATACATGAATATTTCATTGTGAATGAAATAGTCACTGCAACAAACCAATGAACACATTCATCACTTCACATGGTTACCATTACTGTATGTGTGTGTGTTTACAGGATGAAAACACTCAGGATCCATCCTCTTTATGAATGTCAAGTATACAGAACTCTGTTGTAACTAAAGTCAGCATATTCTACATTAGATCTCCAAAACCCATTCATCCTACATGACTGAAATTTGGTACCCTTTACTGGAATCTTCCATTTCCCCTCCCCCCAGTCCCTGGTAAATATCACTCCACTCTCTGCTTCTACAAGTTCAGCTGTTTAGATTCCATGTATGTAAGATCATACAGTGTTGGTCTTTCTGTGTCTGGCTTATTTCCCTTAGTATAATGTCCTCCAGGCCTCCCCAGGGTCTAGAAAATAGCAAGATTTCTTCTGGGTTTTTTTTTAGGCAGAATAATATTCCTTTGTGTATATAAACCACAGTCTCTTTATCCATTCATCTTTCAGAGGACACTTGGGTTTCTTCCCTGTCTTGGCTATTTTCAATACCACTGCAGTCAACTTGAGGAGTGCAGGTATCTCTTCAAGATCCAGATCAGTTCTTTTGGGTAAATACCCAGATGTGGGATGATATGATGGGTCAACTTTTCACAGACCCATACTGAATCTCCATACTGTTTTCCATAGCAGCTGCTGCTGTTGCTGTTGCTGCTGCTGCTGCTGCTAAGTCACTTCAGTCGTGTCCGACTCTGTGGGACCCGATAGACAGCAGCCCACCAGGCTCCCCCATCCCTGGGATTTTCCAGGCAAGAACACTGGAGTGGGTTGCCATTGCCTTCTCTGATAGCAGCTGCACTAGTTTACAAATCCCACCACCAGCGCACTAGGGATTCCAGTTTTTGCTCATCCTTGCCAACACTTGTCATCTTTTGCTGTTTTTAATTATAATTATACTAACAGGTGTGAGGTGATATCTCATTGTGGTTTTGATTTCCATTTCCCTCTTGATCACTGATGTTGAGCAACTTTTCATGGACCTCTTGGCCAGTAAATCTTCTTTGGAAAAATATATCAGTTTTCAATGGGAACTGAGGAGTTTCAGAACCAAGTAGAATGTTAGCATTAAGCCATCCAAGCCCTTCCGTTGTTGGGCAGAGCTTAATGCACAGGAAGGATCTTGGCTGTCCTAGGTTGCAGAGAGAGGGGGGTGCTAGGCAGAGCACTTTCTCCTCCAGAAGAGAAGCTCTACTCGTTAAGGTTCTTGTGCTTCTGAAAATAAGCGTCTGAGTTGCCAGTGGCAAGTTTCATGGGGCTGCACTTGGCTGATAACCCTATATCTCTGTGTCCAAGGCTGAGTTATCCATGCACGGCTCATGATCACTCCCCAGAGACCGTGGCCACTAATGTCTGCCAGCAGTCACCCCCACGATGAGTGTCGTTTCATTTATTTGTCAATGATCTGGAGGAAAGAATGGAGAACACCCCATCCAGCTTGGTAGATGCTACTGAGGGAGGCAGGACAGCCAGCATCTTGGAAGAAAGATGCAGAATTCAGCCACTTGGATGAGTTAGACAAATGATTCAAAGGGAAAAAAAAAAAAAAGCAAGATGAAGTTTGCCAGGAGTATGATTAAAAAGTAGCATCACACATGCCCAGAGGATAAAGATTCAACAGGTAGAGCTCAGAAGAAACAAAGGAACCAAGAAAAGACAAGTACCTCCAAAAGTTAGGAAATTATTGTCCTATTACTATCAGTTTTGGTCTCAAAATTCCTATAATATTGCATCTAACTTAGATCTTTGCAGCTACTGAAAGCTGAACTAAAGAGAGCTAGGAACAAGGAAAAGAATGAAAGGAGATAAGAAACACCTTACACGGGAAAGACGAAGCATAGAAGGACAAAAGGCTTGAGCACCGTCACGACCATTCAGCAATTTTTCAACGAAAGGCCACTTCATCCAAAGAGCCCACTCGCCGGCAAAGCCCCTGACGCTGGGAGGGATGGGGCCAGGAGGAGAAGAGGAAGACAGAGGATGGGATGGCTGGATAGCATCACTGACTCCATGGACATGAGTTTGAGTAAACTCTGGAAGTAATGAAGGACAGGGAAGCCTGATGTGCTGTAGTCCGTGGGGTCCCAAAGAGTCAGACACAACTGAGCAACTGAGCAGCAACAAGGATGTGAAAATATCAATAAATGAACAGAATGTCTTTAACTACTGCTTTACGGTGCTCAAAGAATACATATTAGGAAAACTGGTTTGTCTTCACTTTTTAAAAGAATTAATGAAGCCAGGAGGGGCAGAGCTCAGCTGATCTACAGAGAAGAGTCTGTGGTCTGGAGTGTCATTCAAACCATTTGCATGACAGGGGGAACAAACAAGATTCTTAGAAAAATGGGAGGGGCTTCATAGGAGATCTGTTAATGATTTGGATTAAGATTAGCTTGACAAATCCTGAAAGATGATGCTGTGAAAGTGCTGCACTCAGTATGCCAGCAAATTTGGAACACTCAGCAGTGGCCACAGGACTGGAAAAGGTCAGTTATCATTCCAATTCCAAAGAAAGGCAATGCCAAAGAATGCTCAAACTACCGCACAATTGCACTCATCTCACATGTTAGTAAAGTAATGCTCAAAATTCTCCAAGTCAGGCTTCAGCAATATGTGAACCGTGAACTCATGTTCAAGCTGGTTTTAGAAAAGGCAGAGGAACCAGAGATCAAATTGTCAACATCCGCTAGATCATGGAAAAAGCAAGGGAGTTCCAGAAAAACATCTATTTCTGCTTTATTGACTATGCCAAAGCCTTTGACTGTGTGGATCACAATAAACTGTGGAAAATTCTGAGAGAGATGGGAATACCAGACCACCTGACCTGTCTCTTGAGAAATCTGTACGCAGGTCAGGAAGCAACAGTTAGAACTGGACATGGAACAACAGACTGGTTCCAAATAGGAAAGGGAGTACATCAAGGCTGTATATTGTCACCATGCTTATTTAACTTCTATGCAGAATACATCATGAAAAACGCTGGACTGGAAGAAACACAGGCTGGAATCAAGATTGCTGGGAGAAATATCAGTCACCTCAGATATGCAGATGACACCACCCTTATGGTAGAAAGGGAAGAGGAACTAAAAAGCCTCTTGATGAAAGTGAAAGAGGAGAGTGAAAAGTTGGCTTAAAGCTCAACATTCAGAAAACGAAGATCATGGCATCCAGTCC